>JBAMNC010000990.1:0-545010 GCA_037902135.1 Cetoscarus ocellatus
AGAAAAAATCATGGTAAGAAATTAGATAAAAATACTATACCGAAAATAAATAAAGTAAATTAAAAATAATGTAATGGTAAAATGAGATAGCCAAACACCCAATGCATAAAAAACCTGCTTAAGTAGGTCAATGAAAAGAAAATTGATTAACAGAGAAAAAAACTCTGAAACGATGAATCTGAGTTGAAATGGAGAAATAAAACAGATTAAGAGGATTAAAATAAATAAATAAATGAATAAATAAATTAAATAAATAAGATGAAACAATAATAACAAATATAATCAGCTAACAGCCAGACTAAAAAGGTAGGTCTTGAGTTTGCCCTACTGTTTAGGGGTGAAAAGTAACCAATGCCCTTAAACTCTGTGGTTTAACCAAACACTATAGTCATAATATTAATGCAGACACGACTAAAATGCATTGAGATGATAAGGGTATGTTTTGCTTCCTTTGTTTGTTTAGACTTTGGGTTATGCAGCTTGGGTGACAATTAACTTTTTCTTTTTTCAACTTTAATAAGGACCAAATTAACAAGGCTTATCAGACTAAACAGCATGAAGACAGGCTCACATAAAGGGCAAATCAGGATCCAACACTGGAGTGAAATTGCAAAATTAGACAGATTTGGTACAAGTTAATGGATTGTTTAACAGGCTTCCCACTTCATTTGTGGCAGAATTATCACCATAATATCAGAAAGTAAATGTTAATTGGAGCCATGGGATCATATCCAGGAGAGAATGTCAGCTAATCTAAGTGAAATATAAGCAGTTATCTCAATTACGCCAATCAAACACAAAGAAAAGTGGTGTTTTTGTAGATCATGAAATGGTGCTGGATAAAGCTGCCAGTTTTAGTTAGACAGTAAGAAAATATTCTGCCATAGGGAACTCTCTCTGGTTCTTTCAGTGCAGAATAACCTAAGTACTTCCTGAAATCACCAATATACTGTTTGTAGAAGTCAGCTTCTTTCATAACAATGAACATGAACCCACGCCCCATAGATGTTATATTTGGATCTCAGACAATAGTGTAGTAGCGTACATGTCTCACAGCAAGACGGCTGTTGGCTTGATCTCTTTGTCAGTCAGGGAGTTTGCATGTTCGCCCCATGCATGTGTGGGTTCTCTCTGGCACTCCTGCTTCCTCCCACAGACCAAAATATGCTTATTAGGTCTGTGACTCAAAATTTCCCTTAGGTATGAGTGTGAGCGTGAATGGTTGTCTGTCTCTCTATGTGGCCCGGCAACTGGTTCAGGGTGTACCCCCAGCCCAATGTCAGCCGGGATAGGCTCCAGCCCCGCCATGACCCCAAAAGGGATAAGCAGTATAGATAATGGATGGATGGATGGAACCATTAGGAATAAGTGACTCTAAATTGCCCTATGGTGTGAGTGTGAGTGTGAATGGTTTTGTTTCTCTATGTGCGATCCGATGGTGCAACCCCAAAGAGATTAGTGGAATAGATGATGGATGGATGAAAATGGACAGACAGACTATGAAGCTTATTTAGTGCATGCTGAGACATGGTGAGGGTAAAAATGCCTCCAAAGGAATAAACATGTTCGTTGTTTTTGCTTGCAATCCACTGACAATGTTTTTCACTTATTTAGCATCCAGGGATGACAATGAGGAGTTTCAGACTCTCTGCTGAGTCTCACATCATCTTATTTTTAGCTGGCAGTGTTGCAGTTTGGATATAAAAGATTCTTATTTCCAGAACATCCTTATTTAGAACTTTGGAGCATCTAAACATTATATAACTGGAGCTGACAGATGGAAGAACATGGGAGAGGTGACAACTAAAATTTTAACTCAGTGAGGGTATACTGGGCAGGGATGACAAACTTCAACATATTTATTGCTAATTGCCCCAGTTGACAAACTTGAGGCAAGCCAGAGAGCTGGCAAATGGTCTAAAGTCCTCTTAAACACAGAGCTTGAAAATGATTTTTGTTACTGAGCTGCAATAAGGCAACATGATTCAGGCAATATTATTATTTCAGTGAAATTAGTACATGACATATTGATGCTAAGCAATGCTCATAAGCAAGCAGAAGAAGAAACATGTTGCACCAGATCAGTAATCAAAGAAAAAAGCAGCATGGTTTAACCATTGAGTCTAAAAGAACAATTAGGGATGATTCAGAAAGTATGTGTCACAGTCTCGGCAGCTGATAACCTATGAGTCATATGTAATTCAAGTTTTCAAAGTTTATGACAATTAGAGTTTGTCTGCAACAAATAATCAATGATGCAAAAGTTAAAGTTTTTCCTTCTCAAACTCGATATGAAATATGATTCTGTTCATATAAATGCTAAACAGGTTGATTGGATGGATTGATGACTTGATGGATGGATGGATGAAGGGACAGCTGGATAGAGGGATGTAAAGATGAACAAAAAAATCGTTGGATGGATAGTTTTGATGGCTGAAGCAAAAATGGTAAGGATTGATAGATAGATGTGTTGACTATATGTGGATCATAAATGGATGGATGGAGAAAGACAGATGGATGCATAGACAGATATATGAATGAAGAAATATATGGATTGCAGGTTGAATTGACAGAAAAACAGATGAATGGGTGATCAGAGGGATGTATGGATACATGGACTGATAGATGGACAAATGGACTGATGGATGGAAAAACACTTAAAGATAGATGGATGGATGAATAGGTAGATAATTTCTTGTGTCATGGCTGGAGATAATGAAGCTTATCAGTGATGATATTCTGATAAAAATTAACTGATTGATTGATTGAAATAATATTGAATTGAAACTGAATGATTAATATGAAGTCTGTTGTTGATATCAGAGCAGAAAAAATTGTGAAAAGAAATACAACAGAATGGAAAATCAGACAGATGATTCGGCCCCATGAGCTTGTAATTAGAGAAAAGTAGAAAGTGTGTCAGTAATATGATTTTTTTTAGCCATGTTTAATGTTCAGAGTCCTTGACTGTGGTATAAACGTCTGGTCTAAGAGCCATTTAATTAGATACTTCTAAATGATTCTAGTAGCTCTCTGTCTCTGCACTAAATTGACCTCAGGGAGCAGAAATGAAGATAAAGTGATCTGTCTGTCTTTAATACAGCTAACCTTCAACAGCTCACATTAAGGCAGTCGGGATTCCCACAAGTCTGAATGTGACTCACACACACACACATTCACACATAAACAGAAGATTTATCCCTGTTCAACCATTAGCGGCTAACCTGAATTAATACACAGGCAGACATCTTTACAATAATCTAATGAAGATTCAAAAGCTACCAAGGCATCTCTGCTAAATGTACTTTTTCACTCAATCTCTCCTTTAATTCATTTTCCATCCATCCATCTGTCCCATAAATCTTGCTAATCCATCCATCAGTTAAATGCTGTATCTATCCATCCATCCATCCATCCATCCATCCATCCATTTATCCATCCAGCCATGCAAACATACATGCATCTATCCATTCAACCATCCATCCATCCAGTTCAACCCAACCTAATCTATGGTTCACTTGAAATGATGTACAACACATTTGAATGAGCAAACATGAATGCTAATTTCAGGTTAAAGGTGAATGATGCCGTATTTATCCATGACTCCAAAGACCATACATTGTGTAACTGCAGGTTGTCTGATGGTGCTGTGATGGGGTTTATTTGGACTTTGCCTGTTAAACAGGAAGAAGGTACTCATTGATTCCTTGAGCATGGGTGCAGGGAAGCTAGCTAATTAGTGTTGTTAGCGTGGGCGCTAATGGAGAAAGGAGTGTGGCCTCAGGGTGCAGAAACACACCCAGCACTTACAGAGGCTGTTAACATGACAGGAACATAAATCAGCACACATACACACATGAACACTTACTGTAGATACACACACACAATGCCACAGGAGTCAAGAACTCATGCAGAGAGATTTAATGAAGTTGCTCAAAAAACGCATGAATGAAAGTGCGTCAAATCCAAAACATCCACAGGATTATAGGCAGTCATACAGTACTGTGTGATTATATATAAACCCCACCTACGCCTGTACAGTAAATGCTTAAAGATATTCACACACCCACACGTTAAACAGAGCCAAGCAGAGCAGCAAACACACAACCAACATCAGCTTACTCACACCAACTGTGTGAAGATGCTTTAATGTCAATGAATGCCACAGCCTTCAAAGAAAAACCCTGGAGTTTTATAGTACTATTTAGTCATTTATTTGCTGCCTAATTAGTAAAAAGTAATTGCATGTAGTCAGGGTTCACTGTACTCTAATATTAACTCAGGGCTTGTGTTTTTTTGGTATTACTTTGGTCCTAACTGAACGTGAGCGTTGGCTGTCCCATCGAATCACGCAGCGCCACATGGCTGCTGTCCACACTAAAAACCTAATTCCATGCCTTACATTTACACTTGTAAACAGTTAATTCTTCCATAAACACCACTCAACAGAAACTGCTCTCACCATGTTTGCTGAAAAACCAAAGGATTCCTGGATAGGAACAGCTGTGTTGGTGCTGTATGGTTAGATTTGAAAAGGGCATTTGACACCGCTGATCACCAAATTTTAATAGCAAAATTAACATACTACATTTTTTCCAAACAAGCCATAAACTTTATAACTGCTCCCTCTAATATCACTGCTCCGTCAGGTCCTGGAGAATGAACATTTTTCACTGTCTTACACCTCTGATATTTGTTTATAAGTAAATATGCCAACATAATACCCAGTGCAATATCCTAACTGTCAAACTGTACCATACTGTCAAACTTTGCCTTTCGGACAAACTGTGCTGTCATGTTATATTCATATTGTAAATATTAATTTACTGTTAATGTTAATAGTGTCAGTGCCTTGGCCTTATTTACAGTCTCACTTCTACTGAATTTCCTTATTTGTCCTTCATAAGGAAGTTGACATTGCTTAAAGATTCTGCATGTTGCAACCTGCCTATTTGACTTTTCACTTTATCTTATTTAAATTTTATGCTCTTATCTATTTTACTGTCTTTATTTGATATTCCAACTGCCATACTATGTATAAGAGCAACTGAAACAACCAAATTTCCCCTTGGGGACAGAACAAGTCTACATTATATTGTGAAAGTGTGGGTCCAGCTGAAGGTCCTGGCTCTCTGTGGGGGAAAAAGGATAATGGACCTATGGGACCACAATCTCTCTGGTGACTTTCCTGAATGCCCTCTGGGTGGTGCTATCTCGCTCCACCAAGGAGAACTAAGTGATAGTCTCTCTCTTTCATTCCTTCTGCTATTGGACAGACGGTTTTTGATTTATGCTTGTTGCACATCTGTGAACATAAGCCACAATATGTGCTTGTTATCGTTGATAAATTGTGACCCAGTTAGTCTCCTGAATCTGTTGCCATTGACAAGTGAATATGAAAGCATAAATGCTGTGACTGTGTTTGTTTCATTTGTTTTTAATTGCAGTCTAATGAGACTCGGTAGCTGTAAACTGAATCGGCCGTTTGGGATAAATAAAGTAGTCTGAATCTGAATCTGAACCTTGGAGATGGTTATGTGTTAAACCCAGTTAAACCCATTTTTAATGGCAGTTCAGCTAGATGCTGCTATATTAATCAGCATAGTTCCTCTCCAGATTATATTCATTATAGATATTAATTTTAATATTAGATTGATCTCTCCATCTGTGGTAGTACTGATTATACCACCATAGTAACTATCTTTACAGCCATATAGACATATGGTCCCTCTTGAAAATGAGATGCCACATCTCAAGGGGCTAACCTTTAATAAATCTATATTAAAAAAGACAAATATGAAGCTATACAAATAAAGATGGATTGATTGAATCTATATCTATATAAAATCAAGAGTATGGCGTCAGCCTGCTCTATTGTAAAGGGCCTTGAGATAACACTAGTTATGAACTGGCACTATACAAATAAAGACTGATTGAATAAAGATTGAAAGATTGATTTGTAAATAGATCATCACTTTCTGAAATACTCAGACCAGGCTGTTGAGCACCAACAACCATGCCTCATTCATGCCGGTGAGCGTGTGTGGTCAAGTCAGATGGTAATAGAGAAGGTGAGATGCCAATGTGATTTAGTCAAAGGACACACCAGTGATCTAGAAAGATGATGCTGTTTTGGGTCTTAAGTGGGTTACACACATAAAGATTGTCGGGCTGTTTTGTGCCAACTTTCCCCCTTCCTGACCAAGGACGACAAATGCCAGATTATCTTATGTTTTATAAGATTATCCTATAAGATTATCCTGTGGTCTGAGGTGTGTTAAGAGTGAATTTGTCTCAAAAATCGGCTCCCAAACGGGTTAGGTCGACAATCGTAAATATTAAACAAATTTACAACCAGAAATCTTTATGTGTGTGGGGAAAGCCATTGATTCCTGAGTCATGACTCCATGAATTGTGACGTGGAATGGAAAGTAGACAATCAGGACTGAGGAACAAGGAAGCAGGCGTAAATAAAAACAAGCATTTTTTTTTTTGTTTTGGATTTTTCCACAAAAATAATCCCAAACCACCATCACTCCCTCTTCTTGCATGTCCTCTTCCATGTTGCGTGTTGAATTTTTCAGTTGTTGCTATGTTTCTTCTTCTTCCTTTTTGTTAGATCAGGTTTGATCAGGTGAGATTTCTGGCTTGGAGGACTAGATTCTAGGTCAGTGGTGGGACAGAATGGTTATGTGTGTGGTTTCCTGTGTTGAGATTATTGGAGCACACCACACACAGTTGAGAGAGTTGAGCCACTGAAATCTTTTTCATCACTCTGATGACTGAAACCCTAACTTAAGTTAAACTTACCATAAAGAAATTACCTACGCCCAGAAATCAAAGGTGACAGCCAAAGACTTGCAGAGTAAGAAGTGGTTAAGAGGAAATAGCTTGATTTTCACCATCTATCATATTGACTGACCAACAAATATCTGCTTTATGATATGTTGTTTGATCTATCCAAAGGGGAATAAGGCAAATAGGTTTTGCATAATTGATTCCATTTTATTGCACTTCTCCATTAAGAGTATTTTAAAGTCTTGCCTGAAATGTAGACCCATTTTTGCCTCTGCTTAGAGTTTCAGCTTTGCCTTTTAGCTCTAATGTGTGAACTTCCCATAATGCAGTTTCCTAACTCTAAAGTACAAGAATCATTACAGTAATTCAAAAGACAAGCTTTGTATCTTTGTTCACACATCGGTAAAGGACATAAGATGTCATTTGAGTTCATCTGTGCATGAAATTGTGTGCTCACCTCTCTGCAGAGCTGTCAGGCTCGATGAATCTGATCAGTGGGGGCGCGGACAGAGTTTCTGTGGCGAATATTCCTCCCTGCAGCTGGACGCCAAAACCATTTAGAGGATCTCCTGTTAGGATGACTTCGCTGGTTTCTACATGGACAACCTGACCACCTGGACCAACCGAACTGGACGCTAAAGATACTTCAGACACACAGATACAGGTAGATGAAGACTTTTCTGTGCAGCGTGTTCTCCTATGACATCACTGAGACATGCTGGAGGTACTTACAGGAACTTTTGTGCTCTTTCTTTCTCTGCCGTCGTTTGAGCAGCGAGTTGCGTGGACTCATGGGAACTGTAGGCCGGGGCAGGGTGCTGGAGCTCTGACTGCTGGGGCCTGATGTGGTCGTTGAGCCTGGAGAGAAACTGGCGGAAACCAAGGCTGCGGAAAAATGAGGCAGAAAAGGATGAAACACTAGGGATTGAAAAATAAAAGATAAATACACAACCCAAGGGAGATAAATTTGTCATGCACACTTCTTACACTTGCAGTAGTCGAGGCTGTTGATGGTGTTGTTGTTGGAGGCAGTCCATGACTTATTGAGGGTGGAGCTTGTGTTGCAGAGAGTGGAGTTTGCAGTGTGACAGTAGTTCACACAAGGGTCCCAGGAGTGGGGGTGATCTGACTTCTGAACCTTCACTGGAACACAAACATAAAACATATTCTGTTTTACTTGTCCTTAGAAACTTAGCCTTACCACCAAACATCCATCCAACCATTATCTATTCCGCTGAAGGTGTGTTCACACCGAACATGACTTGGCGACCGAGATCGCGTCGCCTACTGAAGTCACGTCACCTGTCCATAAATAGCTCATCTTGTCACCATTGCATTGCTCAGTGATGTCATGCCCACTTGAGTTTCACCATGACTATATCATAGATCATATGTTTGTACCTCTGCATCCCCGTGTAGGCGGAACTAATGTACTCACTAACTAATGTTCCCACATGGACATAGATTGTCACACCCTCACAATTGTGATTGGCTGCCACATGTGACATCGCCTGAAAAGTTCAAATTGGTCGCGACCTGGTTGCGTGTTCAAAGCAACCCGGTAGCACAACCAAGTCGTCCATCGCATCGCCTGAGGGTTGGCCCCTGGCATTGAGAGTGGTTGCCCAGGTCACCCAAGTCGCGTCCGGTGTGAATGCACCTTTAGAGGTCGCGGGGGGGGGGGGGGGGCTGTAGCCTATCTCAGCTGACACTGGTTGAGAGGCCGGGTGCACCCTGTACTGGTCGCAAGCCAATTGCAGGGTCACGTTGAGAGACAGATAGCCATTCATGCCAACACTCATACCTAAGGGCGATTTGGAGTTTATTTAAGGCTTACCTGGACATGCTAAGGGTAGGTCAAAGGTAATGAGTCAGTGAAATGATTAACAGAAAATATGTCAACAGTTTACCAAAGCCTAAAATAAAGTATACCGAAGATTCTTGCCAGAACGCAACTAAAGACGTGAATCTCTATTTCCCTTGATGGTTTCTGACATTATCCTGATCTGGAGGTCAATTAACAGAACAAAAACACATTACAACACAAAAATGAATCCCCAGTGAGCTTGCCATCTGTTCAGAAGTCACTTTCCCTCAAATGATCAGGGAGAGCGTCTTCAGGGGAAACTCCTGCAGCGAGCATCATCTTACCATCAAGGTTAAACTCTAACAACCTCGACAGCTACAGGTATAATTCCTCCACATGCAGACATTTTCTCAGCCGTGAAGTTGATCCTGGGCTGCCCTGTGTTAACACCTCCGTCCTGCAGAGCCTTTGTTTCCCTGATATGTGAGTCATCTTATCGTAATGGTTTTGTAGGCAGGAGGTCTGAGGAGCAGAAGTGTTGGGAGGCCTGGGGGTGATATCAGAGAAATGTGAAAACATTTCCTCTCTAATCCTCCCCGAGTAAAAGTGAAGTCATTACGGACAGAGAAAATGCTGCAGAGGCAGATCTGCTGATGGGAACTTACTGCAGACAGGCTGAACAGGCATGAGAAATCTATACACACTGATGCTCACACACACACTCTGATTTCCCAGGAACCTTCAGCATCTAGAAACTTATCAGATCACCCTCAAGCTCAAGTGGAGGTTCAAGGCACACTGACAAAAAGTCTTCAATATTTTTATGAGATAGGCAGCACAGTGGCACAGCAGGATCTTGCCTCACAGCAAGAAGTTTGCTGGTTCGACTCCAAGTGTTAACCAGGGCCTTTCTGTGTGGAGTTTGCATGTTCCTACCGTGCCTGCAAGGATTTTCTTCCTCCCACAGACCGAAAACATGCTCATTGAGTTAAGTGGTGACTCTAAAATGTGAGTGTGAGCGTGAATGGTTGTCTTTCTCTTTATGTGGCTCTGCAATTGGCTGGTGATCAGTTTAGGGTGAACCCCACCTCTCGCCTAATGTCAGCTGGGATAGGCTCCAGCCTCCCACAACCCCAAAAGTGATAAGCACTCAAGATGATGGAGGGATGCCCATTCTTCAGGTACTGGGTTTTCAAGCCAGGGGTGAACTTTAGACCCCAAAAGTCTATCAAATCAACCTTGATAGGGAGAGGACATTTTTGAAATGTTCAAAGGAAACACAAGGGATGAACACAATGCCCAATATTCCTCACCTTTTACTGCCAAAATTTAATCAGTTAACTCTTCAGCCACAGCGAAGATTTGTGCAAAGTTCTCCAAAAGTTCAATAAAGTGCTCCTGGAGTATTTTTTCAACCTTTACTTAACCAGGCTAGTCCCATTGAGATCAAAGATCTCTTTTTCAAGGGGGGCCTGGCCAAGAATGGCAGCAATGCAGTTTCAAAATCAAACACACTCAGACTCACACAGCTCAACATAAGCAACAGGTACAGTAATAATAAAACATCAGCTAAGGCAGTGGCATACAGACAGTTTGGTTTCAAGATTTTTCACTAAAGATTTAAAAACACTCGGGGAGACGAGGTTCTGTAATTTAAATTCAGTCTGCAGATTATTCCACGCAAAAGGAGCAGAAAACCTAAAGGCCTTCTTTCCCAGCTCAGTTCGGACTTTGAGAACAACAAACTGTACAAAATCTAATGAACTCAAGTTATGAAATCCATCCTTTATGACAAGCAAAGAGGAAAGGTAGTCTGGAACATTGCCTAGAACGGCTTTATAGATAAAGACACACCAATGTCCAGGCGACTTGTGCTTAAAGAAGTCCAGTTGACCTTAGAGTATAAGGTACAATGGTGAGTAAGAAATCCACAGTTTGTGATAAATCTCAGAGCTCCATGATAAACACTGTCCAACATCTGTAGACTCTGAGCAGAAGCATTCATGTACAATACATCAACATAATCCAAAACAAACATGCCCTGGTTTGTTTGACCGTCACATCATGTCTTGGGCGTCTATTAAGCAAGGATTTGATTAAAGTTGAATGGAAAAATGAAAAATGTAGTCTCTGTGTAGGATCAGATGCAGCTCTTTTACCTCCCCTTTGGAAACACTCAGGTCTGAGGGGGCAGAGGCTACGGGAGGCTATGATAATGAGCTCTGTGCTGATTGGCTGCCCAAAAGATGTCTAATGGGAGGGGGAAGGAGGGGTTACAGGCCCTGAAGCGTACTTAAAACAGTCATGGCGCCTGCCGTTGATGGGCATAAACACTCATGTAGGTGGAGGCTGTATAGGAAGTAAAAACATAGTGCTAAAGAGGAATAAAGTATTTCTCCATGAACTGAGTTTAGCAAAAGGCGTCATGTTCCTCCACTCCCCTTCTACGAAAAACAAAAGCAAAGAAAATTGATTTTGCAGGCCGTGGGACCTTCAATGACTTGTAAGTCGTTACCCAAGTTGTGGATTTGAACTGATATATAACTTGTACAATAGTCTATTTCTGTTTGTTCATTTTTGCTTGTGTATGCACCCGTATGCATTTATTTTCAGGGAAAATATAATGTACATATAATTTGTATGCCACTGTCACCTATATTGACATATTTTAGGTTTACTCTCAAAACTATTGAATAAGAAGTTTAGGGAAAAAAAAGTTATAAGCCAGGTCCATAACATTGTTAATGTGTAATACAAAGAAATTAAGTGCAAACTGTGGCAAGAAGTTAAAATAAAGGAAAAATATACTGAAATATTGGACACACAATTTGATTTTTTTTTTTTTGCAGAAATGTGCATCTAATATTTAATATTAAATACTTAAAATGGGTTTTGTGGGTTTCATAAAATAGAAGATAAATCACATTAGAGATAAATCATAACAGCTTAAGGGCATAAAGCAGTTACACTGTAAATAATGCACAGTTGGATCTTGACTCTTCTTAAAACATTAAAAGCAAAGAAATTTGACTTTTGCAGGACATTGGACCTTTTAATAAAGAGGGGGCATCACTGGAAGCTTTGGAGACGTCCATCAAAATGCTCAAAGGATGAACATTAAAACTAAAATTTGATCATCAAAATTAAGTTAGTATATCCTTTATTCGGACTAGACATTCATGCAATGTTTGACAATGTTTGTATCTCTCCCAGACATTCTTAAAAACTGTGTGTAATAAAAATGGTCCATAAAGATGTAGGAGCCTGGAGGAGACTGAATGACAGACACATCGACGCTTAGCCCGGCAACTACAGGTATGGACACATGATGAGAATGAAGACACACAGGGTAAATCTGTACACTGACCACCATCAATGACATCGACGCCCACAAACCCTTCGCCAGGATCTCTTTAATAAGCAGACACAGGCCTCCTGCAGGGCATCAATATCCCAATAAAGCATGGGTCACCTCCTAACACACAAACACACACTCATACAATGACGTCATACAATCATTATTAAATGAAAAAGGGGATTAATTAAGCTCCTAAGTGATAAATGAGGGTGATACTTAATGAAATGCTGTTTCATTGTTGTTATCGTCTGGTTTCTGAAACTTTTATGGGAAATTTTGCTGCTTTTGTCGTTTCCTTCAGAGTTTTCTTACCTCTGCAATCAGACAAGAGAAGTATAAAAAAGCTTAATAACAACACTGACTTATCACAGTTATGAAGACAAGATAATCAAACTGCTGGACTTGTTTTGTTTTTTTTAATATATATACCATCAGTTTTAGATACTTGCGTTTTTTTAACATATTAATTCATTAACAGATAAATGTATGTGATGCAGATGTAGTTAAATCACCCAGTTATTATTTCTGATTATCATAATTTCAATATTAATTAAAACAACCAGAATTATGATCTCTGCCCAAGTACCTAGACTTTCTCCTTTACAGAGCTGTTGGAAAAATGGTCTGGATCCCACCTCTTACCCAGTGAGATTCTGAAACTAGGGATGCACGATGTAATAGGACCAATACCTGTATCGGCAGATAACTGCCTCAAAAGCTGATTATCAGTATCAGTAGATATCAAAACTTATGCTGATACTTACAGCTGATACTTTCGCCATTCAAACTGTCCATAAATATGCCATATTTTGACTGTAATATAGACAAAATGTACAATGATAATTCATCACATTATTACTCAGTGTCTACTTTTATTAATGAGAATTATCACTAACTGAGGAATAAAATGTTTTTCCTGCTTCCCATCTGTTTCTAACACAAATAGACTGTTACCATGAAAGAAACCTTCAGCAATAAAAAAAATCGTCATATTGGACATTGGCAAAAATCCAATATCATGCATTCCTATCTGGAAATTTTTACATTTTGTGAAAACATTTATATTTAAAAAGATGTTTTGCATCCTATTTCAAGCTCTGTGACTTAATCTATTGCCTGTTTAGTTTTCAAAGATTTATGTCCCACATCATTGAAGACAGCAAAGGCTGTAGACTCAGGAGACAGCTTGTTAAACCATTTTCATGCCAATGTTTGATTGTTTGTTTGTTTGTCAGTCTGCCTGTCTCTCAGCAAATTGTGATGACATTTTAAGGGAATACTGGACCTGGCAGAAGACAGAACGCTTCAATTTTGGTGGTGATCTGAGCAGGGATGAAGATCCAGGACTTTTTGAAAGGATTTGTTTACATTTTGAGAGAGGGCCGTTTTCCACATTTTATATAATATTGCATTTGCTAAAATACTGCAAAAAGTTCTGGACAGATTTGATGAATTTTTTTAGGTAATGTTGGTCAAAACATTAGACCAGTTCACTTGGTAATGATCTGAAAATGGATGCCGATCCAGACATTTTTTAAAGGATTTGTTAAGATTGGGTGATAGGGCAGTTTTCCACTTTCTTGATGATAACCCTGCTAACAAGATCAGTCATGATTTAGCAAAGGTTTGCACTCTTAGAGCAGTTTTAATACCAAAGCTTTATTATCCTCAAGATTTTTACCTCCGCCAAGGAGGTTATGTTTTTGCCGGCGTTTATCTGTCTGTCTGTCTGTTTGTGTTCAAAATAACTTGAAAAGTTCTGAACGGATTTGGAAGAAATTTTCAGGAATTGTCGGAAATGGGATATGGAAGAACTCATTAAATTTTGGGGATGATCCGGATCACTGTCTAGGTCCAGGAATTTTTTTAAAGGATTCTTTAACGTTGCCAGATAGGACCATTTTTGTCAAAGTGGACCGAAGCTGCTTGGCGGAGGTCTGCGCTCTCTGAGTGCTTTTCTAGTTTACTTCTTTGAAGTCTTGGAATCAGTTTTTTACTGATCTGTCAATGTCAAGCACAGACCAGATGGTACAGAGGCAGCCACTTAAAATTTCCCCTTTCCCTAAAAGGGTCTTGGCTGGTCCATTGCTGGTCCGTGATGGGGCCGGTCCTCCCTGACAGTCAAACATTGAAAACTCTAGGCCATGTTTGTGGGAACTTGTGGTGTCAAGTTTGCTCTCGCTGATTTGGCAGCTAATCGATCAACTAATGTAAAGGTTGAGGCTATGTAATCTTGTGAGGGAAGAAGCAACTCACGGAGAAACCCTGCAGATGCTTGAATGGGTTTGTTTTTCAATGGAATTTCTGCACAGCCCCAGAGAGGTGGAGAGGCCTTACAGCCAGTTAGCTGGTAACTGGCCGAAGTTTGAAGGCAGCTGGCTTGGAGGGGAAAATTGAAGCGGCTGGATCTGTTGTAAATAATGATATAACACCCTTTGGAACAAAAAAGCTTTGTTTGAGAGCCATGAATCAGTCTGAATCAAAAATCGATTCTGAACCGAATCACACCTTAAGAATCAAAATTTAATCAAATTTTAGGAAAAGAAAAGATTCACATCTCAACTCCTCTATTAATGCAAAGCAAACAGACCGTCAGGCGTACTTGACAAGCCGTTAAATGAGAACAAGCTACTTACATATGGGTTAAAAGAGATCAAAAAAGTAAGGATGAGGAAAAAAAGAGTAAAGATCCGAGTAGATAAACAAGAACAAGATAAGAAAAGAGAGGAGGAGATAAGGTGAGGAAGGAGGGCATGAAGACATGAAAAGAACAGAGGAGGAGAGAGGATCAAGATGAAAGGAAGCGCGAGAAGAGGAGGTGGGTAAATTAGGAGAGGAGAGGAGGAGGCATCGAGCTGTAAGCATCATCTGACAGCAAATGAGAGAGTGAGCGAGGTGTAATGACTTTAATTAAATACCATCCTGCTTTCACACTCGCTGTCACTCCGCTCTCATTGATCCACCACTCCGACTCTCAGCTCGCTCTCTTCCTGTCGTTATCACGCCATGATGAAGCTCCCGCCCCACAAAGTCAAGTCTATTTCAGACTGTTTTTATTTCCTGTCTATCATCTTTACTTTCTAATCCTGTCGATGTAAAACCTCTCACATCAGTTCATAATCAGGTCAAAGAAAAAAAATGATTATTAAACAGATTTTTCCAAAAGCTTATTTCACGCCTCCTACGACACTGCAGCTTACATGTGTGCGAGCCTACGTACATGCTTCCTACATGTATGTGCGTGTGTATTAGTCATCATTAACCCCTCAGCTAGGATGCTTTAACCTGGATAATACAGGCAGCTGCAGGAATCAGCGGTTCTTGTAAATCCATTGGCACTGATTCTGCTGCAGATGAAAAGCTGTCACTCTGATGCGGGTGAAGAAACGCTCCCTCGGATAATTAAGCACAAAGTTGCTGTCAAAGCAAAATTGTGCTTCAATCTGTGTTTCTGCATTAAGAACAACATCAGGGTGAGATGCTTTTCTGGTTCGCTAACTGTGCAAATGAATAGAAATAAATCTTGTGCATTCTTTCTGTCCTCTAATTATTAGTCCTTCGTTTTCCTGCTGAGGGAGGCAGGATGACATGCTGCTCCTTGAAACTGTGAAACTGTCATTTCTTCAATAATCCACAGCTGGATCTGCCTGATTCATTGTCTACAATCAAGCAGATCTCTCTTGCAAAGCTCCAAGCTGAAACGATTGAGTCTGGTCTGTAGGAAGGGACGCTGCACAATCGGTGTCCCTTTATGAGGGCAGCAAGGGGCCCTTGAGTTCCCTTTGCATTGTGTGTGTGGAAATGCACACACACTTTCACCATTAAACATACCCCTGAATTCTACTGTTGTTTTTCTTCAATTTGATTTGGCCAAACATTTAAGTGATAGCCCATCATTATCATTCAGGACTTTTTTCTGACCACATTTCTAAATCCAGGTGGCGACTTTGTTTTTGGCCAGGCAGTGTCTGTATATATTTATATGTGTGTATCTATAAAATGAAGAGTCTGTCTTCCGCCTGCTCTACTGTAAAGTGTCTTGAGATAACACTTGTTATGAATTGGTGCTATACAAAAAAAGATTGATTGATTGACTGATTGACTGATGACACCCCCCATTTGGAGACTGAAGCCGTCTTTTGATGCCCATTCATGGCCCTCGCCATATTAAAAACACTGTCTCACACTAACATTCAGTCAACCTTGTAACAGACACTGAAGTGGATTTGAAGCATCCCACTGAGCAGCTTCAACATGCCAGAAAATATTATCACGACTTTTGAAAAACCAAACACTGAGTCGATGACTAAATGTTAAAGACCGTGAGAGACTACGCAGAAGATGAGGAGATCCTATGGCCACCATTGCCACACCTGACTAAGACATGCACACACTGAGTGAGTAGATATCACGATGTTGCTGTGAACACCAGACTGACACTCATCACCATCAACTTTAAGATCAAAAACAAACCAGAACACTGATACTCCCATGCGTGGACAGATTAATAAAATGCTCTCCCAATATCTTCCCCCTCTCTTTCATGAACACACACATCCACGCACTGACACTTGACTTTTAAATCAGCAGCAGTCTGCTTTAAAATTCCCTCCTCTACAGATCCATGTCATCACATCTCTAACTCTCTCTGATCAAACAGAGCCAGCAGCTGCTGCGGAGGACAGCTCACGGTGTCAAAGAAAAACATGAATCTGAATCTGGCCACAAAACTTATTACACCATCTGGGTGACAGCGGTGCAGATGTTAAGGATTGCATCATAAAATAAAACATCAGCGAGGGATGAAGGATGATCATTGTTCAAGTTCGATTATGTAACAATGACACTTGGGAGTGACTGAATTTAGAGGTAGTAGTTCATGTACACCCTGCATCGAATAGTGGACTTACTGTAAAGACAAAGGGGATAAAATAAACCTTCACTGGCTCCTCATGTGTAACTTAAAGGGATATGCCAACATTTTTTGTTGTTTTTGTGTCTTGCCTCACTCCTGAGTCCTGACAAGCTGATAGTCACCATTCTTTTGACTGTGCGTGCAGTAACAAGGAAGAGACAGGCAGAGCTCGCCCACCGCTAATTAGCTTTGCTCAAACACTGGGAGTCAATGGGTAGCATTAACCTGCCTCTGCCTACAATCATCAGATAAACTCTTCAGTAACTCTAAACGGTCCTGTGTGCTTGTTGTGATTCGTTTTTTTTACCACATTATGTTACGTTATCTAATTTAAGACTAAGATTAGCACTTGATGTAATTTTTGAACGATACATGCATGCACAAACCACCGCAGACGTGCTTGTAAGTCGGTCAACAAAACAAAGAACGTCTGCGGTGGTTTGCGCATGCACCCTGTGGTTTAGTTTCGTATGTATTTCTTTCAAAGATTACATAAGGTGCTTACCTTAGTCCAAAAAAACAAGTCACAACAATCATACAGGACCGTTTAGAGTTGACCCTTCAAAAAGCCCGAACTAACTCTTTAACAAATCCCCCTGATAACAGGTTCACCTACCTGTGTCATGCTGTTTCCCCGTTAGCCGTGTTTGATGTGAGGGGAGGATTTCTAATTTGACCAGCTCTGTCGTGCTCACTAGAAGCTGCATCGCCTCCAGGACCGTACAGTGTTCTGTTGACGTGTTGTCTATGGACAGAAGGTGATCCCCAACATGTAACGCTCCACATCTGGAAACATACAGCAGTGAGAACAATCAGGAGGGAATCCTTACAAAGTTAAAGGTCCACCATGTGAAATATTTACACTGAAATATCTACGTTGATCAGAAAGCAATTAAATCTTTGTTTAATTTTATTTAACACATAACCAGAAGTGTGTTGTTGTGGAGGCTGCCATAATAGAGCTGTCATGCCAGGAAATACCTTATTTTTAAGTTCACTAGATGTTACTAGATGTTACCATGCGCCAAGGTGTATGTACTCACAATCCCAATTTTGGTTTCATTTATAATTTTCCATTGATAAAGGAGAAAAACTGTTAAATGTGGCCTTTCTGATTAGCACAGTGGACAATCCCTAAATGCTTTGCACGCGGCTCACTTTCTGAACCAGAAGGCTCATGTACAAACCCCAATTCCAGTGAATTTGGGACATTGTGTAAAACGCAAATAAAAGCACAATACAACGATTTGCTAATAATTTTCAACCTTTATTCAATTGAGTACACAACAAAGACAAGACAATTACTGTTCAAATGGACAAATTCTATTGTTTTGTCAAATCATCTTGAATTTGACGTCTGCAACATGTTTCAGAAAAGCTGGGACAGGGGCATGTTTAACACTGTTACATCACCTTTCTTTTAACAGCACTTAATAAGCATTTGGTAACAGATGACTCTAATTGTTGAAGCTTTGCAGGTGGAATTAGTTCCCATTCTTGTCTGATGTATGCCTTCTCTACCACAGGCTGTAGAAAATTTCAGACAAAGCCAGAGTTGCACTCAAGGTTTTCTTCAATAGGGGGTTTTGAGTCCAGTCTGGGGTGGCTGACAGGTTGAAATTGCTGTCTTTAGGAAGTTATGCTACAGATGAAGCCACTTAAATATTCCCCAATTTCCTTGGCAGTCTTGGCTGGTCCATGACAGGGAAGTGCTTGGACTTGCCCACCGTAACGATTGTAAATAGACCTCACACAATTATGTGACAAAGATGTAACCCTTACCACTTCTATATTATAGGATATATAAATGAACACTTTGTTAGCATGGAAAATGCCGCTATGAAGGAATTTAGAACAACAACAACAACAAAAAAATACCCTTGTTTAGACTCACAGGGACTGGAAGTTGGCTGGCATTTGGCTGGGAGGGGAAAATTGAAATGGCTGCATCTGTATGTTTTAGCGTGTTTTATATGTCTCTTCTGCTTGATGGAGCACTTCTTTAAGCACAACAGAAGTCTGCAGCACCAGGACTTCTACCTCTCCTCCTGTGTACAGCGCCATTGGTTGTCCGACATGGCTCATTCCCTCTTCCCCCCAGATACACCTACCACTGTGATGTCATACCACTGTTTCACCAGTGGTGTAAGCCCATTGGCTCGAGCTGGCAAGCTGACTTCAGAGCATAGGCTGCAGAAAGAATGCAGCGCCATTAACAACATGGTGCTGAACCTCACTGAAAAGACCAATAATCTCAGAGGAGACCAGTTAACCAATCAGGACAGACTGGGCCCATGTGGGGAAGAGAGCCTGAAGTAACATAAGCTCCAACAAAGCATCTCAGAGTGAGAATAGAGGTGAGTCATTAGTGCTCAGTCAGTGAAAACTAGCAGTTTGTTTACATATTAACAGAAATTGATATTCAACATATGAACCTGAGCTAAAGCAAAATGTGACCCCTTTAAATTAAATTTTGGCAACCCTAATAACAGACTAAGAGGTGGAGTTTAGGTGGAATACAATCCTCCAGACACACAGCAGCAACACGCTGGCTTGTATCACATCAGCTTTGCCCCTATTATGCCAAACTGAGATCCTAAAAAAAATTAAAATGGATGAATTATTAAAAAAAATCTCCCCTTGCATGGTGTAAGGACATTAGTTATTCAGGTTATTTTTTTTTTACTTTATTTCCTTTTCACAAATCAACATTTTAACAACGTGTATGTAGCTTTTAAAGCTTCAGCCTCGAGTGGACATTTGAGGAACTGCAGTTTTATGTACCAGCTTGGCTTTAATTATTAATACAGAAGGTCACAACTTCATCTTGACTCATTGTCTTTTTTTATTGTTTTGATTCAGAGCCCCACGGTGGTGGAACTAACAAACTGTGGCTTTAGTTTTGCTGTTTCAGGTAAACTTCTGTTTGAAGGGTCACCTGCAGGTTATGAACAGTCAGAGCAGTGGGCTGCACAGTTGGTTGGCCAGATGTTTCTGCATTTCATGTAATTTAAATAATTAAAAATGAATCCGTTAATATGCTGGAGCAAAATGTGACATTGCAGAGCTTCACATTCATGGTGTCCGGCAGACGGAGGCTATTCCAGAGCTCGATTCAGCTCTGACACACAGTTCAAGTGCTTCATGTATATTTTAAAGCAGACTGAAGCTGCAGGCAGAATCCTGTCTACTGCTGTCTGTGCTAGAAAAGGGTCTGGACACATGCTATGTGAGGGAGTGTGAATTTAGGATAGGAAGGGAGTAAAAGAGAGGGCATATTTTTCTTAACTGCAACCAGCCCATACAGGAATCAAATTAACATGCTTAGTTTCAGGAGCAGAAGAAGATTCACGTAGGGCTGAGAAATAAATCAAGTTTAATTTGGATTAAATTATTACCTTCCACACTGTGCTAACTGAATAATCAAGATTAAAAAATTAATGTGCCACAGGATGTACTGTACCTGTTTTGTCTTTAGGATTTTGTATTTTTCACATATATTTTCATTAAACACTCATTCTTTAATGGTCAGCATGATTTACGTTCAGTGAAAGAATGTGTTGCATGTTGTAAAACCAGTGAGTAATCATGTTTTATAATCCTGATTAAAGCATTTTTAAAATTAATTGCAATTAAGCTTTTAGCAATAACCAAGCAGCCCCAGATGCATGTTTATGAAAGTTAAAAATCCTGCAACAAAAACTGAACAAACTTAAACATTTTTACGGAAATACATTTAAAACTAGTACGACTTCAAGAGCACAAACCTCCACCAAGGCATTTCAACACTGTCGGTCGAGTTATTATCAAAAATGAGGAAAACTGTTCTGTCTTGCTCTGTTAACAAATCCTTTAAAAAATCCAGGATCCACATCTGGATTCAGTTGACCAAAAAAAATAAATCACTTCTCCTTTGTGTCATGACCAGCGCTCCATGAAAATGCCATTAAAATCCATTGAGAACTCCTTGAGTTATTAGCAAAACCATGGAAAACTGCTCTATCTCACACTGTGGACAAATACTGAAAAAAATCAAGGATCCACATGCAGATTCTGATTACTATCAAAATTCAATCACTCCCCCCTTGTTTCATGACCAACACTCCCTAAAATTTTCCTTATGAAAACCTTGAAACAGAGAAATCTTCAGAAACACTTTACAAAGACTAAAGAGAGCTGATGGAGTGTGTGTGTACTCATATATGATGTACATGTGTGTGAAGGTACCTGTCTGCCACGCTGCCCGGTTTGACCCGGTCGATGACGATGACCTGTTTGTTTTGATGGTTGGTGGATGTCAACATTATACCCAGTGTTGCCCCGGGCGACTTGGCGATCTCCACTAATAGCGGACCAGAGGCGTTCGTTACAGTGTCTGACAGGCAGGAGAAGATTTTATTTCAATCGCTTGGCTTTCTAATTATCACAAACATTACAGTGTTTATACTCACTGACAGGCTTGAGGCTAAAATGCCCTTATAAGCAACAAACAGCCAGATTTGCAGACTAGGGCATTTGTGCTTTGCATTATGGGTAAGTTAAACTGGGGCGTTTGAAACAGTGAAAAGGCAGCGCTCAGCCTGAGGCAGCAGACATCAACACCTCAAAAAAATGTCTTAAATTTCCTGGAACTAAAGTAAACTCTGGAAACTTTTTCCTCAAGTCTGACTGCAGTGAATTTATATGTTTGTGTGAGTGTGTGTTTTCTCTTACCCATGATCGTGACGTCGTACTCTATCTGAAACAGAGCCTCCTGCCCACATTGAGCCAACACGCTGAGGGCATCGCTGTGGTTGGCGTTGTGCAGAGGTACACCGTCCACACTGAGGAGACGGTCACCAGGACGCAGTGTGCCTTCTCTATACAAACAGAAACATAACATTAGATAATCAAGCGTTTGTTTTCAATTTCAAGCTGCATCTGTACTAGACAATTGTGTGATAACCCTACTGTGCACTATTGACAATATCTTTGATCTATGCCCTTAAGCTGTTAGGATTTACCTAAAATCTGAAAAATTTTGCTCCTTATATTTAGAAAACCAACAAAACTCAATGGATCAAGAACCGAGAGTCACTGAGTTTAAATACCTTGGGATATGGCTTGATGAGGAATTTACGTTTAAACATTATATTAACACTCCTGTCACCCAGTCGCGACAGAGAGCTGACTTCCTTTACAGAAATAAATCCTGTTTTCCAATGTCATGTCATAAAAGAATCGTGGAAGCCATGTTCTTATTTGTCTTGGATTATGGCGATATAATATAGACATGCTGCAATTTCAACTCTCAAGCCCTGGATCAAGTATACACTCTGCTCTCCAATTCATAACTGATGACAGGTACGTTACTCATCATTGCATCCTCTATGAGAAGGTCGGTTGGCCATGACTTAAACAGAGAAGGAACAAACATGGGTTTTTGTATATTTTCAAAGCCCTTACTAACAGGCTACCACCCTACCTCATAAACCTGTTGAAGTTTCATAATTGTTCCCATACGACTCGTTCTTCTGGTTCACTCACTCCGAAAGTTCCTCTAGTCTACACTGTACTCGGTAAATTTGCATTTTCCTTTGATGCCCCTCAGTCATGGAATTTCCTCCAACAAACTCTAAAGATAACAGCCTTTCCCTCTTTTACAGAGTTTAAGACATTGATTACTGACCACTTATCCTCTGTTTGAAATTGTTTAAATTGATTCCTGTGCTGTTGCGATTGATTGTGTTTGTTTACTGTTCTTATAATGTCTGTGATCTTGACAACATTGAAAACGAAGGAAACCTCAATGTCTTTTTGAGAATAAATAAAGGTTTGAAAAAGTATTTACTCTTAAATGTAGATGCACATTTCTGCAAAAAATCAAATTGTGTGTGTTATATTTCAGTAACTTTTTCCTTTATTTCCACAGTTCAAATTCAATTTCTTTGTATTACAAATGAATAATGTTATGAGCATAATGTTACTATACATGGCTTATAACTTGTTGAAGGTCCCACATCCTGCAAAATACATCTCCTTTGATTTTCAGGTTAGTAGAGGGGGAGCGGAAGAACATGACACCTTTAAATTCTCATTTCATGAAGAAATGTGCCTCTTTAAAGAAAATTCCCCTTTAAAATGCTTTGTTTTTTACTTCCTGGGGTTTATGATGTAATAGCTACACAGCCTCCACCTACATGTGCTTTCTGCTCATCACAGGCAGACACCATGACTGTTTTGAAAGTCCACCCTGCAGCCTATAACCCCTCCTCCGCCCTCCCATCAGACAACTTTCGGACAGCCAATCAGTGCAGACCATTGGTCAGAGCTTTTACAGTTATTTTTAACTTGCCTGAAAATAATAATGAAGTTCTGATTAAAACAAAGTCAGTTTAAGGCTGTTCCGTAAATGTTGTCTTATCAGGGTCAGACTACATGATTTATGCACGACTGTAGCCTGACCCGACAGTCGTAGGGTTTTGGCACCCACTGGCCATTAAAATCGGTCGTTCCATCTCGTGAAGTGTGTCTTTAAGCATCAATGCAAATCTCTGCACAAACAGCCTTGCTGTTGTCTCGCTCATAGCCCCCACCTCTTCCTTTTTTAAAGGATGCAGATTGGGTCGTCCCACTTTGGGTTGCTCACAATCATTGTAGATTGGAGCTTGGCGAGATGGATCTGCCAGAATACAGATATTGAATCAGGCTGATCCAGCTGCAGCACAAGGTTAATGTTTTAATTATTTGGTTTGAATCTAAAAACCTCATACTCCTGGCTGAATATTGGTTGATACTGGCTGACAGAGGGATTTCTGAAAACAGATCAGTCATGCAGTCATTCTTGTTTCAACTGCAACTGTCTTGAGGGTTGTGTGAATACTTGGAAGGACAAAATGACAAAAAAGAATAATAATATAATAATATAATAATAATGTTAATAATAATAATAATAATGATACTCAGTAGGCCTTTATGAGCAAAACCAACATGTTTACTTGTAACTTTCTTACTTGTAATTGTTGTATTGTAAAGGAAGATTGTCCCCTTTTTAATTCATGATAGTGCTATTCCTACATTTTAGGAGTTTTATTCACAAGAGGTACACTTGTAACTCAGAGAGACATTTGACCTCTAAAATCGGATCCATTTGTGAACCCAAATGTCAAATTTTAAGCTACTGCTGACAAGCTTTCTCTAGATACTGCATTAAGATGAATGGGCAGGAAGGACAACCATTAAAAATAAATGCCTCTGCCTGCATTACGTCTCTGGCCACAGCTGTCAGCTGGTCTCTCCCTCAGACCTAATTCATCTCCTCCCTTCGTCCTTCTGTATAGCTTTTCATTCCTGTAGATTTTTATACCAGCACTTTTCCTGAGACATTGTTGTCTTAATCAGACTCATTTTATGCTGTCCTACTTGTTTCCAGCTTCGTTTCTTCTCTGATTCTCTCCATCCTTCTGATCTCTTCTTCCTCTTTCTTGTCTGTCTGACATTCTTACAGTATCTGTTCTGCTTGAGTTCAAACACAGGACAAACAGCAAACAAAGAGATGATGTGTTACTCTTCCTCACAGTAACTGAAATATCTCCAAACTGAACATCTCTAAACTTAATCTGGTTCACTCCGAGTAATGCTCATTTTCAAAAAGCCCCCGTGATGACAAGAGCACTTTCAAACTTTGGATGCTTGACAATCCAGAAAGCACTCAGCAGCACATTTCAGCCAGTTATTTATCCCTCCAAAAAGATATGCACGCTGTTTTAATTTTTAATGTACGGAGCTGCATTGAGGAGCTGATAGATGCTTTATGCATTATGCCAAATGTGAGTAATACCGAGCTGTCATCGCAGAAGCCAAGTGACGTTAAAAATGTAATGATAGCCCTGAAGCTTTTAAAACAACATGACGCAAGCTAAAGTGGGTCAAAAAGGATTAATTTAATATAAATTCAGGCTGAAAAGGGGAATATGTTACAAATGCTTTATCTTTAACTGTAATGGTAATGAGAAAGTATGGGAGAAAATGATTGTGAGGTTTGTCCCTAGATTGTGCTGGAAATTGAGAAATAAAGCTGTAATGTTCATTTGGATGTTCCCCTCAAAATGACAGGCCTTCCTACTCAAAACCAATTCCAGCCTCTTTTACAAAACTGTGATTTTGACAAGAATAGACAGTTATTTGCATGTAGTTAGATAAAGTCAAATGATCATGTTAGTCCAACAAATATGGCCTTTTATAGATTCCTTTTCAATTGCATATAATAACCTAACCTAGACCCAAATTGTCCAAAGTAATCTGCACATATATCATTGTCTCCAAACAGGTTTTCATCCAAGATTTTGACACGCAAACACTGACCATCTTAGCGTGAAGGGTTAGTTTTGGCATTATGCTTGGCACTGGTATAAACGCATAAGAGAAACTTGAGCTACCAGTTGCCTTTGAATGATACTGTGAGATATAAAAATATACCTTCAGTCTCTATTACACCAAAAGTAAAACATCAATAGAGAGATGGAAGGATGGTTGGATATTTATGGATGGATGAATGTGAAAAATGGAAGGTTAAAGAAGGACTGGATGCATGGTTTGATGGAAGGATAAATACAAAGAAACATAAAAATGGATGAAAGGATGATAGATAGATAGATGGATGGAAAAAATGGATCAAATGAAATATTGAATAGGATGTTTGGCTAAATGAATGATAGGCTGACTGAATGCATTGCAGATACAAAGGCACAACGATTGATAGGTGGTTGGATGGATGGATGGATGGAAAGCCTGATGGTTAATGTAAACAGCTCTACAGATGTTATATTATTGCTTTCTGAAATTCAACCACTTGGCTGTTTGCAAAATTATCGTCAAGGTCAATAGAAATAATCTCCACAGTGACTAGCTGAATGGGCTACTGCCACCTGCTGCACTGGAGGACTATGCACTTCCTTTAATCAATTGATTCTCTATTTGGACGAGTATCAAGGGACAAGGTCAATAGTCCAGTTAAACTGTGTAACCAAGTTATGACAGTAGCACTACTTGACTATGCTCATAAACATGCTGAGTAACTTTTGGTCATGCTCACAGATGCTCTTTTAATTATGGCAATACACAAGCAAATATTTGGCCTTATAAGACAAAAAAAATATTTACTGAAAAAAATAAAAAATAATCTCCCCCATAAAGTGTGCACCTCTTGTACCATGGATACCAAATTTCTTGTTTGTGACAGGCTGTAAAAATGTTTATTCTGTTGTATAAACTGAAATCATTGTTTGAAGCCTGATGGGGATCTTCGTTTTTTTCAGTCAGCCCCAAGTGGACACTCAGGGAACTGCACTCCTTTTACTTAAACACTAGAAGTGCTGCTTGCTGATCAAAAATAAACAAACATAGCATATCTTATATTGTTTACATTTAACCAGAATACCATGGGTACCTCCTCCAGTTGTTATATAAATCCTTCATTAAGATATTAGTTATACTTATGGATTCACATTTAAGGATGGATGTAGATAGCTCTGATTGTAGATATTATTTATGGTAAAGTCTTGAGGGAATGACTGACATTTTCCCGGCTCTGTAGCCTGCAGGCTTTCACTGTTTCTTTATTTTCTGTTCGTATGATGAGGCTTTAAAATCATCTCCTTTGTGTCTCTGCATAAAAAACCATCACTCTCGAGCAGCAGCAGTGTTGTTGCTTTAATTCCCAAAGGGTAAATCTAAAAACGTAGGCACTCCTGAGAGCGCATGCTGCTGTGGATTAACTTTCCTCCAATTGGCATATAAATGGGATATAAAGCAGCAGAATATCTCATTCGTTTTTGCCGTGCTGACCCACATTTTCAAGATGATTTCTTTAGAATGGCGTTAGATGAGCTGCGGGGCAAAATAACAGAATAGTAAAGGGGAATTTAATCTGGGTTTTGTCCCGGTCTGTGCACCTATATGTTCATCTGTGAAGGATCTTCTAAAACGAGGCCATGGATGATCTACAATATGTAATTTACAGCTATGCATTGAACACTTTAAAGAATTTTTCTTCGATGTGTCAAAGACCTGCAAAAGCATTTATAAGATAAATGAGCAAACATGTAATCCTGTGCTTTCATGCAGATGTTCTGCATGTGCCCTAATTTATTATACATGAAATTATTTCCAAATTCTTGTGTCTGGGATAAAATTAGCACCTCAAACTTCTAAAGCAAGAACTGACTGAAGCTGTTTTGTTACCAGAGAAAAGAGTTATACGATTATACTTTTTTTTTACGTTTTCTGATCTCATCTTTAATAAGAATGTAAGATACAGCATGGATTTTGAGATGCAACTCTTGTATGAGGGGTAAGAGATATATGATATTGAAGTAAAGTGATGATCAAGTAAAAATCTGTCATGTCATTAAAGTGTTAAGGCTCAGTTATGCTTTCCACGACATCATGATGCGGAAATGTTTAAGTATTTATGTTCTGTGCAGCTCTCATATTGCTATTTGCCAAGTTGTTGCTGTTGTCAACAACAAATCAGTGCATTCCCAGTCTTGTTGTTGTTCACATCTGTTAAAAATATGGGGACGTACTGGCCAGCTGAAAAGGGCCTGTCTAAACATGTAATGTCAAGCTGGCTGTGCAGACACAGGTAAACTCCCGTAAAGTGTAAAATAGGCTTTAAATTGCCACATCACAACTTCCACCCAATCCAATTCAATCCAGTCCACTTTATTTGTCTGGCACGATTTTAAAAACAGTTAACTTTACCAAAGTACTGCACAGTGACTACAATCAGAAACAAAATGAAACAAAATAAAGCAGATCCCTCATTTTATTTTTAGCTTAACAGCTGGATCAACAAAGCTAACTTGCATTTTGTTAATTTCTCTGTTGATCAATAACGCAGGTGCGACTAATATTTGTGTGTTGATTTTAAGATTTTACCGATCACTTTTAAAGAGCTAATTTTTTGTCTTAAATCAGGTTCATATATTCATTTTTGATGCATGCTCGAATATGTTCAGAATCCCTTAAGTTTTAAAAAAAACAAACATCTAGTTTTCATATTCAGAGTACCCCTGAAAGTGCTGTACTCTGTCTCTTTAAGGCTCCCTTCCCCAAAAGGACCCAGTCTGTTCTGATTGGTTAACAAGTCAGTGGTGTCACAATGGTAGCTCTATCGAGTGGTGCAGGGATGAGGTATTTTTTGGGCTAGTGTATAAGTCAGCACTGAGCTGGTTCTAGCTACTAAAAGCCTAACGTCAGTAGCAAACAAAAAATAGGAAACATACACATTCTGTTCTTTGTGTTAATCTTAATAAAAAACTACTTTTTACAATTTTTTAAGCTTAAATATAATCAGTAAGAGTAATAAGCTGTTATCCAAATATTCCTTTAGCCTTGGGAAGTCACTTCTGCTGAGGAGACATGTTAAATACACTCAAAGGCATGTAAAGTCAAGAAAGCAGAATATGGGCTCTTTAAAGCGCGTATGGGTTTTCTACCATTGCATTGCTGATCCTTTATGGATCAGGTCCTGGGTTGGGGTCTCCTGGCTGTTCCAAAGTTTGAGGTTAAAAACTAAACCTACCTACCTCTTAAAACTCACTTTCAAGACTTAATGTCAGATAAATAATGTCAGATCAGTTATTTTTTCATGTATTAGATATATATGTAGATTATTGGCTGGCCTTACACTTAATTATGTTCCATCCCTTTGTTAATGTCCTTTAATTCTCTAAGCCTTGTTTATCTCTACCAGTGTGATGTTGTCTTCTTTTATTTCTTTTATTCTTACTTGATACTTGTGTTTTATTGGTGTAAGTCCTGATCTATTAATTGCTATCCATATACTTTCCTGTCTTTAATCATTTTCATTCCTTTATCTGCTTTATTCTTGTCATGCCTCTGTGTTTGTGTTCTTGCCCTTTTGTTTGAATTCTCTGAACATTTTGTTGTTGACCTGATTGTTAATGTCCATTTTGTTATTCTCTGCCTAAACTTTCAAAGCATGTTGTTAACATCTTTTTTAAACACATTACCATTATTTTATAGATCTAATATTTTATAGATCAGAAACCATGACATTAGCTTAAATGGACTTGAGCTTATAAAGCACTTTTCTAGTCTCGTTGACCACTCAAAACAGCTTTTACACTGCAACCCTGATCACTGATAAAGCGTTTTATCAGACTGAGCCACAGTAGGCATGACTGCTGTCAATCACTGATGCTACAGAATTTAGAATGAAATAGGATGCTATGATGAAACTACAATGCTGTACTGTTATTCAAGGCTCCACCACACTTTTAAAAACTCTCTCTAAAGGTATATAATGAACAATAAGCTCATCTTTACTGTTCAACAATGAGCTGCTGGACAACTTTAACCAGCCATCATAAAGAGAAAACAACACAGAGTCTTGGTTTGACATAAACATCCAGCTCCAGTCAGAGCGATAACAATCATTATTTGACCCAGAAGCTAATTTTTCTACTTGAAACAACACGACCTGACATTTTTAGTATATACATATCACTTTAAACTAATAGCATAAGACAAGATAAACAAACAGAAAGCCTTGAAAAACTAAAGGACCTGCAGGCTTATGATAACCTGACGCCATTACCCCTCTGCTGTGTTTGCCACATTTAATATGAGAGCACCCCAAAAATATGGACATTTGCTTTTTCAGTTATATGGTATTTTATGGTTAAAAAACTTGTATGACTGGGCAGAAGTTATTAAAATTAAACTAATGTGCATTTCCATCACTGGAAGAAAACTAATTGAAATATTTCCCTCCTGCAGAGAGCAGACGCAATGTTGCTGGACTCAATTTAACACAATTCTCACAACTCTAAAATAACCCAAAGTACAAATCATCAAACAGTCTGTCAGCCAATCAGCCCCAGTCCAGGAGGAAAAATATGATTTTACCAGGTTTCACAGAAATTCAGACTAGTAATAGTGTATAAAATATAATGAGATATGATAAAATGTGTAGCTCTGACATCAACATCTTGAAAGCTGCAATATGTATGACATACTCTTAAGGTCAATGTGTAAAGCAAATTTGTATTCACATTCTGTTTCAATTCGGTCTGAATTTAAAGAGATAACACTTTCCTGCACATGATCTGGACACACACTTTCATATGGACCTTCATGGATGAGAAGAAGCATTGTGCTGATGTTTTCCTTCACTTGTCTAAAGTGTTTGTTACCATTGACCACGCTCTTCTCATCCATACACTGATTTAATCACTTGTAAATGGATCCACAACTACCTCACCAATAGACCACAATGCATCAAGACTGGAAATATTCAATCAGAGTTTCCTTCACTGACAAAAGGTGTTCCACAAGGATCAGTCCTGGGCCCTGTCTTATTTTCAATGCATTTTGATAATTCTGTATCTGACTGTAATACTGATCTTTGTGTCAATCATGGTGTTTTCTGCAAACTCCATATAGCTTGCCATAGAGAACCTGCAAGAAACTTGTTTTTAACAATCTCCAGAATGCTTTTATTGGTCAAAACCTGGTCTTCATGCAAACAAAAAAACATTGTGATCTTCTCGAAAGCTAGAGATATTTATTTTACCAATCTGTAAATGTCTATATTCAATGGTAACAGCATCAAAAGAGTTATAGAATATAAATACTTCAGTATTTGACTGGATGAGTATCAACAGAAATGGCATCATTTAACATAAATTCACAAGTTTAGACCAGTTAAACCAAATTTCATGGCAGTTCAGCTAGATGCTGCTATGTCCTCTCCAGTTCATAATCATTATAGATGTTAATGTAAATATTAGAATGACCTCTTTATCCATGGTTGTATTGATAATACCTCCATAATAAATACATTTACAACCATTAGACATGAAGACCCTCTTGTAAACAAGATGCCACATCTCATGAACTCATCTATTTTCAGTAAAGACAAATATGATGAAGACAGATTTATGATCTGGGCGTCCATGGGTTTGTTGCGATCATTAATTCTTATTTTTAGTCTCTTTGTCTCTGGCTGGATGGATACATATTGGATGGATGTATTTGAATATATATATGCTTACATGTGTTTCTATAAAATAAAGAGTATGGCTTCAGCCTGCTCTCTTGTACAGTGCTGTGAGATAACCCTCGTTATGAATTAGTGCTAGGTAAAAATTGATAAAAATTTATAAATGAATTATTCACATTTAGGGACATGATTGGTGTCTCATTGGCAAACAACAGCAAAAAGTCAGGTTCCTGTATAGAAACAAATCCAAATTTTCCTTTTAGCCGTAGAAAGAATATGTTGCAGTGTTCTGATTAGATTATGTGATGTTCTTTACAGACATGGCCGTGCTTTCACCCTCAAATCTTTGGACTCAATTCATCACTCTGCTCTTACATTCATAACTGAAGATCCTTACTCCACACAGCACTGTAACCTATTTGAAATTGTTTGTCCTCTCTAAAACAGGTGCATGACATGCACTTGTATCTTTACCTCTGCCAAGGAGGTTATGTTTTTGTTGGCGGATGTTCGTCTGTTTGTTTGCTTCTTAGCAAGATTTTGCATAAACTACTGAACAGGTTTTACTGAAATTTTCAGGACATGTTGGTAATGGCCCAACTTTAAAATGATTAGATTTTGGTGGTGATCCAGATTACCGCCATTAGCAAACGATCGTTTTTGCTCAATAACTGTCTCACTAATAATTATATCAACATGATTCAAGGAATCATATTATGATGGTAACTTTATCATGGAACTATTGCTTATAGATGTACCAGCAATATATGAGCTACCTTGGCAGAGGTTTGCGATCTCCAAGTGCTTTCTAGTTTTATCTTTAAATCACTTATTGAACGTTCACCTTCTAATATATCATCAATTCTGAACTGAAACAACAGACTTTACCAACACTCATTTTATGAACTCTCTATTGCTTAAATGCCCACGGGTTCACTCTGACCTGGGAAAAATCAGCTTTTTGCTACTGTGCTCCAAAAATGTGGAATTATCTAAGAGACAGACTCAAGATCGACACTTTTGTTTCTCTTGGACAATTTCAGACAATGATTACAAACCTTTTAACTGCACTATGTCAATCAATCAATCAATCAATCATTATTTTTATAGTGCCAGTTCATTTCAAGTGTCATCTCAAAGCACTTTACCATACATATAATCAATATATTTGTATAAACACGAAAATACATCCGGAGATGTATCCACCCAGGCAGAGACAAAGGGACTAAAATCACATTTGTCTCTACTGAACAGAGACTCAATCAATCAATCTTTATATATATAGCTTCATATTTGTTTTTTGTTGAATATAAAAATGTGAATGTTTTAACTGATTATTCTTATTCCTTTTCTTTGTTTTCATTTTTGCTTTCTCGGTAACTCGATGTCATTGTAAATGAAGAAAACCTCAGTGATTTTCTAGACATAAAGGTCAATATGAACCTTTTCCAGACATAAGAATGTACAATGCATAATTTCTTTCCTGTAGAGAACTGGATGTCAAAGCATTGACTGTTCTGATCCACAGACACTTGAACCCCTGCTGATCAGTTAACAGTCACAAAGCCGACGTTTACACCAAACTGTCACAGATTATTTCTTAAACATAGAGACTCAGACAGACACAGGATGACAACATTAAAGAGATCTGAGCTGATTCATGCTGCTGCCGCTGTGAGTAACACATTACTGTCAACAAAGCAGTGACAGATACGAGAAATGACACCGTTATCCTCTGGGTTTACTCGCAAAAAGACACAATGAAATATCATAGGCTCTGGCCAAGCTGATGTCATTTATGGCATTTCCTTCGGTTTTTGACACTTTTAAGACAACAGGTTCATTGAAAGTATTTGCCTTTCTCACCTCAAAAATTATCTTTTATCTCTATGGCTTTGCACACAAAAATATTTTAAAATCTTAATTGACTTTGAAACTGAAAGAGATCCCACACACAAAGACAGACAATGACAAATTTTTCAGTTTTGTTCTTACAGTGGGTCCTGTGCCATAATGAGAGAGAGAGAGAGAGAGAGATAGCACACCACACACCAACAGACTCACTCAACAACAACCAGGGCCTCCAGTCTTACAGCTTGTAATCTCAACTTTAGTGAAGACAAACATGGTGGACAATGTCAGGAAGAATTAAAGCCAAATGCCGCTAGAGGCTGACATCCTATGATGGTGGTTGTGATTTCCATTCATCTCCTCTCCTCATTAGTTTGTTAATATATAATTTACAGCTTGCACTTTACAGATGCTTGCTTTCTGCTGCTAAAAAATAATTGTCCTCCATTCTGATGTCCGTCTAACTTGTGTTTCGCCTTTACTCTCAGTACCATGGCTACTTCGCTTCCTGCTTCAGCCAGCTAGCTTACTGGTTGGCTTTTGTTCAGTTCAAGTTGACAAAACACAGAGGACGCACTCAGTTGTCCTCTGGCAAGACAATCTTTAGGACCACCAGATAATCTGTTCTTTGGTGACTTTGGTTAGGAGTGGGAATCCGAGCCAAAATTAGGGTTGATTATCTCATAGTGTGCTCTGCTTATCTTCAATTAAGTGTTTATTTTGCCTGGTTGTGTCTCACCATGAATAAAAGTGTTTTTTTCTTCTAGTGTGATTTTTTAATACTTTGCACCTCCAATAGCTTTACGGTTGATTGGGAGTGTGAAGTAATTGTTACCTGTCTGCAGGACCTCCCGGCCGGACATATGTGACCACTAGGGGGCGAGACTTGTGCCAGTCCTCATGTGTACCACCTGCAGAAAGAGGATAAAAGATGAAATATTCAATATGAAACTTTGGCCGTGTCCATCAGGTACTTACATATATAGCATGCTGTCAGCAACAAACAAAACTAGATGTGAAGCATCTGACAGCATTGACTTACTATTTGGTACTCTCTAAAAAGCTAATTTGGGCTCATCTCCTTGTTAGTCAGTGCATTGAAATGGACAAGAATGGTCTTTCATTAAAAAAAAAAAGAAATAAAAATAACTTGTAAAAACACTTTTGTGCAACCAAGATTGTAAATTTCTTGATGGTGTGTAACAAGGGAGGCTTCCCGTCCACAATGGTAGTGTTGTCAGGGGGTCTGGTCGGGGTTGGGACACAATTGCAGACACTTTTTTTAAATTATTATTATCATTATTATTATTATTATTATTATTATTATTATTATTATTATTATTATTTCCAAGAAACAACCACTAGAAATAGCAATAGATTTATTGGGAGAGGGAAGGAGGACACAAAGAAGTGGCAACAAACCAAAAACTAACTGTTTGCGCGTGCTTAGAGAAGCCAACAAAACCACTGCTGCTGAAGCTGAATAAAACTAAGGGCTTCTAGAGTAATATATATTTACTCTTTAACTAACTCAAAAAAACGAAGCCTTTCTAATTCACAAGAGGATTCACTAACGCTTATTTACATTTTTCACATTTGAAAATGGCAACCCAAGAAACACAGAGAAGCTCTCACTGCCTCTGATGGCAAGGCAATTAGCCAGCACAGACTGATGCAAACCAGGAGTAAAGCTCACCACACCTGAGCCAAATCAGGCCAATCAGTCACATACTCACCCCCCCCCCACACACACACACACACACACACACACACACACACACACACAGACATCTGGTCCTGCTCTGAGATGATCTCCCCAGTGAGATACCAGTGTGAGCTCCCTTACAAGCGTCCCATTAAGTGTGGAAGCTATCAATAGCAATTCATCACAGAAGAGATATTGTATATCATAGCACACAGAGTAAACTGCTATCAATTTATATCCGAATGTCCCAGAAAATCAGTAAGAGAAAACATAAAGGGTCTTAAGTTCTAGTTTAGATCAGTAGCATCATAATAGAAGAGACATATGTTTTGTTCCTTTGCTTTACTTTCTATTGCAACTTTAATGCATATAAACAAACAAGATGATGTGACACCACGAGCATGTTGTCTTACTCCAATGTATCTTAAAACATGCAGATAATTATCCTATTTTGCTGCTGCTTACCTCTCATAACAAAACCAAAGCTGCTCCCCTCTTTGTGCAAACAGATGTCGATTGTCTTTGAAATTACCCCTGAGCTGCTGTCTGGTGCTTTTAAAAGGAGGAGAAGAAAAGTTAAGACAAAAGGGTGAGAAAAAGAGAAAGGAATGAGGTAATTTACGCAGCATTTCATGGTTAATGTGCTTCTGTTGCTCCATAATCAGATAAATTAAATTTATCGTCATATGCATTAAATCTGACAGAGTGCTAATGAGGCATAAACACTTAATTAAGACAAAAGAAATGGTGTATACAATGGAATATGTGGAAATATAGTTACAGCATTTGGGGAAATAAACATGCAATGGGAAGGAGTGAAATTAATAATACAATATAAAAACAAATGATATGTTCACTAATCAGTACCTGTGGGAGGCAGCTCATACTCCACCTCCAGCAGAACTCTCTCGCCGACGTTCTTCAGTAAACTGATTATCTCTTCATGCCGCAGTTTTGTCAGATTGATGCCGTTTACTGATTTGATGTAGTCGCCAACATTAAGCTGGTCACTCCTGTTTTAATTGAGGAACAAATACATGAAAAAAAAACGCAAAAAGTCTTATATTGGAGCAAAGCACGTTATACTGTTTTTTTCCAACCTTGAGTGCTCTCATTATTATTTTTATTTGCTTTTTGCATAAGTTAAAGAAAATAGATCTACACTGCAAAAACTCAGATCTTAGTGAGTGGAACTCTCTATTTTAAAGTCACTAAAACACTTATTCTATTCCACATTCTCTAAACAAGTCCAGATGAATATCTGACTAAAAGAAATACAATGCAAAAAATAAGTCATGGAATTGCTTGTAATGCTAAGAAAATATCTACCAATGAAACAAGCAAAGTTTTACTCAGTGAGGGTCTTAATGTGAGGTTTAAGAACTACTCTGGATAGAAGATTTATTTTCAGACTGCCCTCAAGTTAATTTTTGGCTCATTGGCAGACTATTTTACTTAATACAAGCAGTTCAGGCCATTTTTAAGTTTTGATTAAGTTTCAAGATTCTAATCCAGACATGTCAGGATATTGTGGCCTTGTTTAGGTCTAGTGAGATTTTCTTTTTTATTTGAAATTGGACAAATTCTGTTACTGAGATCTGAGTTTTTGCAGCGTTAGAGCCTGTTTTACGAAGAATGGGCTGCTAATAGCAACAAAGTTTGCTCTGTAGCACAGTGAGGGTTTGCACGACACCTTTGCGTGAATTATTAAATAAGATGCTGTCTTATTGACTCATATATTCATGATTAGCTGGTAGAGCTGGGTAATATAACGATTAAAGTGATTAATTCAAATTATTTTCTGCAGAAGATTTTAAAAAATTAAAAATCAAGATTTTTTTTCTTGCCTTAGTCCAATTGTAAGTAGTTGCAATTTTTGAAAAAAAATTACAATTTTCATGATGGTCGGCCTTGTAGGGTTTGCACAAGCACTTTTATAGGCTTGTATTTGTTATTTAAGTAGATTAAATATTGATCAGAGAGTTTCATGCTAATACTGTAAAAATACCTCAGCCTTTTAGTGTTTATGTAGACAAACCTGCCTACGTTTATACTACATAATCAACCTTTTATGACCCAGACTTTGACTTTAAGAGGGAAATTCTGATATGTTTGGGAATATCTATTGACAACATAAAGGCAAAACTTGATTTGTGTAATTTTTGTGTGTCACTGGGAGTTTTTTTTTTCTTTTGAGAGGAAAAAAAACGTTTAAAATCTCAAATCGAGTGTTGGAAAATCTGGATTTTATTTTGAGGCCATATCACCCAGCCCTATTAGTTGGCCCAAAAGCCACACAAAAGTTCATTCATTCTCTCTTTTCTGCTTTGTTGGTGTTTAACCCACCTGGCTGCTAGTCCTCCCGGCCGTAAGTTCGACACCCGCGGTTTACCGTCCTTGTCTGTCCCTCCTGAGATCGTGAGGCCCAATGTGCTGCCTTCTTTCTTCACCAGCTCCACCATGGTTACCCCCCGCAGAGCTTCTAACAAAAACACATATACACATAAAGACAAATACAAAAGCACGAACGAGGACGGACAAAGACGTATCCAAAAACACAGAGACAAACACTCAAACACACAGAATACAGCACAGAGATAAGCGGTTAGTAGCTGCCCTCAGCATCCTGGATGAACACAGCCAGGCTTAATGAATATAATGTAAATGTGAGTATCAGGTAAGGATTAGTTCATAAGAATAACAAAGTGTGGTCATGTTCTGAGGTCTTTCTCCTGGAGAAGTGCTTTGAGACGGTGAGAGGTCTTAAAAAGGCAAATAAAATTACTGCTTATGTGCACAACAGTTAAACTACTACTAGAGTAAATGATGTCTAACACCCACTGTAATGTGTAAACATTCACCAGGGTCTTTCATTTCAAGGCTGCACAACCTCTATAGAGACCAAACAAGGTCAGCAATGTTGACTATTAGAATTAAAAGGACCTGCAATTACACCAACCAGGCATAACACTATGACCTCTAACAGGTGAAGTGAATAACACTGATAATCTCTTCATCTCTCCTGTTAACTGGTGGGATATATTAGGCATCAAGTGAACATTTTGTTCACTTGATGCCATTAAATTGATGTTAGAAGCAGGAAAAATGGGCGAGTATCTGGACTTTAACAGGCACTGAAGAGTTAGTAGCTGATCTTTTCCGACAAAAGATCACCAATGATGCTGGTGTGACAAGCTAGACCTACCAGCCTTAATATACTGAAAAACCACTATTAATGGTCATTTCGCTGGGTAGTATTTAACTTTACCCAACATAGAATATGCAATCTCTAATCTATCAAAAACCTAACAGAATAAAATAAAATAAAAATAATAGGAATGCATGATATTGGATTTTTGCTGATATCCCATATGCTGATATTTTTTAATTCATTATTGCAGATACCGATATTGATATTTCTGGTCAAGAGCACAACCTCTGTACTTCACAAAAAATGGACTTGTTTCTTTCAGTGTTACAGTATATTTTAGCGAGAAACAAATGTAAAACAAGAAAATCAGCATTTAACCCTTCCAAAAATTAAACTCTTGATTTTAAATGGACCCATGCTGTGATGAAAAGGTGCATCAATATTGTACATTTGTGTAATTTGCCGATATTCGAGCCGATGTATGTGGCTGATTTATTGACTGCAAATATCTGCAAAAATTTCAATATCAGCCTATCCGGATACTTAACTTTTTAGGCTGATCCTGTCTTCTTCTTGTCAAAAAAATCAAAATCATTAATGGGCAGTTTTGAGTTTTGAAATAACAGCATATCGGATAACCACAAATATCCAATATCATGCGTCCCTTATTATTTTGATTTTGATTTATGAATGACTGCTTTCTCTTACCAAAAAGTTAAAGAAAAAAAAAACTACAGGATGCCAAAAAAACATTGGGGATCTCAGATTCTTGGCACAATTTAGAACTTGCAAAACAAACTTCTTTTTGACAAACATACATTTTTGGGGTATCTTTATTGGATTTGCATGTTCCACACAACCAATGTCATGATTTATTAAACAACATATAATTTTTCTGATATATCAGATTTGAATAATGATGTAAATGTACTGTCCAATCTAAAATCAGGACTTCTGACAGACTTTGAAACCATCTGTAACACAGAAAAAAAAAAATCTCTGACTGTTGACTGAACTCTCTGAGGGAACTGTGTGTCTGTTTTATTTCAGTAAAAGACAAAAAAATACTCTTCAGTTTTATATTCCCTAAACACCTTATTAGACTGGATTTAACACAAGAATATACATAAAAAATCACTGTAACCTCTTCTCTAACAACCTTTAACTTCAGCTGAGCAGTGCTTCTCTAGCTTGGTCGAGGCTCAATGAGGTAAACAACTTAATAAGTAGGTTTGGGAGCTGCAGAGTTCAGTTCACCTTCATCCTTCAGCTGCTTTGTAGTTTGGAGTTCATGAGTAAAGGTCATGGAGAAGATTAGCTCCTCCTCCACAGTGTGCGGTTTGTCTGAGATTTAACTAAAAACATTCTGATTCAATCTAGAACATCAGTCAGGCTTTTCTCATACACAGAAATGATGATGAAACTTTTAAATAAAGTTTTGGACAAAACAGGCACATGAGCTCTAGATGATCAAAACATTTAAATAATGTCAGGCAGGCTACCCTTAAAATCTGTTTAAAAGGGGGTACAAAGCTTGATTTTACTATTACTGTAAAAAAAATAATAATTTAAGTCATTTCAATATACTGGTGGTATCTATATCAGTATCTGCTAAGTTTTAAAATATCAGCTTGTTGGACATGCATCCCTACAATGCTTTACCAATCCATCCATCCACATATCCATTCAACAGTCCAACCACCATCTATCCATCCTTTAAGCCAGCCAGCCAATCAGCAAGCCAACTGACCATCCATCCATTCACATCCACCATCCATCTATATACATCCACATCCATTATTGAGCCAACTCATCCATTCATTCATCCATCCATCCAAGTTAGTCAGTTAACCAGCAAGCCAACTAGCCATCTGTCCACATCTATCCATCTGTCTATCCATCAACTGATCAATTAATCCATTCATTCATCCATTTTATCCATTCCGCCAGCCAGAAGGTCAGCTAGCCAGCTAATCAACTGACCATTCATTCAGTATTTCATCCATTACTTAATTTATCGTTTTAGCAATCTATCTATCCATCTATCAGTCCATCAAGCAAGCCGGTATACCAACAAGCCAACTTATCATCCATACATCCACCCACATTCATCATCAATCAGTCTATCTAGTAGGAATGTGGGAATAAAACTATTCAGCATAGTATCGTGATATTTTACGTGATGATATTATATCGATTCAACACGGCAAAATATCAATATCATATCAGCCTATACTGCAAATATGAAATGTAGTCTGTGGTACTTCTGAATAAAACTAAATCCATTCCTCTATCTTGTCGAGTGAGGTCGGAGGTGACAGTCGACATGCAAATCAGGAGATATTAGTACATCAAAGATGGCGGGTCGGGAGAGGGACTGGCACCGCAAACCGACCGTGTATTGTACTGTGGAGCACTTTGCTCCCTCTCTAGTCTATCAGAGCATTGCCACAGCCAACACTCCAGTCCCGCAGCAGCGCGTGGCTGCATTGTAGGGATGCACAATATTGGATTGTTGGAGATACGCTGCAGGTCTTTTTTCAGCGTGACCGCTGCCAATCCTCGAAAATTCACTGTCGTTCAGAAAGCACCAGAAAGGAAAGTCAAATGTGTGGAGTATCCGGTACTTTCAAAATGAAACAATGCATGGACTCCTGAACGTAAATTTCCTCAATAGGTGGTCATTACATCACAACCAGAGGCACAAGCATCAGGTCAACAGTCAGTCAGAGGGTCCCAGAGGCAACACGACACCATGGACGAAGAAAAGGTAATTGTGGATTTACTGAAATATAACACTACATATCACCAAAACATCCTTTCTACAAGGATATAGGCAGATGGAAGTGATACAACTCACGGAGCGGTATGGTTGGGACCAGCAAAGCGACCTTAGAGAAGCGAAGTGATGTGTTGCTTATTTCTTTTCTCCGTTTATAACACGTTTTCTTATTGTGTGATATCACGATTAAAATATATTATAAAATAATAGAATATCATAATATATAAATTGCAAAAAATCAATATATTGTATTGCAATACTGGCATATCAAAAAATCGCAATACTATCGAATCGTGGCTCAAGCATCGTGATAGTATTGTATCGTGGGGCAACTGGTAATTCCCACCCCTACTATCTAGCACTCAACTCACCATCCATTCATCATTTCATACATCTGTCTATTTAACATTCAATTCCATTCATTTAACCATTCATTATTCTGTCATTCATCAATTTATCATCCCACCCTTCTATTTGTTCATCCATCCAGTCTATTTGATGGACACGTACAGTTAGTTGATGTACTGTACATATGTTTTATTTTGCCCAACATTTTTTTTTATCAATATACCAACAATCCTTCCAGTTAGTCATAATTTCCCCCATCTTTCTATCTATAAATTTAAACATTCAGCCAGCCAACCAAACAAACATCCATTTAGCCAACCATCAATTTATCCATCCGTCAATCCATCTTTTTATCTTTTTATCATCTATCCATGTGTTCATACATCTATCAATCCATTCTTCCTTTTAATGAATAATTCATCCATCCATTTATTCACTCATCTATTAATCCATCCTATTAGTCAGCCACCCACACATCCATCCATCTAAACATTCACACATAGATAGTTCTAATTTAAGGAAGATCGTGATAAAAAGCTGTTTCTCATTCAGTCTACATATCTTTCGTACACATTTATGTTCCCACACACTCAGAATCACACACACATACACACACACAGGTGAGCTGAGCCTTGTAGTGATGGATGGCGAGATTAGATAAATCTCTGAGGCGACACATAGGATCAGTGGGATGCTTCACACTCAGCTATCTCTGCTGGGTAGTACAGCACACACACATTCTCCAACAGGAAAACACACACAAACAGCGGCACACAAACACTTGAGCAGACATTATATCTGCAGAGAGCCTCTCGTTCATTCATTAGTCATTGTGCTGCACTGATTTGCATAAAAGCATCAAAGCTGTTACAAATGTAGTTTGATGGCGTGGATATTTTCTGAACTGAATCCAACGCTAAATTAGTTTCTTTTACACCCAAACATGCTGCCGTGGGATTCATAAAGTTAAATCTACCTCTTTGTTTAGATACTTAGAGAGAACAGAGGAAACATAAGACGAGTGTTACAATGCAAATTAGGAAACACACAAAACAATGTCAGTTGAACAGAGATCTGGAAAAGACCCTCAGTGATAATCAGGAAACTGAAAAGGACAAAATGTTTATTCCCCCAGGAACAGAAACATTTGAATACTTGCTTGTGATAGAATGTATTAACAAGAAATCAGGCTTGTAAGAAAAGAAGTGGAAGGTGAAAAACAAAACTTAAAATAATGGAACTCTGAAGCAAGGTGACAGGAGAACGAGAAACTGGAGCAGAGTTATGTAACTGCGCAAGGAGAAATAAAGATTGATAAAGAGAGAGGGGAGTATGGATTGATTGACTGAAATGTAGATGCACAGATGAGTGGAGTATGATCCTTACTTTACAATATGCTGTTTCACAAACATGCAACTGCAACTTTTACGGAAAAATGTCAGTTAGGCTGCCCAAAAAAAACAGATTTTTTTATATTTCATTTGCCTCTAAAATATGATGTGCAAAGACAAATCTATCTATCTATCTATCTATCTATCTATCTATCTATCTATCTATCTATCTATCTATCTATCTATCTATCTATCTCTTTGTCATACCATGAGTACCCCCTCACTCACACATGTTGATGATTCTTCAGAAGAAGAATGTAATCAGTCTGGTTTATATTGGTTTACTTCTACGTCCTTGGATTCACCACAGCCTCAGTGCTTTCATGGTGAAGTCCTGGCAAATAACTCAATGAAGACCCCCCACCATTTAAAGCGACGCCAGAGCACCAAACACTCGGGAAGTGTCTGTAAAAGACAATAACCTGTGCCACACTTTATTGTCTCCCCGGGGAAAGTACTAGTAATGCACACTTTCCATTTTATTAACAGGCTCATCTCAGTACTTTCAAGTTGGAAATAAATTATTAAATGTTTCCACATACCCCCTGCAATGTGCTCACGTATCCCTAGGGGTTGGTTGGGAATCGCTGATCTATACAATCAACTAACCAACCATCTGGTCCATCAGCCCACTCATCATTCTTTTGCCCATTCATCCTGGCAAAATAAATGATTGTCAAATCAGCTCAAGTTTGGGAGCACATGACGGGTCGGCAATTCACCATTCATCATTCTTGACAACTCATCTGCACCACCAGCAATGTTAACTCAACTTCATTCATGGAGGTTTATGTACAAGGAAGTGTAAAGGCACAAGGGTGCAAACCCTACACTCCAAGGGATGCCAACCTCCTTCAGCTGGGTTACTAACTGATGTAGCTGGATGATTGTCCATCCAACAATCATTCATTTTGCCAGACAACCATACAACCATATACTTAGCTACCCATCCAGCTATCTATCATCCATCCATCAATCCATGCAGCTAGCAATCAACCTATCTAGCTATTCATCCATCTGCCTATTCATCAATCAATCCATAATTCTTCCAGCTAGCTTCAACCAACCAACAAATCATCCATCCATCCAGTCATTATGCAAGACAATCAATAAACCGACAATCTATTGGTCCATCAGTCCAATCTCCATCCATTCAGTCTTCCATCGATCCATCCAACAATCATTTATTTAGTCAGCCAATCATCCAGCTAACCAACTCTATAACCATAAAACTATTTATTAAGCCATTTATCCATCTGTCTATACATCAATCCATGTCTCTTTCAGTTAGCATTCAACCAACCAGCCAACCAACCAGCCAACCAACCTATCATCCATCCATCCATCCATTAATTTTGCATTCTGTCAGCCAATCATTCATTCAGCCAACCATCCTAATTAATTTTCCATTCAGCAAAGCCGACCAACCATTTACTGGCCCATCACTCCATTCTTCATCCATTCAACCATCAATCAATCATTCATTTAGTCAGTCAATCATCCAGCCAACAAACTGTTTAACCATCCGACCATTTATTCAGCCATGAATCCATCTATCTATCCATCAATCCAGTATTATTCCAGCTAGCATTCAACCAACCAATCAATCATCCATCTATCTACGAGGTAGATGATTGGCTGATTGAATGCATAATAAAGGGATGTATGCGAGGTGTGTCAGAAAAGTTCCAGGACTGGTGTCACAAAAGATTTATTTCAAACTCAAACTTCAAACTAAGTGTTTTACCCTTCAAAGTAATCCCAGCATGTCTACAAAGAGATACTGCGGTGTATTGGAGCTTTTCTGACACACCTCGCATACATCCCTTCATTTATTATGCATTCAATCAGCCAATCATCCCATTTTATTTTCCATTCAGCAAGCCAACCAATTAATCAGACATTTATTGGTCGACCAGTCCACTCTTCATCCTTTTACCCATCCATCGATCCATCCAACAATGATTTCTTTAGCCATCAAACCAACCAACTTTTCAACCATCAGATCATTTATCAAACAATTTATCTATGCATGCATTTTTTCAGTCAAACATCCAACCGACATCTGTCTATACATTTATCCATTCACATGTATCGTTATCTATTTAAATATTTATCAACCAATCCACCAACCCACCCCAACTCATACATCCATCCAATAATGTCTAATCTGTCAAACAGAGAAAAGGAGCAGATATTATTCCTTTACTGGTTATCAGATATAGGGATACAGTGCAAATATCTGCAGTCCACAAGCACAAAACATTAAAATATTTGCTTGTCAGATAAAACTGGTAAGGTAGTAGACTCATAAGAGAAAGTGGAGGGTGAAATAGGATTTAACAACAAACAGAAGTAAAGGAGAAAATGTAGTCACACAAGAAAATGAGAGACGTGACAACTGATGTTTGATAAAGTGATAGGAAAGCAGGAGAAATAATGCTTTATTTGATGTATGAAAGATATATTGCAGAAAAGAAAAACATAATTTGGCAAATGCTGTCTTTCCATTGATACCTTAAGAAATAAAGGTATTTCCAGCACTGAGTCAGACTCTTTTTTTCTAAAATGTGTTTTTATGAGCAGATTATTATCGACATACAGCTGCATCATGCACTGAGCTGTGCTTCATTCAGAGTTATTTGAAATGTATTATATTATAATGATCAAATTTGACCTAGTTTTCATTTTCACTGAATAAGTTGTCTTTATCTATACCTACCAGCTGTTAAACATGGAACATATGCATTCTCATTATTGTTCATTTCATGCCAGATTAATTCAAATTGTCAGAAAATTAGAAAAAAAAAAAACAGAGAATTATTAAATCAAAAAATGTCTCTGAAATTGTTGCTTACATTGGCTATTTCAAAGCTGGCATACCCAAGGACAATCTGACACATTATTATTATGCTTGTTTTTATAAATCATTGGGTCACCCTGCAGTCAGACTGCAATGTTCTTTGTGACCCAGTTTGGACAGCGTGTTGTGCTCTTTGTTGTCGCCCCAAAACTTATTAAACAAACTGCTGAGGTCGACAAATCCTGCTTAAGGCTTCAGTGTCAGACAAATTTGAGACAAGATGTCATTACTGATCTACAGCGATGACTCTGAGTGTGACCGACATAGTTTACAGAAGTTAAGAAGACAGAGAACGGGCTGTTAGTTAACAAGACAGCTAGATAGAAAGAAATGGCCATACCTGGTATACTGTGTCTTCTCGAGGCCATGTTGTGCTCTGGTCCAGAGATATCTTTTGTTTTCCCATAAGGCCCATCATCTGCAGGAAAGAGAGACAAAAGCAATTTAGAGACATCAACTTGTTTCATGTTAGCATTAAAAATTCAAGATTCAAGATTCAAGATTCAAGATTCAAGATTCAAGATTTCTTTATTGTCATTCAACTTTATACCAGCAGTACACAGTGAACGAAATTCCGTTGCATATGGCTCATGACGCTTACAGCAAGTTAAAGATATTTACATAATACACAGAGACTTTTTATATACAGTGAGGTAGTTCTGTTTTTTGAGGTCCTAGGACTGACCTCTTGTGCAGAGTAGCAGCGGGTTTTCTAAAGTGAGGTGTGCAGTCGCAGTTTAGTGCAATAGAGAGCAGTTTAGTGCAGTTTAGTGCAAGGGACCTGTACGTCCAGACAATATATGTATTTACATATGTATACTAACTTCAAAAACTCACATGCATACTCACATGTACTCAGTTCGGCACACATACCCACAGATAACATACATACATACTTTTACCTCTTCCATTCTATATACTGTATATAAATATATATCTATATACATACACATACACGCACAGACATGCCAGCACATCCATGTACCATTGTACATCACTCAGTTAGGCATCTGTCACTCTATATACATATGTACCTAAATATAGATGCCCTCACTTACATTTCCGTTATTGGTTTGGTAAACCAACAGGGCCAAAACAAAATGAAAAGTATTTATGACCACATCAGTGCTTTCTAAAGGAACTTAATGGATTGAGGTGTTGGTTGGAGGAATCTATTGGTCTAAACACAAATCTTAACAAAGATAAATGTTCCTTAACACAAATAAACTTTGTGTTTATTCTCTGGTTATCCTTACTGGGCTGCTGCAATTGGCCTTATAACAAAAATATGGGCCCTAAGTTGTAAAGACAAATCCATGCTGTCCAGAGTCTCATGGAAACTTTGTGCAAACATTGACTTCTGCAATTTACCTCCTTTTTTAAACTTAGCTGTCATTATATCAACTTGTTATTTATATCTTAATTATTGCCATTGCTCTTTCATTTCCTGTAAGCTATGTCATTAAAACTTACAATATGCTTTACAATATGATTAATACTGTTATACTGAAATGAAACATAAGCATGTAAACATAAGCAAGCAAATCCAAAATTCTACCTAAAAACTAACATATATGTACATGGGAAATACTGACAAACAGTTAGAAATTACCCAAATCAACCTGCAACACCTAACCACAAAACCAAAACACTCACCAATAACAACCACAGACAACACATTACAAAAAAAAAACAAAAAAAAACAGCCAACCAACCAACCAGCCAACAAGCCAGCCAGCAAACCAACCAGCCAAACAACTGCAGAATTAGCAAACCCATCAACAAGAAACAATAACTGATAGCAAGGCTGAGGAAAAAATGACAACAGACGAGCCAGCCATCTGGCGAGCCAACCAGCTATCTAGTAAAACACCCTCACAATCAACTAACCAACCAGCACTTACCCACAATAAAATTCACAATCAATTAATCAACCAGCCAACAAAATACCCAACCAACCAACAAACCAGTCAATTAAAAAACTATCTGACCGGCAAACATTCCAACCAAACAATCAACCAGCAAGCCAGTCAGCCAATAAAAACAACCACCAACAAGCTAGCCAGCCAGCAAACCAACCATCCAATCAACAAACCCACCAACAAGAAACAAGAACCAATTCTAACACAGAGAAATGCAAATGAAGTTGGAGGGTTTTTAACCGAATCTAGCACCCTGATTGGTTGTAATGTTTTCGACAGCCAATGGGAAGCCTGAATTTTCTTCTACTCCCCCTCCACACACACACACACACTTATTAGCATATTAGGCTGACTAGTAGTACTACTGAACATTGTTAAGTCTGCTAGTAGTACAAGTAAGCTCAAAACAGTCTACTAGTAGCACTGGTGACACTTTTTGCTTCACTAGTAAAGTCTACCTGCGCACTAGTTGGCAAAATTTAGTACATGTACTCTAAATTTGAGTACGAGTAGAGCTGTCCTATGATTGATATCACTGATATCAATTTTATCCCCAAACATCTTTCCATACATGTCCACATTTTTGAGAAATGTCACACACCAGGTCAGGTTATCAAAGTGCAGTGCGACCAAAACTGATTCAGAGTTTCTTTCAAATATTAAACCTGATTCTTCATCCTGATGTCTTCTGTTTTAACAATCAAAGCTCCATATTTTCTTTCTAACAGAGTCTCCTTACCCTCAGAGCAACAAAATGTTCTCTCTCTCCATGCTGTTCCTGGGGAATTTCCTGCCTGACAAACTAAAATATGCAGGAATTGTACATAAATACTGTGTGAATGATTCCAAAAGCCCCCTCACATATAATCTTCTTAACAGTACCAAGAGTTCAAGTGCCTCCTGTATGTGGGCCTTTATAAGATGATTACATTTAAGGCATATTTCCCTACATTGTCTGCCTGTAGTTCTGTTTGATGCATTTATAGGCTCTTTGTGAAGTGCTGACAAACTTGGACAGCCAGACAGAGGCTGTCACTGTTATGTATCACAGGGGGGAACAGATGTCCTGGTTTGTAGTCTCTGGCACAGACGGGTGAGGATTTAAATATTTGATTAAGTCATAAATTCAGTTTAGCTCGTATCTCCACATGCGTCCATCCAGTTAAACTGCAGAATAACTGCACAGGCTACAAAAAGGCATCATTACCAATCATGAATCCCTGATGTTATTGGGTAGAATTGTTGATAAATGAAAAGAGAGCTGCTTTGGGATGAGCCATGAAAGTAATTTTCCTGAAATCTGGCAAAATAAAACTGCAAGCCTGCATCAGCAACAATTCTGTTTATTCAGATTTTTGCATCTGTAATGTCCTGAGGGCTGTGCGGTGGTGCAGCAGGTAGTGCTTGTGCCTCACATCAAGAAGGTTGGTGATTCAATTCCTGAGTCAGTGAGGAGTTTGAATGTTTCCACAGACCAAAATCATGCTTGTTTGGTTAATTGGTGACTGAAGTGCCATTTGTATTTGTTTTATGACCTTCACATTGAGGATATGTTTTCACCAGTGTTTATCTGTTTTCTCACAAAATAACTCATAAAGTTATAAATGGATTTTGGTGGTGATTCAGATACTGATCCAGGCTGGCTACTAATACACAAAATACCATACTTGAAGATTTCACTCCAGACTTACAGTTTTGGAGCTCAGAGTTGCGTATATTATGTCATCAAGAGCATTAATCCTCGAGATCCTCCAGATCAAACTGCACATTCCCTGCCTTTATGTATATTTTATGGTAGATATCTCATATTTGACAGAGCGACACTCTTTAACTGAGTTTGACAGCAGCTGTGTAGCCAAATCTCTTGTTGTTTGGCCTCTGAGGAGAGAGGAAGTGTCCTACTTTACAACCTCTGCTCCAACACACAGGAGAGGAGGAACTTTAACTATTCATAAACCAATTCTTTACGACTGTCATGCCCTACTCCAAAAGTGTCATTAAACTGCATTCGAATCAGGGACAATTACACCGCTGCTTAAATATTACCGTCATGGTTGAAAATGAAGAGGAAATGTGTGTTCTTAGAATGCACTTCAGCACCTCAAGCTGCAGCTTACCATCATCATCATGGCGGAGCAGTAAATAAGCATGTTCTACAAAATCCTGCATCCATTAGATTCATTTTAATTACGTTTGCTCTGTTCCCCAAACCTGCCTCCAAGTCTCACTTTCAGAGCAGCAAAGAGGCTGCAGCTTTAAGTTCAAGCTTATGACTCATGCTGCTCTATCAGGGACAAACTTTTTTATAAAGCAGGAAAAAATAACTGCAGCTCTGTGGTTCAAACAGTCAACTCACAGCTTTTTACTTACTGACAGCACAACCCAAACTTCAGCTGGACTCTTCAGCTGTGGATTTGCTCATAAAATTTTCAAATAAGAGGAATGGTGCACATGAATACTAATTCCATATTTCCTCTTAATGACAATTTTTTTTTAAATATTTCCTGCAATATTTCAGTCAAACAAACCCAGGCCTCAGTCCCAAATAATGGGAATTAAAATAATGTTCAGGGCTAAAAGGTTGCCCGTACCAGAATTTCACATAATTACACAATCTAAGTATTTCCTATACGTCTCTAAAACATTTTTACAGATCATCATAATATTCAGCAACAAACTAAAACCAAGGCACAACAACTATTGCTTATTTCTGCACCAACAAAGAAAAAAAAAAACACATCACAGATATGTGCATACTCTCATAATCAATGTTTTTGGCTCTGGAGAACAGTAAGAATCTTGTTTGAGTTGCATTAAGTTACATCCAATCATATTATGAGGTTTTTGGTCCCAGTTAAAGAAGGTTGTGAGTTGTTGACAGCTAATAGTAAAGAACTGTGTCCCCCAGAAAGAAAAAAAAAAACATGACAACAATTAAGACAACAAAGTTCATCGTGTAAACCTCCAAGAGCACTGGGCCCAAAACTGAGCCTTGTGGCACACCTAAATCAAAAGACAAAAACTCAAGTATTGCACAACCTAACTTAAAACACTGATACCTTGCCTCCTAAATCTTCTTCATCTCCTCAGCCACAAAGCACATGGCTCTGATGATATTAAGGCACAAACCGGAATACCATGGCTCTGACATCCTACCCACCCTGAACCTCAGAATATAGAGGAAAAGCTTCAATGCTTTGTCTGGATCAGGGATGGGACACTTTGGTTACCAAGAGGGCCACACTAAAGTGATCCTCTATGCCAGAGGGCCAATGTTTTTCAATTTGAAGGGTACCAAGAGGGACAAATACAAATAGCTGTCATAAGAAGTTACTTTATCAAAATTTATTCCAACATTAAGGGAACAGTATCAGTATCCACAGATGAAAGTGCTGATTATCTGTATCAGCAGACATGCATGTTTGCTGATGTTCACATCCAATATTTTGGCCATAGAATTTGGCCACAATTATGCCACATATTGACTGTAATATTCACAGATTTACAAATGGTTGACCTCATCATCACTGAATTTCCATTTTTATAATCAAAAGTATCATTTATTAAAGAATAAAATGTTTTTCTTGCTTCACACCTGTTTCTAACAAGAGTAAACTGATAACATAAAAGAAATAGGTCATTTTTAGAAAAGTAGAGGCTCTGTACTCATTACAAAAATATCCCTAGCATTAAGACATATTAAATTGAAATGCAACTAGAAATACTTAATCCAATGCACTTAACACAATAGTCAAGACAGTTTCAATTACCAGAAAATTCACTGGTTATCAGAGAATATTTTACAAAGATTTTTTATTGATATTTTGAAAACATACAGAACAGAGTTTCACAGAAACAATATCAAATAGTTATGGGTCTTGTGTTGTTTTTTTTGTTATATTGCATTTTTTTATCTTCATGGCAGATTTTGTCAGGTTCTTTATTATGACCATGTATTTTTTTTTTTGTTTTCAACTGATCGGTTGGCCATATTTATGAAGTAAGAGGCTTGCATGGGGCCCGCAGGCCACCAGCTCCCCATCCCTGGTCTTTACTTTGAAGTGGCTTGCAGTTTCATTGATTATGTTGATTACATTGAAAATCCTGAGTGATTCATTTTTAACTGATAGGGCTTTTCTTAAACACTAGGCGTTTTCAATGTCCCTAACATTAACTAACTTTAGGCATTATCGCTGCTTTTCAAACCTTCATACTTTTCTTTTCTTCATTTGATCAAATCATAGGTAAATCATTTTCTTAAAAAAAAAATCAGATGTGACAAATTCCCACCATCTTCTACCCTTTGAAATATTTAGCCCCTGCCTCTGCTCATGCTCAAAAGTGACATCTCACTCCTGCAGTGACAGAAGAAAAGAGGCCATTGCTGTCATGTTTAAGAGTTTGGTGATCTTCACAGAGGTGTAATAGCATTAATAATTCACAAGTTGTGGATTCATTTTTTGCTTTAAATGGCGTTCATAAGTTATCTGGCTGGCTGCTTTGCTGCTCTGGGGCTGTCACCGGCATAATGGACCCCAGAGGCTCCTCATCAGCACAAACACTCAAACAAACAAACACAAAGGCACACAAAATCTGAAAAACAACTGGCACAGCTTCTGGTGGCAGAGTGAGTCAGGCACCAAAATGCAGACCTGTATGTGCACAGACACACAAACACACTGAATATCCGCACAAACAGAAGTCTGACGTGTGTCATGACGCAAGCATTAACTGTTTAACATGCACATCATGAGACATAAAGGCACTTAAGGCAGCATGGTCATAACCTGACACACCAGATGGACAATTCACTATATTTCACTAGTCCATCTGGACAACAGCCTATAGGAGGTGTTTGAAGACAGGCAGAACCTTTCAAAAGATTATCCAGCAGGTGACTGGAAGATTGTTCCACCAATCACATTTATTATGGGCCAATCAGATAATGTGGTAGGTGGGCACTAGTGTCGCGTTGTAAAATACAAAACCTGAACCACCTTGTAGAACAAACTCTCGCTAAAACATATCAGAAGTGGATGCTGTTGTCTCGCTCGTAGCTCCCACATCTTCACGCTCTAACGGACTCTGATTGGGCCGTGCCACTTTAGGCCACTCAAAGTTGTTGTGGGTTGGAGCTTGGTAAGACGATCTTGTCTGATTACAGACACTGAAATCAGGCAGATCCAGCTGCACTGCAAGGTTAGCATGGACATCCATGGTTATAATCATATTATCCATCCATCAATCCATCATCTATATAACTTATTCCTTTTGAAGTCATGGAGGGGCGGAGCCAGCTGACATTGGACAGGAGGCGGGGTTAAACCTTGACCATTCTGCTAGCTGATTACAGGGCTGACATGTAGAGACAATCATTCACCCACACGCTCACACCTTCAGGCAACTAATAGCCACCAGTTAACCTACAGAGCATGTTTTTGATCTGTGGGTGGAAACCTGCGCAGCCAAGTAAAACCCCTATTCATTTTCCTCTAATGTAATTTTGCAATGAAAGCAGAATTATTTGGCAGATGTTGAAACAGCCTTTAGAAGGTAGAATGTGTTTGAAACTGGTTAAAATATTTTTGTATAACATTAAATGTTTTGCAAGGATTAAAATGTATTTTACTGAAATAAAACATGCAATTGGCAAAGTATTTTGCACAGCTTGTTTTGTTTTGTTTTGTTTTGTTTTGTTTTGTTTTCTGGGGGGAGGGGAATTTGATATTTTGTAGTAGGTTATGCATATAATGAATGACCTGCAAAGACACTGTTACTTAACCTTTGTAAATAAGCGGGTGTATTTTGGACTTACTTGCACATGTCCATGAGGCATAAGAGCTGCACAATCACTCTTCTAATCAAGCTCTGAATGTTAATCTTCAATGGTATTATTGTGAAGAAAATGTCACCGTAAATAATCCTGCATAGGCTGCTTTTAAACCAAGTATAATCTAAAAAATGCAGTAAAAGTTGGGTAAAAATAAAAATAAGAACAGAAACTCAGCACAAAGACACACAACAAGATATAAAAAATGCCTAAAGCACAATGGCCGCCTCCCTCTCAGTGACTCGATGTGAGACAAACTGTTTTAGTCACAATACTTCCCCCTCTGAGCGGTTTGAATTCTCCTCAAACAAACCTCTAGTGCCAAAGTTTTGGTTGTTAAAATATCAGCACACAGCAAACATGTTCTTTACAGCATTTGTGAGCAGCAAACATGATCTATTGATGCTAATGTATGTTACATTTTTGAATGGATGTGCAGGCAGCAGTCGCTTCAGCCTGACATCTTCTTTTTAAGGTCTCTCTCAGCCGCCTCCTCTCTCTGTTCTTCCTCTCTGCCTGATGAATTAGCGTCTGCTGGTGAATAATTTGAATGTGATTAGGCTAATGAGTCCTGGCGCTGTCGGCTTACCAAACAGGTTGAGTTATAGACGAGGCATCGGGCCAGATTTTCCACCTGCTACAGAGACGCAGTGTAATGCTTACAGGCAGAGCGTCTTCCACACAGAGACAGCAAGGCAGGTGGACGGGGAGTCGTGTCTTTATGAATATCAAATACACTCAAAGGCATGTAGACACGGTCAAGACGACCCACTGAAGCTCAAACCCAGCATCAGAATGAAGGAGAAAGGTGATTTAGTCACTTCAAACATGGCATAGTTACCTCCACCAAGGAGGTTAAGTTTTTGCTGGGGTATGTTTGTTTGTTTGTTAGCAAAATTATGTAAAAACTACTGGATGGATTTTAGGAGACATTGGAAATGGCCCAACTTAAAAATGACTAGATGTTGGTGGTGATCCAGATAATCCCCATCAGTGAACGATCGTTTTTGCTCAATAACTGTCTAACTAACAATGATATCAACATGATTCCAAGGACATAAAGCCTTGTTGATGTTCAAGGTCTGAGGAGAAAGTAACTCAACTGAACAACCAAGGTATGCAGAAGACCATTTCTGAAGGCAAAGCATGTCAAATCTTGAAGCAGATGGTCTAGAGCACCAGAAAACCACACCAGAGGCCACTCCTGTCAGCTAGGAACAAGAAACTGAGGCAACAGTTTGCACAGGCTCATCAAAATTGGATAACTGAATACTGAGAAAGTGTGGCTTGGGCTGATAAGTCTGGACCTCTTTGGTGTAAACAACATGAAAGCATGGATCCATCCTGCATCAGCTTGAACGATTCAGGCTGCTGGCTGTGGGGCATATTGTTTTGGCACACTTTGGGATCCTTGGCGCCATGCCACAGTCTACCAGAGTATTGTTGCTGACCATGTCCATCCCTGTATGATCAAAGTGTAGCCATCCTCTAATGGCAACTTCCTGCTGGTAAATGCACCATGGCACAAAGTTCAAATCATCTCTTACTAGTTTCTTGAACACGACAATGAGTTCACTGTACTCCAGTGGCCTCCAGATCTCAATCCATCAGAACTCCTTTGAGATGTGGTGGAACAGATTTGCATGGATGCACAGCCAAAAAATATGCAGCAACTGTGTGATCCAATCATGTCAAAAAGGACCAAAATCTCTGAAGAATGTTTCCTGCACCTTGTTAAATCTTTGGCACAATGACATAAAATTTTGGATGCAAAAGGGGTCCAACTGGACACTAGCAAGGTGTAACTGATTCAGTGTGTGCTGATTTATGAAAATGAAAAGACCTTTTCACTAAAAGATTATGCAAGAGTGCCAAGTATTAATTAAACAGTAGAATATCAAGTTGGATTACCCTCTGAAGGAAGCAAACGTTTTATGAAACCTTTACAAAGGCTTAAAAGATCTGATGGGAACAGTTTGGGGACGGCCCCTTCCTGTTCCACCATGACTTCTCATCAGTGCACAAAGCAGGTCCATGGAGACATGGATGAGTGAGTTTGGTGTGGAAGAACTTAACTGGCCTGCACCTGCACAGTCCTGACCTCAACCCAATAGAACATCTTCAGGATGAACCAGAACAGAGACTGTGAGCCAGGCCTTCTTGTCCAACATCAGTGTCTAACCTCACAATGTGCTTCTGGAAGCATGGTCAACAGTTCCCATTAACACTCCTACACCTTGAGGAAAACCTTCCCAGAAGAGTTAAAGCTGTAACAGCTGCAAAGGGTGGGTCAACATCATATTAAACCCTCTGGATTAAGAATGGGACGTCACTCAAGTTCATATGTGTGTGAAGGCAGATGAGACAATACTTTGGCAATGTAGTATATTTTAAGGGGACTTTCTTTAAAGATTGATTTCTCCACTGTCATATGATATTTGGAGACTAAATAGTTGAAACCAAAATAAAAAAAGTACCCATCCTTTACCATTTTCTGTATGGCAAAATAACCAAACTTCAGCAAACTAACCACAATATGTACAAATTGTACATTACTGACTTACTACAGGACAAAACTCTATCTTCTTGCTAACACAAAATCACACGTCAACATGTAGAAGCCAGAGAACAACCTGCAGGTGCAGAATTTTCCACTTGTTCTTCAGAGATGTGGGTGAAAAATTCAATCCGTCAGATTAAAAGCTTTACAGAAACACCTGCTAGGTCCTTGTGTGTGCGTCTGGCTGTGAGTGTGTGCATGTGTGTCCATGCATGCATGAAGGGAATCCTAACAGACACTCCTCTGTGCAAAGAACCAGGATCTCCTCAAGCATATAACAACCCTTTGCACAAACACGAATGTACACACAAATACAGTGTAATCACAAACACACACAAATAAACACAGTCCCTTCTGCATACTAAGGATGAGGCTCAGATTAGAAAAATGTGATTGCTTAAATCTTCACGCAGTCTCCTCACTCTTGAAGCAGATTCAGGTTCTTATACACCAAACAGGAGCATCTGTTTCTGTAGATTCACATCAACAAGGTGTTTGGTCAGTAGAATGAAACAAGTAAAAATTATGCCTCTTAACATCTGTCCCAAGTTATTGCACATATGACTGTCAAACAAAAGGTCTGGGTTGTTGAAGAGCTACATAATCACTAAGTCAACACTGGGGAAATTAACACTCAACAGCCATTTTATTTGGCACAGTGATTTAACTGCTCATTGATACAAACAGCAAGTCAATCACAAGGCAGCAAGCCAATAAATAAAGGCAGAATGTGGGGTAAAAGTGATATAAGTGGCTTTGAATATGGCATGGCTGTTGGCGGGCTGGTGTAAGTATTTGATCTTTTGGGATTTTCACCTGCAAACATCTTTAGAGTTTACAGAGAATGGTCCAAAAAGGAGAAAATATCCAGAGTGCTGTAGTTCTCTGAGCTAAAATGCTTTGTTGGTGTAAGAGGAGAAAAGCCAGAGTGGTTTGAGGTGATAAAAAGGCAACAGTAACTCACAGGTTTGCTGAAGATGATGCCTGAATTCACAACAAATCGAAGCTTGAAGCAGAATTTTGGCTCGAGTGAGTCCTAAGCTTTTTAGATAGTAGGGTCAGAATTTGATGTGAATAACATAAACACATCCTGCTGTGCAACAACGGAGGCTGCTGGTTGTGAAGTAGTTGAGCTAAGGAGGGTGCAAAGACTGACATGTTTGATATGAAAGGTAGGAATGGGAATTGAAAACCATTTCCAGTTAAGAATCTGAAAAAAACTCTCAGAAGGAATCAATGTCATTAGTCTTTTTGCATATCAACTCCCTTATGAATACCTTCTGCTGACAGGGGTCAGTGGTGGTCAGAACAGTATCTCAATTTTTTTTTTAAAAAGCCACTTTCTGTACCACTTTCAGTCAGTGGGATCACCAGCAACTTGCAGAAGCATAAAACCATGCCACAAAGCATGGAATCAGGAGTGTCATGTGTTTGACATTGTTGCCACTGAACCTGTGTACGTCAATTTTTGCTGACATGGAAAATCAGCAGGAACTGATAAGGGAATCGTTAATAGCATTAGTATCAATAAAATCTTATTATGCCCATCCCAAGACAAGGTAGAGACTTTTTTATGACTCATATTTAAGGTTTTAAAATGGAATGACTCATTCAAATGAGTAGTGGTGTCCTTATTGTAAATCCCTGGAGCTGAGAACTTGACCAAGCAGCACTGGACTGCAGTGGGTGGAAGGCCAAGAAATGGGCACGCAGATTTGTCGTGGATAAGGAGTGGACCAGCTACTTTACACATAACTCATTTTTTGTTATTTTGCTATCAGCAGTGTAGCGCCCAAAATGCCTCCATGGAGAGGATTTGCCTGTCCTGCATTTTCTCCAGGTCTACTTGCTGTTGTTGAGGTCAAGAAAGCAATGGATATTCAGGTTGTGCTGCTATATTTACAGTTCAAGCACAGATTTTTACCCCCATGCTCAAACAGATATTCTAATATCAAGTATAAGGTGACAATCCTACTTTCAGAGCAGGATGATGCGACACTGTGTAGTAACCAGCTACCAATGTGATGCAACCATATCAAGCCAAATATTCCATGTGCTTATTTCAGACTTCAATTGTACAGGAAAATTTTCGGATGGGATTTGTTGTATTCAGATTAAAAAGTAAAAAACATGCTTTAACAAGATGACTTCTGATTATTATTGATTATACTCCTATAATAACTATCACTAAAATCATACAGACATGAGGACCCTCCTGAAAACAAGATACTGCATCTCAAGGGGCCAACCTCAAATAAATTTATATTCAGCAGAGACAAATATGACGAAGACAGGTCTATGATTGGCCCATGTATCTGTTTCTAACTTTAGTTCTTACTTTAGTCCACTTGTCCACTGGATCCACATTCAAGATTTCCTACTGCTAAACAGAGGTTTTTCCTGCTGCCATTGGAGGGATTCATGATTGGCTATAAGGATTGGGTGTTGGATGTATGTATTTGTATGTATATGTATATGTGTATTTTATATGTACGCATATGTGTGTATCTATAAAATGAAGAGTTTGTCTTCAGCCTGCTCTATTGCGCTATACAAATAAAGATTGATTGATTGATTGATTGATTGACTTCTGAATAGCATTGAGTTGGGTCTTCCTTATTGAAGCTTCCTGTTTCAAGCTTTCCTCACATTTTGCAAAGCTAGGCTAAATATAATCTCGACCTAGTTTTCAACTCTACCAAGATGACATTAACATTAATCTTTCCGGCAAACTCCTGACAGTTTATGTCCAAAAAAGTTTGGTAATTCCTCTAATGTTCAGGCTTCTACTACATCTGTTTTGTCCTTAAGGAGCACCGTACCTTTACACCAGGAAACCTGTCCTCTCAGATTACAACAAACACACACAAACACACACAGAGGGGGAGCAATGACACGCATACACATCAAGTTACTTCACAATTTCCCTTCAGGTCACGAGAAACCTACGAGACAGGCAATAGACCAGACAGAGAGAGGGTGAGCGAGAGAGGAGAGAGAGGAAATAACAAACACACACACTGACACACACACAATTTCCCACAGACAAACAGGGACAGATGAGGATGCTACGGCTTATTGAGGGTGAAATAACAACACGCACAGTCAAACACACACACACACACACACTGCTCTCTTTTCATCCGTCTCTTTCATTCACAAACACACTCTGCCAGAGGGCGCTGCTGTGCTGGCTGCAGCCGCGGTGACCTTACATTAACAATCGGGACTGTTCCAGAGCCAGTGACGCATGAGGAAGGCACACACGTACACACAAACTGCTTTCTTTCATAACAAGACACACAAATGTTACACTGACATAAACAGAAAAGAAGCAGATTATGAATTAAACCCTCAGACTGAAGATGCAATTACTAGAATTTTGTTGTTGTCAAACACACCCCTGATATTCTCACTGTGCAAACTCTTTATCTTGTGAACAAAAAAAACTCTTAAACATTTGACTTTTATGCTTGAACACCTTTAATGTACTTCATCTAAGATAGGAGTTTGTGTTTGCTGGTGGACTTGATTATATCTCAGATTCACCTCATTAGATTGGATGGGACAAACAAAAACACAAACAAACACACACAGCAGGGAATAATGCAGTGCCACTTTAAATTACTGCATGTGTGCTGTGCTGTGTTTATGGTACAATTAAATCAGATAAGCATGGGTATTCATGTTAAAAGGCATGATACCAAGTTTATGTCAGAATGTTTTCAACAGATGAGTTGACAACAAACTGAGAAGTGGTGAATACGATAGAAAGCACAGAGCCTTAAGAGCTTTAAAGGGATAGTCCAGGTTTTTTAAAGTGGGGTTGCTCGAGGCCCATGGCACTAGTGAATAGTGATGGGAATCAAAAAACAATTCCATATATTTTAAAAAGGTTGTTGTAAACTTTACAGCTACTTACTGGTAACAAGATGCCAGTAAGTTACTGTAAATGTCTTTACAGTAGTGTTACTCTATTTTAACTTACAGCAGAATTACTGCATTTTCAAAACAGTACCATATTTTATTCTGCAACTTTTTATATGCATTTTCAATTACAATGAACGTGCTGTATTTTAGTTTATATTACTATATACCTATATATTACTATATATAATTTTGTAAAAAATAAAAGAAAATACATGAATTTTTATCCAATAAAATGCAATTAATCAAACATTTGTTCAACCCAAAAATGTGAAACATTTACTAAAAGAAATCTTGCCTATTGATCAGTTTTCCTTTGCAAAATGGCTTTTTCTTTTGATCCATTGCCATTAACAGTAATTTACTGTGTAGACATTTTACAGTAAGTAACTGTAAATTTTATGGTAAATACCGTTAAGTTTACAAAAAATCAGCTACAGTGCAGTTGAGAATCAATAACTCTCTCAAGGAAACAATGTCATTAGTCTTTTTGCTAACCCTTTCACTTATTAATTCCTTACACTGTTCTGCATGCTCTGTAAATAAACAAAGTCCATCTACAGGTGAGGAGCTATGTGAGATTACATCTCCCTAATTTTGAAGAAACAGAATTGGATAATTGCTTAAAAAAATGCTTAGGGTCAAAGAATATGATCTCCTGCCTATAGGCTTTAAAGGTAGTGATACTTTTAAAGCAGACTTGGAGGCAGAACTATCAAAGAATACTTGGGAAAAATGTACAGGAAATGTGCATTTGTGCTCAATCAGTGCTTGTTATTGTTTGATACAATTTAAAATATTGCATAGATTGTATTATTCAAAATCCAAATTACACAGGATAGTCACAGAAATACCACCAAATTGTGATAAATGTAATTTAACATATACTACACTGTCTTACAGTTTTGCCTTGAGTCCCAGCTTGTAAAATGTCTGGACAGGGATCTCCAGCTTACTTTCAAAATGCATGAGTTGAGATCAAACCAGATCCAGCACTGATTGTTCCTGCAGTTTCAGAAGGTCTGAATTGTTTACAAAACACCCAGAAGGGCCTCCTACTGGACAGACTTCTCACCGCCAAAAAAAATCATACTTCCATTTTGGAAGAAGAAAGAAGTATCTACTTTGAAACTTTGGTTATTAACTGAGGTAATTGAGACACTTCATTTAGAGAAGATAAGATTCATAAAAAAAGTGTATTCAAAGCTATGTGACCATCCTGTCCTTTAATAAACATATCTGAACGTAAATAAAGAAAGTCTCACTCTCATCAGAAGCAGTCAGCAGAAGTGACAACAAAGACGTTTATCTAATCATGGCAGGCAGGGGGCAGAAGTGGTGAAAATTGGGGCTTAATTTTTGACACTGCACATTGGATGGAAACACCAACAACTTGCAGGAGCATTCATCTATGCAGCATGGCACTGAATATCAGGTTGGCCTTGTGTTTAACGTGGCTGACATTGAAAACCTGTGTAGACCAACTTTTGTCCACACAGAAAATCCACAGGAATAGATATGGGAATCATTAAAGAGTTGTATCGATAAGCAGAATCAATAATGACATTGCGATCAATAAAATCTTATCAATTCCAACCCCTACATGTGAATATGATAGCCATTAAAGATGCTTGTGATATATTTCCAAAATGAGAGATATCTGGAGATGATGCTGGCTGATATAGCAGTATAGTGCCACTGAAATCCTCGTAATAAACCCACTTTTAGGTTAAAACTACTCAAAAAAACTATGTTGGCTCGACAATATGCTACAGTAAGATTCTTTACAGTGTTTCAATTTCCTTGACAATGTCCTGAGTTTGGAGCTATTTTGTGAGACAACATATGGGCTGGGTATCCTTCCATTAGTAATGCACGGCTGTCCTTTTATCAGTTCAGGTCAGAGTGATGCAGCGGGGTCAGTTAGCGGCCACTGGAGCAGAAACTCCTGTATTTACTGCACACATAAAAAAAAAAAGTCAACATTCTGATTTTCCCACATTCTGTTGCATCACGTGGGCCTTCGCCAACTTTGGCTTGTTGTATCAAATATGGACATCAGGACTCACCCTTCTACAGCGACAAAGCGTTGTGTTTGCAGTTCCCATTTTGCCAATCAGGACTACGACACACAGCAGTTTGAAGGCTTACTGGAATTAAAGAGCTCTGCTGAAAGGTCCAGGAGAAGCTTTGTTACAAAGTCCCACTTGTGACAGTGACAGGCCACCAGGTTTATGGATGACGGCTCACAGTCCACCATGTAGCTACTGATCTGTCCTGCTCCTCAGTTTTCACAGGTTTTACATTCCCTCCTCTTTCTGTGACACTATTCGCAAAAGTTCTTTCTTTATGTACTCAAAAATCACAAATTTTTAGTTAAAGCTATGGTCTACGATCTGAAAACCAGTTTGGCTGTTAAGACAGATTTGAAAAACGCAGCCTGCCCCCCCTTCACTCACCCCTCCCCTCCGTGTTCCAAGATCCCGCCCCCCAGCTCGTGTTGCCTCCTAACAACACGCCCCCTCCGATAGAGCACGAAGCCGGCCGGCAAAAAATATCAGCAGCAACAACAACTTGAGATTGCTCATAGCTTAAAGTAACAAACACGACAGTCATCCCCCTTGTAACACACAGCGGTAGCCATTTCAATCGGACCGGCGGCGAAGCGGGTCTGGCGTCGCCACTGTTAGCCGATCAGGATTTACCTTTCTCGGCGTGTCTTCACCAGCTCAGTTTACAATGCTAACGATGCATGGCTAACTTATGCTAATCCTGGTCTTCTCCGGCTCCATGACGCTTCAGTAGCTGAGCAGCTAGCTGCTCACCGGTACAGGGAGGTAGTGGGGAGGAGGCGGGACCATGGGCTGGACGGTGCGGAGCAGGGGAGACAGGGGATTGGATGGACTCACGGACCAATCCTAACTGCGGGGAACGGCGGTTCTGATTGGTCAACTATTATGCCGCTTTGCAGCGGATATACTGAATGGATTTTTTTCATTCTTTTTGGTCTTTATATTGCGTAGATCGGACCATAGGACCATAATGGCCTTATAAATGGTGTTATTAAGATGTACCAAGCTTCCAAATTGTAGACCATATCTTTAAGTTTCAGTGAAGTTAGTGTTTGTTGTTTCTTCTGACAACATAACCAGCTGATGGCAGAGGAAAACATAACCCAAATGTTGTGAAAAGGAATTTAAGAGGTCATATTTTGTCTTAAATCAAGAACATGTATTCATTTTTGTGCTCTCAGCACACATCTAGTTAAATACATTTTCTATTTAAGAGGTTTAAATGATTATGTGGGTAAATTATTGAGAGCAGGCGGCATGGTGGCACAACAGGTAGTGCATGCGCCGCACAGTCAGGAGGTTGCTGGTTCGATCTTTTTTGCATGTTCTCACTATTATGTGGGTTATCTCTAGGCACTCCCACAGAACAAAAACATGCTCATTGGGTTGACTGGTGACTCCAAACTGCCCTTTGATATTAGCATGAGTGTGAATGCTTGTCTGTCTCTCTATGTGGCCCTGCGATTGGCTGGCAGTTGGTTCAGGGTGTACCTCACCTCCCACCAAATGTCAGCAGGGATAGGCTCCAGCCCCTACGACCCCAAAAGGGACATGCAGTATAGATAATGGATGCCATTTAATAAAAGACTATTGTTGATTGACTTTTTTAACTTTGGCTTTAAAATGCACGTATTAATTGGGTTGTTATAACTTAGGGCATGTTCAAAAACCTTTCAGAACCTTTGGCTGATGCAGTTCACTGGAGAGGCTCTAACATTTTTTCTAAATTTTAAGCATTAAAAAGAGGTCCCTTGAATAAAAAAAAAAGACACGTTTAACCCATTAAAAGCTACATCCATGCTTGTTCCTCTGATTGCTTGCTGCTCTTTTGGGAACCATTTCAGAGTTCAAGACTCCAAAAGGTGCAAAGCAAATATCTCTGAATAAAAATAAATAAATGCCAATTATATGAACTTTGAAACAGCAACACAAATGACACAAGTGCACTTTTGAACTTATTGAACCTTTCAGCTCCTGAACCTCCTGGGTTCCCACTGCTAAAGAAGCTTTTTATTAAAACAGCAGCGTTCATTTCTCTCTCTGACAGTTTGAAAGTTAAGAGATTTGCCAGAGGACACAAGAAATTCTTTATTTTGTGACAAAAGAATCTCTAAATGAAACTCTCCAAATAATAATTAGTTGAGTGAATGTCCAGAGGGTACCAGCACTGTATACAAAACTATAAATTAACATAATAATAGCGCCTGTTCTTATTTGTTGTCTGGGTTAATATTCATACTACAGCTGAATGAACGGCCACTGCTGTGTTTGTTGGGCAGTTCTCCAGGTGCTAACGTCTGTATTAGAGAACAAGACGAACTGCTGAAGAAACAACACAGCAGGGATGTTCAGTGAGGCTTATCGAGGAACATAAAAGACAAGAAGACATGCCATTCACGGCAGCTGAATAGAAAGAAGAAACGCTCACAGCCCATTTCATTTTGTTGAATAAGGTATTTAAGCCGACACACCATCATAATCAAGCAGCTATTCAGAAGAGCAGCAGGTAGGCGTCACAATAACAAAGACGGAGCGAGATGCTGAAGATGGCAGAAACAAACACAAGCACCTGTTCATTTAAAGTTACAGAGACTAGAAGGAAAACTCCAGGAGGAATCATCTGCTAATGTTATTTACAGAAAAAATGTTATAATTTACGTCTTCTTCCTCTGTTACCTCACTAAGGCCTAACTAACAGGTAACAGTCATGGAAAACAGTCATTTTTGTTGTTCATTTTCAACAAGTTTTTAATTCAGAAAACATTAAAAGTATGAATGCAATTCAACAAAAATCAACAACAAATACTGAATTCTCATGTTGATTGAATCGTGCCAGTAAAAAAAAAAAAAAAGATTCAGGATCAAGCTGAAAGTACATTAATCAATATTTACACACATATCTTTAAACATCCTTCATACTTCAAACTCCAGTGTATTTATTAGGGATGGGAATCATCGGTGGCCCAACATTACGATATTATCACAATAATTAAGTCCTGATTCGTTTTTTTTAAATTGCAATTCATAGTATTTCACAATATGCCAAGTATTGTGATACTTGCCATTGCCATGTTACGATTTATAACCTTTTCTTGTCTGCATTACATCCAAAAAGAAAATGAGACTGAATTATACACACTTGTGTAAGAAACATGCCTCAGAACATTCATTCTGTCACTTTAGTTTTAATAAAACAGGAGTGAAACTCTCAGAGTGATGTTCACATGTATTCAATTAATGCAGCCCACTCAGCTGTGCTCAGCCTCTCTTCAACTCGTAGCTTCACTGCTCTGTAGAGCTTCTGTGCTGCTGTGTTCAAGATTCACTGCTCTGTAGAGCTTCAGTGCTGCTGTGTTCAAGATTCACTGCTCTGTAGAGCTTCTGTGCTGCTGTGTTCAAGATTCACTGTTCTGTAGAGCTTCTGTGCTGCTGTGGCAGTAAAATATGCAGAGACTGAAACACATACCTGGGCTCCAGTCAGATGAAGAAAAGACTTGTGTTCCACAGCAGGGTGAGGCCTTGAATCTCTGTGCATAGAGTTGGTAACAGATTGAGCTATTCCCTCAGTTGCTCAGAATTGGGAGACAACTTTGACAAGCTTAGCATGTCAAGTGACTCATGGTTTTTTGGTGAGGTTACTATGTGCTTCCCTGGGTGGTGCCAAGTGAGGTTAGCTGTTTTCCAGGGTATTTTATTTTTATGTGTCACTCCTTACAAACATCATGTTTCATGTCCATCACTTATATCTCTTTATAGTCCAAAGAAAGTCAACGCAACAGATTCAGCATTCATTTTGTCTCTCTCCTGTACTGCCATGTTTGTTTACTGACTCTCTCCGGCACAATGAACGTCACCCAGCATCACTGGAGAAGGGAAGGAGGAGGGAACGCTGGCAGAATGAGTTCAGCGAGCAGAGGTGTGATTACCTAATAAACTGAGTCTATTTTTGTGATCCTTGGTGGCCAAAATTGTTAACAAAAGTCAATTAATCGCCCTGCACAACTGTGTAATTTTGTCTCAAATTACTTTTCAATATTAGTGGCATACATGTTGCCTAAGTTGCACATTAAAAGCAAATGTATGTTTAAACCAGGGTACTTGATATCCATTTACTGCCCATAACTAGCTTGAGTCAATGACACAAGAACACACACACACAAGAACACACACTCTCTGTCTGGGAGAAAGTGAATGCCAGATCTGCTGATTGTGGTCATTACGATGCTGAAGGCGGTGAAGATGTGTAATTAGCCATTGTACGAGACACTGCTGTCAGACAGAACCACTGTAGTTAACACACCCCATCACACTCATAAACACACACACTTGAACCCTTATACCACACAGCCAGCAAAATATACTTATATACACGCACATTAAATCATGATTAGATGAACTTTGTTTCCTCTACATGTGTGTTTTTCACCCCACTTATCTGCCAACAAACACACAATCAGCCACATCCTGCCCACACTCACAGTCCGAGCATGGGTGGAGGAAACAAGCAGTAATTAGTGTGCTAAATGCTTCTCTGTTGTGGTTAATTGCAGCCTATATGGATTTGGTCGGGGGGGTCGAAGGGGAGTGTCACCATCGCTTAGCTCCAATGATTTAATTTTTTTTTTGGCTCTCTGTATCCTCTCGTTACCCATTTTCTCTAACTTTACTTTTGGAAAACTTTGACAAAGTCGATGACACAGAATGCTCGCTCGCTCGCTGGAGGAGGATCAGTGAGTGAAACGGAAACATCAGTGAGATTTTAAGACTCCATTAAAGAGGCAGAGAACTTACAATTATTGCTTTAAAAAACTTTTGGCTAGATTCCCTGGGTATGTTCTATACCTTTTGTGCTTTTTTCACAAGATCTGCCAATTAAACAAAATACTTTTTTTTGTTTCTGACATTAGACGACATTTCTCATGAGTATCAACAAGCAGAGAGAAATGAAACTTACATCAATGAAGTTCCACTTTGCTGCTAACACTAGCAGATTTACTAAGATTGATGGCTGATGCATTAATCTCATAACAGACAGTGACTGATAGTGATCCTGATTCTATCAATAAATACCATTTATGAGCTAAAGTTAGCTTTCTTTTACTCACTGGAATTTGACAATGAAGAATTTTTAGCCTCTTACTTTTTATACAGCAGAACTATTGATCCAGACTAGGGATGGAAATAAAAAAAAATCAGTTTGGGAATCAGCAACAATTAACTTAAATAATCAATATCATTAGTCTTTTTGATTAACAATTCCCAATCAAAATCTTACTAGGACCTGGCTGACTTGAAATCAAGGATGTTATGCTCTTGTCAGTGGCAGTCGTTGGATGCAGAAGCAGTCAAAAATGTGGCTTAATTAAAAAAAAAAAATGGCACTCAGTGCACAACATTCAGCGTTATTTTAAGCAATGATGGACACACCAGCAATAAGATAAAACATTTTTCTACGGAGAATTGCACTAACTTTCAGGAGAGCCAAGTCTTTGGTGTTGTTGAGATGGAAAACCTGTAGACCTGCTTTTTTGGGCAGAAAATCCACAGGAATCAATATAGAATTGGATCAATAAGCAGAGTCGATAATGGTATTGGTATCAATAAAATCGTTTCAATTCCCATCCCTGATCGAGACAAATGGTAATTACATGAAACTCCCCATATTTGTCTGTGAATGATGCAATGTAAGGGGGAGGATTCTCCAATATTTCAAAATGCAAACATACTTTAAGTGATCCATCCATCCATTATCTAGATGCACGAGCCTTTCTGGATTCATCTTTAGAGACAATCTTGCGGCTTGTAAGTAACTGACTAATACACCATCAGCCATCAGTAACTGCATTACAAGTTTTGTGTGGTCGGTGTGACGGTAAATTGGAACAACGCAGAGCTCGAGCAGCCACACATACCACCGCGCTCATAGAGCTGACTGATAAATGAACACAGCAGCATGATAGTGCAACTAACAGACTCTATACTTGGTCAGATCATTGATCAGTAGTGGGACAAGAAACTGCTACAACCAGGAAACTTATTGAAACACACCCTGCATGACAGTAGGCCATTTTGCATGCCATGCTGATGTGTCTTAGTCTGGGCAGCATCATTCCTATAAACATGCACACACAGACAAAGAGAGTTTATATGCATGGTGATCAGTTCTCTAAGAGCTAGGGCTGATATCAGAAACCTTTATTGATTGTTTTTCAGAGAAAAAAAGAAAATAAGCAGTTAAGGTCTCCATTAACCAACTGTTAAGGGTTTTTCGAGGTGCGCAGCATTCTCTGGTGTATGGAGAATAAGCCAAGCTTGACTCGGTCTTCACCTTTATGCCTTTAGCGTGTTTATTGAGGCCATTACATCAAGTTTCATCTTAATTTTCTCATACGAAACAGAACCGTAGGTCTCATGGCAGCCTACTCCGCTCTCCATGGTAACAGGACGCACACAGAACAGGATGACGTCACATCCGCATGAAGCGTAGCCTTTGACATAACAACACATTGAGCAAGGGCGCCATCTACTGACAATATTTAACACCAACACTGAGGTGGCTGCATGATGTGCTTAAAAGACATGTGACCACTATCCCACTTCCTGGGATTTGACTATTGTGCATGCATACATTGCATTTACTATGTGGAAAAGAAATATCATTCTGCCCTAATTTGCATTCACATTCCTCGCCCTCGGACAAGCAATGGGCAGTAACATCACTACAAATTGCTTCGTTAGTGGTTCAATTACATTTTCCAGTAGTTTTGTGGTAGGGTTGTTCTCTGAGTCAAATGGCTTTGCAGTGTTGATCAAGTAGTCCGGTACCATCCTCAGAGGTGTTTCCTGAACAAAACAACGTAAACCGATTATAGTTAACTATCATCAGCAGACAAAAGCTTACAACCTATCAGCAGCTGATAACTGAACAGCTTATATCTTTTATATAACATATTCTACCTCTGTGGGCATACATACCAGCTGGATTAGGGTAACTATGGATCTCTATCTTGCATTTCCTTTCCGTTTTGGCCATAATGAGTTAAGCTTGCGGAAAAACAGGCAAGATTTTTCACGCAGCAGACAGGTGTGAGATCTCCAGCTCATTCTGGCAGTCTGAAAGCTCTAACTTGATAACATGCTCACTGAAAAGAAAACACACATTGATGCCATCGCACAAGTAACATGCATCCAGAATGAAATGTCCCTTGATCCTGCTATCTCATGACCTCCATTGAAGATTGAGTGTTTTTCACTTAAAATTAAAATAATATGTCTTCCGACCTTTTTTTTTATTTGAAAGCATCCACAACATAGACATGTTCTCTTTCCTCCTGCGCTGAATTTCTGGTGCACCACATATTCAGGGTGAGTCCAAATGCCAGAGCTTTGTTTCTTTCATCTTTAACCCCCTGCAGCTTTGAAGCCTCATCCAGGAGAAAATAACCCTTGATTTTGTCGTTTAGAGCTAAAAGAGCGATGACTCACTTCTATATCATATTGATTGTGATGGCCTCTGTGGACAAAGTGGTAACACATCTTTCTGCAGATCCTCACTGGTTCACGTTGGTGTAAAGTATTCTCAAAAGAAAAACCTCTAGCTTCTATAAACTTTCTCACATACAGATAACAACTCTGACTGGAAAATACATTGCAGAAAACACTTTTGGTGTGTGAGTACTCATGTAAAGCAGATACAGACTCTGGAAGTCGACAAAAGGTCAGCTTGATGCACTTTTTGTGTTGCGTAAGGAGTATTTCCAAACTTTACCAGAACAATAACCAAAAAATAAGGTACATGAAGTGATTTTGATCCCCACTGGGCAGATCATAGTGTTGGTGCTGACCAAATTTGCCATCTGTCACGTTGACAGACAAGGTTGTCAATTATTGTCATCCTTTTTTAATGTCATTTTAAATTTTCCTTTTCTAATGACAATAAAACATGATCTAACAAACTGCGTTCAAGTAATCAAAGAACATAATCACCAATAATCCCTCATGTCAAAGCTCTCTGAATCAAGACCTGCAGCTCCTAAACACACTGTCAGTTTGCAGACAGTGTGATGCAGTCAGCAGCTTTGTGTGCCAAAGAAGTGATTCTGCCCACCAGTGATTAGCACATCACATGTCTGCACAGGATTGCCCCTCTTTTTCCAGTTTCTGGTAATGACGTACAGCCTCTAAAACTTTCATTCATTCGTCGAAACAATCCATTAATGACAGATAATTGTCAGTTAATGTGACCCTTGGTGCTGACCTGTAACATCAATTCGTAAAATCCAAGATTTGAGCATAGCATTTGCAAGTAGCTCAGGAACTTTTGGTCCGTTTGCTCTGGAATCCCAGCAGAATCAAAACTTACCAACAAACAAATTGACACATATTGACTTTTAAAGGTTTAAACACGCTCAGAAAGTCATCAAATCTAACAAGTGCCTCAGGCCCTGTGAAAAATTTTGTAATTTATGGGTCTTCAGCAAAGGTGCTGGAAATTCAATTAAATATGGTCAGGTTAGGCCTCCAAAAATCTTCTTATTGGACCACATCCTGACTCAAACATCTGTCCATCCATTATCTATACAGCATGCACAGGGAGAACATGCAAACTCCACACGGAGAGGCCCAGATAGACATGGGGATCAAACCAGCAACCCTCTTACTGTGAGGCAGGCACACTACTCCTATAGCAGCATAGGGTTGATTTTCCTGAACAGTGACAGCCCTAGCATACACTGCTCCCACCTTGACCATACAGCAAGTACTCACTCACAGCAAAAGCCCTGGTACCCTGCATTTTCACTATACACCCCTAAAAATCTCCAAGATTGGAGAATGGATAAGACTGGATGAGCAAGCTTCTTTGTTAAGGGTAAAGTAAGGGTAAAGAACACCGTCCTACGGCCTGCACAATCTCAGGTTTGATTGTTGGCTTCAGTCTCATTTCCAGCCCCCAAGAGTAAGAATTTCCTGGGTTTTCCTAAGTATTTGGATACCCAAATAATCTAAGTTCACTCTCCAATTCCACTGTAAAAAATGGGAACCACCATTCTGGTCTGCCACTCACAGGCACTGTTCCAGATCCAATTGTGAAGCCATAATACAGAAACATTAAGAAAATGGAAGTGGAAGAAGTTCTCACTTTAAACATGTCCAACAATAGTCACACAGCTTCAGTCTCACAGCTGAAGTGGGACAGGCGTGAGACTGAAAACAGTTTGGCAGGAGTCGGGCAGTGAAAAAAGACATCAAAACCAGCTTTGAAGCTTCATTTTAGTTTTTCCCTGCACACATTTCTGGATCAGACGTGACGCTCGCTTTACTCTGCAGATGAGGTTCAGCCCAGGGCCAGGGAAAAAAGACAGAATAAGGAGAATAAGAGGTGAGAGGGTTTATACTCTGAGACAGACAGACAGACATTAATAAGTCACACCGCTTGGCTCACATCAGCTTCTATGATACTCGTGCATTGCTCATTTCATGATCCTATTTGGATTGTTTTAAAAAAGAAATCATTACAACTCAATTCTCTCTGCAGATAAACCCAGTACTCTCCTTTTCGGCATCATCACCTTTTAATGTCTACTATTGACGCAGATATGTTGCATATCATTAAAAATAAACTGGCAGTGGGGTATATTTAGGGGCTGTTAAGCATTTCAGGTCTGTGCTCGAATGTCTTCTGAGGCGGCAATGGCAGCTGCTTCAGGGAAGTGACTTCCATCTGGGGAAAGTAGCAAATCCCGAGTAGCACTGCATTTTCCCTAAAATTTCACGCTAATAACTGAAGATATTCGACCAATGGGGACTGTGTTACGAATAATGAATCGGCTTAAATTGTTCAAATCAAATCATGAGCGCTGGAATCAGAATCAAATTGATTTGTCACCTGCTAGAAGATTCACATCCCAATTTATGATAACTTTTTTGCATAATTAAGTCTTTCTGTTTAGGCTGCACTACAGTTAGAATAGATTAGAATAGCAGAATAGCCTTTATTGTCATGGCATGCCGTACATACAACCAAATTTGTTTGAGTGGCCTACCATGAGTGTAGAACAAATAAAAGCGACGAGAACCAACTATTTGAAAATATTAAATATAAATATATGATAAAAATTAACTAGCAGGCTCAAATAAAGTGACCTGAATGGATTGCTGTATTGCACTATTGCACACAGTAGTGACTGCACATTTTGTGGCCTCAAAAAGACTTCACTACAGTTGTCACCTATACTTGACATTTGAATATCTGGTCAAGCATGGGGCAACAATCTGCACCCAAACTGTAAATAAAGACTGATAAATAAAGATTGATAAAGAATTGAAAACGTACAGTTCTGCAGCACATTAGGGCGCCTAGAGCAGTGAATAGCCCAATCCAACAGAGGGCGCTACCCACACAATCTGACCGTCCAAACACTCATGCTGCTTCCCTGACCTCAGTAGACAAAGAGTGAAGAAAACCTCAAGTAAATGCATGCTGTGTGTCAATAATGTGCACAGCAGCTGGACCACTCCTCATCCACGAAAAATCTGTGGGTCCATTCCAAGTGCGGCGGCGTAGGAGTGCACAGCCCCATGCGACTGAGAGGCGTGGGAAAGGCTGTCACAGACTAGATTCTACAATTTTTATGCAAGGACATGCCTCAGTGTGGCCTCAGGAGGTAAAGAGTAAAATGATCTGATGAAAATGGCTCATATCTGTGTTGCAGCCGTGTGGCGGGTTGGGTTGGGGGGTTTGAATATTTTTGGTTATTAGTAGTGTGGTGAGAAAAGTATAAATATACAGGCACTGATGAATTTTAGTTTTATATATATTAACAAATATAAAAATTGATTTGAAATAATATTTAAACATAAAGTATAGACTATTCTCCCTTATTATGTAATGGAGTGAAAATTACATGTAGTGCTGTAACTATTAATAATAGTTATTAACATTAATTATTGTGAAACTCTTTCAAGGTTTCTTGTTTGAGCTCTTTTTGTGAACCAGCAAAATGTCTCATCCTGACTTCAACTCCAAGTTTATCATAGAGCCTTCTGTCAAATTACAATGTATATTGTGGGAAAGCTAGAGGGTTAAATCTTTTTCAACTAATGTAATCTTAGTGCATGAAATCAAACTGCTTCATTAAGTTTCCTGTTGGCCTGTATGATCCTCTGTGCTGATTTGTTGGCTCTGTGAAAATGTCACACTACAGGTGGCACTGATATGAAGGCAAAACTGCCATCGGGCTGCTGTGGGCCTGGTTTTTATGTTGCATGTCCCACATTTGGAAGTTTATGTCCACCAAACAGGCAGTCAGGGATCAACCTAAGACTGTGCCTCCTTACCTGCATGCCATTCTCCATTCGTCACTGTTTCTCTTTATAATGTTCTTTCAATCAAGGCATAAAAGCTCCAACCTAAAGAGGAACCAGACTCATCCTCAGCATTTGACTCTGCCATTTTAAATCCACACTTTAATACCTGCAACACATTCCAAAAAAGCTGGGACAGAGGCAACAAAAGACTGGGAAAGTTGAGAAATGCTCAAAAAACTCCTGTTTGGAACTTTCCACAGGCGGACAGGTTAAATGTGAACAGGTGAGCGTTATGATTGGCATAAATGTAGCATCCATGAAAGGCTCAACAAGCAAGGATGGAGGATGCTCACCACTTTGTGAGTAACAACATGAGTATATCCAACACTTTAGGAATAACACTTCCTGAAGTGCAATTGCAGGGATCTCAGGAATGCAAGGATTTCATCATCTACAGACCATAATATCATCAAATAATCTGGCGAAATCTCTGCATGTAAGCCACAAGGACGAAAACCAACACTGAATGCCAGTGACCTTTGATCTCTCAGATAGCACTGCATAAAAAAACAACATCATTCTGTGAAAGATATTACCATGTGGGCTCAGGAACACTTCACAAAACCATTTTCAGTTCACAGTTTGTAGCTACATCTACAAGTGCAAGTTAAACCTCTACCATGCAAAGCAAAAGCCAAATATCAACAACACCTAGAAACACCACCAGCTTCTTTGGGCTCGAGCTCACCTGAGATGGACTGAGGCAAAGTGGAAAAGTCTGCTGTGGTGTGTGTGTGCTGAGCCCAAATTTCAGACTTTTTTTTTTGAAATTATGAACGTGATGTCCTTCAGGTTGTAGAGGAAAAGGACCATCCAGACTGTTATCAGAGCAAAGGTCAAAGTCAGTCAATTAATCAATCAAACTTTATTTATCAAGCACTTTTCATACATAAAATGTAGCACAAAGTGCTGAAAAGCCAGCATCTTTTATGGTACGGGGGTGTGTTAGAACCCGTGGCATGGGTAACTTGCACATCAGTGAAGGCACCATTTATGCTGAAAGGTACAGACAGGTTTTGGAGCAAAAAATGCTGCATCCATCTTTTTCAGGGACGTCCCTGCTTAATTTAGCAAAAAAATGAAGACACATTCTGCAGGTGTTACAACAGCGTGGGTTCGGAGTAAAAGAGTGCAGGTACCAGACTGACCTGCTGCAGTCCAGACATGTCTCCAATTTAAAATGTGTGTCACATTATGAAGCATAAAATAGTGCCCTTGGCATGGGTTACTTAACGGCACCATTAATACTTAATGTTCCCAAATGCTTATTGAGTGTTGTTAAAAGGAAAGGCGATGGAACTCAGTGGTAAACATGCCCTTGTCCCAGCTTTTTTGGAATGTTGGGCAGGTAGCAAAATCAAAATGAGAGAATATATGCAAAAAATAAATGAAATTTTGTCTTTGTGGTGAAATCGGCACTTTCCTCCCATCAGTTGTAAATATTCCCGGATGTTTGTACATGTTCCTGATGTACATTTTGTACATAGACTGCATTTGTGAAGAGTTATTTTAATACATTTTTCTTTTTAATTTTATTATCTATCATCATATTTATTTTAATTGTTTTTTACTTCCCTTGTACTAGAGAAAACAACTGCTGGAGTTAAATCCCTTGAATGTATACTTGGCAATTAAAACCGATTGCAATTCTGATTCTGAATTCAATTGAATATAGGTCAAAAAAGTATTTGCAAGTCATTGTGTTCTGATTTATCAACATTTTACACAATGTGCCAACTTCATTGGAATTGTAGTTTGAATATAAGGGCAGTAAGCAAATTCCAATCATTTAGGGAGCATTATCTGTGAGTGTATTAAAGGGGTTGACTCAGTTCAAAGCTGTTTTCCTGCATCTCCGTCACACTCGTAGCCTCAGAACAGACGCCCTCCTGCAGGATTATGGGTACGCCATGCTGAGCCAAATGCAGTTTGTAGGGAACAGCAGAGGAAAGTGCACGCGTCATGCACAGCTGATGATAACATCCAACACACTCGCTGCCTCACAGCAGCCGCTCTTACAGTCTCTCTGCGGTCAGCTCGGTAATGCCCAGAAAATGAAGTGGATCACTGCAGCAGGCCAAGAGCAGAGGAGGCGGTGAAACCCTGATCATTCACTTATTCTCCATTTGAGCTCCGTAATGATGATAGAGAGATTGAATTAATCCTTGAGACACTGCTGAAAACTCAAAACATGACCTATAATAGGTTTATAGATTCTGATATGCCCTAAAAAACAGATAATGTGCTCCTGAAGTGCTTAATAGTAAAGATATTCAAGCTGGAATCACCCTAAATACATCTCTAACTGCTGCTCTCCAGGCTGCTAACTGTTTGACTCCCCCATCAGTCCCTCCTGAGGATGAAGCCAGAGAGCAGCAGAGGTCTCACAAAGCGGTGAAATGTGAGCCCTTTAAAGTGTCCTCATCTGCATAAAAGTAAAAGAAATAAAAGCAGCTTTCTGCGATTCTTCACATCCACAGCATCGCTCTCAGCCTAGTTAGTCTCTGAAGCCATGGCAGACAATAAAGCTCCCACTATGCCCACCGGAGCATGAAATAGGATGCAGCTCACCTTATTAATACCCCCGATGCATCTCCCTAACTACTACAGTGCATTATCAAGGAACGACATCAAATCAGGTTTGTGCTGCCGTCAGATTCAGTAGTTTGTGTCTGGAGGAAAGAAAATAACAATCAGACATCCAGCAGTTTTGTCAAGCTCCATTTGTGCTGCAGAGATTGATTATTTTCAAGTTCTGGAAGGTTTGGCTTAAAAACTTGAACATACTCGTTACTTTGGCCAACAAAGACAGCAGTGGAAACTACAGTTTTCATGAAAAGAAAATTTTACTGTTTGATATTATTCTACAACAAAAACAACAACAACAACAACAACAACAACAATAATGATGATAATAATAATAATAATTTATGCTTATTTTCTGTGTTCTATTTTGATCTTTATTCCTGAAATCCCTGCTTTGCACACTGACCAGACACTTTATTAGGAACACCTTGTTAGTATTAGGTTGAACCCTCTTTCACCTTCAAAACGGCCTTAATTCTTTGTAGCACAGATTTAATAAAGTGCTAGAGACTTAAAGTGGTTTTTTTTTTTTTTAAATTTAGCATGGTGTTGCTTTTCTTCTTTCTTTCTGTGTTTTTCTTGGTTGGCTTTTATAGTGATTACGTATTGAACTCCACATGTGCATTTTACATATTTTTATTGCTTGAAGATGCTTTTGTTTCTGCTTTGTCACATTTTGGATTATTTCTAAAATGTGACAAAGCAGCAGAGATTCAACAAGGTTCTGGAGACTTAGTTTAAAAAAACTTTAGCATGGAGTTGGTGGCCCGTGTCTTTCTGTTTTTGTCATTGTTTTTGTTTCTTGGTTGTCTTCTATTTTGATTATTCACACGACCATTCATATGTTTTTAATGTGTTATGTCACTGGCCACTTTATTAGAAATACCTAGCTAGGATTATGCAGAACCATCTATTGCCTTCAGAATTGCTGTTATTCTTTGTGGCATAGATTCAACAAAGTGTTGCAAACATTCCTTTGAGATTTTTAGTCCATATTGACAAGATAGAATCACAAACTTGCTGCATATTTGTTGGCTGCACACCCCTGATGAGAATCTCCTTTTTCAACTGCATCCCAAAGGTGCTCTATTACACTTAGATCTGGTGACTGTAGAGGCCACTGCAGTACAGTGAAGACATTCTCATGTTCAAGAAACCAGTTCAAGATGATCTGAGCTTTGTGACATAAATACTACTACTAATAATAATGATAATACATTTGATTCATACAACGAAGAGAAATAGCTTAAGAGATAAATGAGAAACAGCACTAATGGACACATAGCACTTAGCGAAGTCACACAACATACTTACACTCACACACAGATAAAGATACACAAACACAAGGACACACACACGCACAATCAGCACATTCATGTATGGCACACTATCCTGTTGGAAGTAGCCATCATCGGATTTATAGACTGTGTTCATAAAGGGATGGACATGGTCAGCAACAACACTCAGGTAGGCTGTGGAGTTTAAATACTGCTCCACTGGTGCAAAGGGAGCCAAAGTGCAGCAAGGAAATCTCCCCCACACCATCACACCAGCAGTCTGAACCGCTGATAAAAGGCAAATCCTGTCCCTGCCATCTGAATGTTGCACCAGAATCAAGACTCATCAAACCAGGCAACATTTTTCCAATCTAGAGTCCACTTTAGGTGAGCCTGTTTGAATGTAGCCTCAGTTTCCTGTTCTTAGCTTATAAGAGTGGCCCCTGGTGTGGTCCTCTGCTGCTGTAGCCATCTGCCTCAAGGTTTGATATGTTAAAGGGACAGTTTTAGACTTTTGAAGTGGTGTTGTGTGATGTCTGTGGCATTAGCCTTAACTTAAGCCAGAGGAACAAGGCTTAGTTTTGCATCTGTGCAGAAACAGTCAGCACGGAAGCAAGGGCTGTACATTGTTGCAGATGGTGCCACTGATTCAGCATGATTTAAAGAATTGTGGGGGAAAAAAGTCACAAAAACAGCATAGGGTGATTACACAAAATGAATAGATTAATACCTCCAACAAGGAGGTTATGTATGTATGAGGCAGCGTATGTTTGTTTGTTTGTTAGCAAGATTACACAAAAACTACTGGATGGATTTTTCTGAAATTTTCAGGAGATGTTGGTAATGGCTTGACTTAAAAATTATGAGATTTTGGTGGTGATCCAGATAACCGCCATACGCAAACTTTGTTTTTGTTCAATAACTGTCTAACTAATAATGATATCAACATGATTCTGAGTGCTGGGTGTGGGTTTTCAGGGTCAAGGAATCATATGATGATGGCAACTTTATCAAGGAACTATTGCTTATAGATGTAACAGTAATATGTGAGCTACCTTGGAGGAGGTTTGCGCTCTCAGAGTGCTTTCCAGTTGACAATGACTTACTTTTCAACTACCAAGACACTTTGTTTAGGTATGGCAGAGCTTAAAGTGTCCTTCCACCAGCAGCTTACTGGTCAAAACAGGGCTTCGTTGCCCACACATTGAATTCTTTATCTTTTTTGACCATTCTTTGTAAATTTTGGAGATGGGTTTGTGTGTGAAAATCCCAGTAAATCAGAAACTTCTCAAATACTCAGACCAGCCCGTCTGGCACAACAACCACACCATGTTCACAGTCACTTATGTTTGTAATCGCAGGGCCACATAGAGAGGTGGACAATCATTTACACTCATTATCACACCAAAGGGCAATTTGGAGGCACCAATCAACCAAATGAGCATGTTCTTGGTCTGTGGGAAGAAGCCAGGGTGGCCAGAGAAAACACATGCATGCACGGGAAGAACATGCAAACTCCTCACAGGAAGGCCCTGACCTTGGGATCGGACCAGTAACCTTCTTGCTGTGAGGCAAGTGCACTACCTACTGTGCCACCATGCCGCCTACTATGAAACGTGGTTTAAAAAAAAGTACTGAGGCGTCAAAAAATTTACAAAGTTACAAAAGCTTTTAAACAGAAAAAAAGAACTTTAAATAATGTTTAAATATTGTTTCCCACTATATTACCAAAGAAACATTGTTGGTGTGCAGCAGTAACAGCTGATTCTTCTTGAACTGGCTGATTCCACTCACAATGGACGTTCAACAGGAGCTAAATTTAAGACCCACTGCCTCATCCTACAGCCTTCAAAGCTCATAAACAGACGGGAAGAAATGACAAATATAACATTTCTTTTTCTGAACTCTTCAACCTGCAGACCTGAAGCTGGCTCCAAACATCAAACACCAACAAGAGAGAGTGGGAGACGTTTTCAGCTCAAACAGCCCGAGGGTTAAAACACACAGAGGGGTCGATCAGGAGGTCTGGGAGGCTTTACTTTATTTCTACAGAATTTAGACACTGTTACTCTGAGCAAACATTTTCTATTGCAGAAAACTCAGGTGCTCTTTTTTTTTTCTCTCTCTCTATGGCTATTTTTTTGTTCAAACCTACATAAAATCAATGACAGCTGATGTCTCACTTCAGCATTTCACCTCAGTTTTGTTTTATTGCCATTTTTGTGCAACATAAAAGTGAGAAATTAAGGTGGGTTTTGGATGACTCCTTCATGGTTGTGATGCTGGTTTAACGATGGATTCAAAATTAAGTTAGCAGGTTAATTTTTACCTCCACATAGGAGGGTATGTTTTTGCTGGAATATGTTTGTCTGTTTGTTTGTTTATTTGTTTGTTAGAAAGATTACATAAAACTACTGGATGGATTTTGCTGAAATTTTCAGGAGACGTTGGTAAAGTCCAAACTTAGAAGTGATTAGATTTTGGTGGTAATACATATATTTGTCTGGATGCAAAAAATTCCCAAAATTTACAAAAATCCCATAAGTTAACATTGGGTGGAATTTAAAAAATCATATCTCTGCCATTTTTTGACGGATTCCCTTCCAATTTTACAGGATTATATAGGGTCCATCTCTCTACCATCAAAGGATATTTCATCAGGAACTGGTCCAGATTGGTGTCACAAAAAATCATTGAAATTTACAATGGGAAATCCCACTGACGACATTCAATAATTCATATAAAATCAACATATTGAGTTATGTTCCCAAAACTTGTCGTGTTCATACAGCATAATAACCTCTATTTACGTGTTTATGAGTTTGGTCTGGATCCTGGCACTGTTCTGGATCTGGTGATCCAGAACAGTATCTTTCACAGGGGTTGTGGAAAAGCCACTGTCAAAACTGAGCTGCTTGGTGGCGGTCTGCGCTCTCTGAGTGCTTTTCTAGTTGAATATATATGTAATGTCTTTTAGCCTTTATTTAAGAGAATGACACTGGAAAGTCAGAAAATGGGATGTAAAAGTAGGGGAGGACATGTGAAAAAGAGGTCACAGGCCAGAATCAAACCTGGGTCGCCCAAACTCAGGCCTTTAAATATGGGGTGAGTAGACATGACCCATGAGGCTACCAGCACCCAAGCAAGGAACATTTTCAAGGGATGGTTCAGCATGCTTTAGGTGGGGCTGCATTAAGTCTATCCATCCATCCATTCGTTATCTATACCATTTGGCCCTTTCTGGCCTCGGAGGACAGGGGCCTATCCCAGATGACATTGGGCGAGAAGCAGGGTACACCCTGGACTGGTTGCCAGCTTATCAACATGTAGAAGCAGACAACCATTCACTCACACTCACACCTAAGGGCAATTTAAAGTCACCAATTAACCTGATCAGCATGTTTTAGGTCTGTGGGAAGAAACCAAAGTACCTGGAGAAAACCCATGAATGCACAGGAGAACATACAAACTCCACACAGAAAGGTCCTGACTAACTCAGGGGGGTCAAACCAGCAAGTGAAATTATACATCACTGCAGATGGGGCCAAGAGCTCTATGTCATTTACAGAGTTTTAGGTCAGAGTATTCAGGTGACTGTTCATGTTACTAAAAGCTTTAATTGTACATTGACATGCCCTTCTTTGTGGCTCACCATTCTCCAGGTGATGTGACCTGTAAGTTATGTAGTGTGCTGAAGCAAAACAAGGGGGCAGGCTAATGACAAAGTGAAGCATTTTAAATGTGTTATGTTCATTGAACACCCCAATCACCCCAATGCTATTTTTCAAGTTTGTTTTCACTTTAAATTCAGGAAATTCATGGAGCTCTTGGCCCCATCTGCAAAAACGTTAAGTCCAGCTTCAATGTCAGAACTTTCCTTATAAGGGCGGCCTTTTCAAGGGTGTCATGGAATATTTAAACATCAGGGGATGCCTAAACATGTTTGATACCATCGCAGCAAATAAGAAGCCAAAGACCTCCAACATTGTCTAATTAATTGTTCCTAATTATCAAAAATTGCAGACAAACTCCAACACATTGACTAATTTGCACAAGGATGACTCTCTTTGCTCCCTGTCTCTGTTTCAGTTGATCACTTAAAACCATTAATTTCCTGTACTTTTTGATAGGGGTTCACAAACTTTTCAGCCACTGACCTCTAACACAGTCATGCCAGACACTGGGGACCCTGAATGTCCCGTGAGTCGGCCCCTAAATTAGTAAAATTTGCATTTTTTTTTTTTTTCAAACATTACTTTCATCTCATCCTTAGTTTTGCCTAATGATGAACTTTCTCTAAACGTGCACTGGTTAATGTTGATGATTTGCAGTAAAATGTTAAATGTACCATTTCTAATTATCTTAAATTTCCCCTTGTTTTCTGGAAGGCATCCTGCAACTCCCTTCTCAGTGTCTCAGTGTCTCAGTGTCTGGGATCCTGAACTCCCACTTTGGCAACAGCTGCTTTTTGATTTCAGTGATCAATCAAATTTTAGAGATGTTATTGTTCGGAAACACATGGTATTTAAAGAGAAATAACATCACCACATCATAAAAATATGGAAATGTTGCCAATGTTTCGTATTATTTAGACAGTGTCAGAGTTTGTTGTCATATTTTGACTAGCAATGAAAAAAAAACCAAAAAACAAATACTGAGTGTTTTGAACCTCGATTTTTGATGCTTTAGTATCAATCAAGTGTCTATACAGCTAATTTTTTACTAAATTCATATCAAAGACTATAATTCTGGTATTGCAACAACCACTTGTTGTAGACAACAAGTGTATTGAAAATCATCTAAAAAATGGTATACATATTTTGTTCCATATTGCCCAGGTCAATTTGCAAACATGCATTATAACCTTCAATTGACACTTTGATAATTTGGATTAACATGAAGCATAAAGGCAAAATGTGAGTCTTAAATATCATCTCTGTACAAGAATATCTTGAGGAGAATGCCTTCCTTTTCTGAAAGGTTTTTGTTCTAAAAAATCTGCATAAAGTCAACGAAAAGTCTGGAAGTGCAAAGGTGTTTGTCTGCATTTTCACATTTCAAATAAGTTTCAGTTTGAACCATCTGTGTTTTTTTGCAGCAAAGATATCTAGACATGTAACATCGAAGCCATTTGACTCTAAATATAAAGGAGTATGATTTCTGATCTAGATCACCCATTTCTGTTTGCAATTAACGTAGTCTTCAAATCAACAGCCGGGCAGATTTGATAACCAACTACAGAGGCAAAAAAATCAAAGACCTAAATCTTCTCCTTCAACCAAGAATCTCATGGGGAATCATTCAACCAGCTCTGCATTTTAAAGACTTTATGTTGAGAAAACTGCAAAAATGTGACAATAATAAGTAATAAAACACCAAACAGGCTTAAAAAAGAGGAAACATCACTTTAAAAGCACAGATTTAATCAGCAGGACATCCAAACAAACACATGCCACAAAACCTTCAAGAGGTGTTTGACTGTCAAGCTGACAGATGATTTCTGGGAAATGTAGTCCAAACCAAACCAAACCACCAAGATCATGTTGGCATTAAATGGATAATTACGTTCTAAAGGCTGCAAATGACTTTACCCTAAAGGGTTCATCACTCACCGACACTGTTTGCCCCAACGTCTCTCCTCAGACCACAGAACATGACAGCAGACATGGAGTTTTCTGAATCAGAGTAACATCCACAGAGGAGAAGAGAGGAGGAAGGACTGACAGAGGAAGAGGAGAAGAAGAAGAAGAAGGAGAAGAAGAAGAAGAGGAAGACAGAGAGAGAGACAGAGGGAGAGATGTGGACTGCCGCGCTCTCTGGGAACGCAGTGGCGATGATAAGAGATGACGGGCGCTTACGTTACGACTGAACAGCCCCCGAGAGAGGGAGAGAGAGAGAGAGAGAGAGAGAGAGAGAGCAGAGTACAGGAAAGGAGAGAGAGAGAGAGTAGGGTGAGCTTAAGGGAGAGAAAGTGTGAGTGTGTGAGGGAAAGGACAGAAAAAAGGAGAGCAAAGGGAGAAACGCTGAGTTTATATGTTGTTGAATGAGAGACAGGCTACGAGGGGAATGGACGTTTTTATCCCATTTTAGAAAAACGACATAGAGAAGTTACCAATTCAGCCATGTGTGTTCAAAACACTGATTTTGATTCACCAGCAGGACTACCTCCAAGTGATACGTGCAATAGTGAGGTGTTGCTGAATACCTGCTTTAGCCAGTTTGACAGCATTTCTGAAATGAAAGATATCTCAGTCTTAACTGATGCAAACTTATGTGGACACAAACCAGTCATGTGCAATACCATTGATTTCCTTTCCTATCAAATACCAAGTAAAATTCAGGCAGGTATCGTCGATCTTGATCCAATCCAATACCCTGATAAAAAATATATGTGCATCAGTATCTGTCAAGTTAATTTATTTTCTGTCTTATTTTGCTAACCCTTGTCTCTGGTCTCTTTCAGTTCCTGTCATGCTGCTTCCCTCACCAGTGATCATCTGGTCCCTCCCTAATGTGTTTCAACTATGTCTTGTTAAGGTGCGTTCACACCGAACGCAAGATCGCGTCGCAAACCCAAGTCCTGTCGCCTGTTCATACCTCATTTTGTCACCATCGCCGTTGCTCAGTGACGTCACGCCTGCTCGAGTTTCAACCCGCGATCATATCATATATCATATAATAGGACGTATTAGCTAACATTTTTCCAACTGTATCCTTTTCACTCACCAACCAACCACAAAACACTGCAGCTGATGGCCCTGCAGCAGCATCTTCTGTGAGTTCAATGCGGTCCGTCTAGGCGGAACTAATGTACTCACTTACTAATGTTCCCCACACGGACATGGATTGTCACTCTGTGGACCAGAAAGAAACAGTCTGTCACGGGTGTCAATCACGCACCCACACAACGCTGATTGGCTCTCACGACGCGACATCGCCTGAAAAGTTCATATATTTCAGCTTTGGTGACGGAGCACGGCGACCTGCTCCACGTCCAAAGCGACTCCAGAGTTCCCATCTGCAGCAACAGGGGCGCCGCCCCCATGTCTCCAAAGATGCGACCAAGTTGCCCAGAACGCGTCCGACGCAACGTGTGAGATCTGGTCGCATGTGGTCGTGGCTGATTGTGGCTGTACATTGATTCTGCATGGAGAGTGGACGCCGAGGTCGCCAAAGTCACGTTCGGTGTGAACGCACCTTTAGACTCACTCCTCTTTCTTCTTAAGCTCTGGTGTTCATGCTAGTCGATTCTCCAGCCCTTTGAATATTTCTTTCTAGATTAAGTCTTTGTGTTTGACCCTGGCTGATCTCGTTCTGATTTTGCCTTACGGACTGATTACCTCTGCCAGATTGTTTGCCTTTTTCGTGTACCGTTTTTGGATTAAAGATTTAGCTTGAACAACCTGAACTGTCCCTGCTACCTGAATCCTCACCTAGAGCCTGATAATGCGTGAGAAAAATTAAACTAAAAAGTAGTGTATTTAAAAATATAGCCTCATATTTAATGCAAGGCATCAGACTACTTGTTGTTATTATTTATTTATGAAGAATTATCGTAGAAGTAACTTGACAGCATCTGCTTGCCTGAACATTTTAACACAAGAATTTAACAAGCACACATTTTGGTTTAGTAACATGTTAGTCAGGCTCCCCCGAATTCAACCTGTGCTCAAACTTTTCGATAATTTTCTCTTTCTTTAACTGGATAGTGCCTGCCTGCAGCACTAAAGGACTCGGAAAGTGACGTCTGTCTCACTCTAGCAGCGCCCATCTCTCTCTTCTCTTTGGACTGCCTCATTGTCACCTCGTCATATTCTGTTTTATGGTTAATTCTTAGATGTTTAACGAGGTTTGTGGTGTTCCCACAGTGCTTCACAGTCTTCCCACACACCTCACATGACATGTTGTTGCTGTTTGTGGAGCTAAAAAAGCTCCACAAATGACTGTGTTTGCGTTCCACCATTGTTGTCAGTTGAACTGAGTGATTGAGCTCTGGGCCTGTGACTATGAGCCAACATTACCTGAACTTTTTATTAAAATCTTTTTATAACTTTTTTGAGTTATCCTGTTTACAATCAGGGGGGAAACAGGAGTATCCTGGAAACACATGCACAGGGAGAACATGCAAACTTTACAAAGAAAGGCCCCAACAGACTGAGACTTAAAAAAGCATCCCAATTATTGTTTGGCTCACCACCAAAATGGCATCAATTCTTTCTTGTGCCATGGCCAACAGTCACTGAAAATGTCATGAAAATACATCAAGCGCCTATTGGGTTATTTGTGAAAATGTTGAAAACTGTCCTACCTTACACTGTTAAGAAATACTTGAAAAAAATCCATTATCTAAATCCAGATTCAGATCACCACCAAAATAGAATGACTTCTTCATTTTTCATGACCAACACTCCCTGAAAATGTCAATAAAATCTTTTTATAACTTTTTTGACTTATCCTGTTCACAATCTAGCAACTGCATCTTTGTACGTGCATGACATACAGAGTCATTGAAATGGCGTTTCTCCCTTCCGTCAGGGTGACAAGATGATAACAAAACCTTTAAAAAAATCCTGGATCTGCATCCAGATTCGCATCACATCATCAAATCATCGTCATCACATCAAAGACCACATCACTTTTTCCTCTAGCCATGACAAATATTCCCAGAAAATTTTCAGCCAAATCCATTCTTCAGTTTTTGAGTCATCATGTTCACAAACTGACTAACAAACATATGCCAGCAGAGACATGAACTTTTTGTTGGAGGTAGAAATGCTAAGCTGTAACCAGTAGGTAGTGCATGTGCCTTTTAGCAAGAAGTAGGGCTGAACGATCTCAGGAAAAGATCTAATTGCAATTTTTCAGGTAGATATTGCAATTTCAATTCAATTCACGATTTTCTTCAAATCAAGCTTCAGTCCAACATTCACTATGTTTACAGTATAGACAACAGTAAGGAAATCAATTATCAAAAGCACATAACACATTATTCATCATCTAATATTGATGATAAATAATCTGTTTTCATTACTTAAGGGATACTACAACTTCTACTACTAAACAGAGGGTTTGTGTTGTTGACCTGCTTACCAGCACTTCCGTAAATGCAAATTAATGCACATTTCTGAAATAGTTTGTGTAAAATAGTTAACACAACAGATCCTGGGTCAGTCAGAAGCACTGTAAAAAACTCAAGCTTTGGCGATCACATGATTGTGTCGTCTGATAGCCAGTTCGATCCCTGGGTCGGTCACACTCATATGCATATTCTCCACCTGAATGCTTGGGTTCTCTCCAGGCACTCCGGCTTCCTCCCACAGACCAAACACATGGTCAACAGGTTGACTGGTCAGATTGCCCTTAGCTATGACTCTGTCTCTTAATGTGGCCCAGTGATCAGATGGCGACTGGTTCAGGGTAAACCCCGTCTCTCACCCAATGTCAGCTGGGATAGGCTCCTACCTTGTGACCCCGAAAGGGATAAGCAGTGTAGATATGGATGGGTAGATGCAATCATTAGGAATAGGACATTGTTTGCAGAGAAGAATTATCTTCACCTCTGCTGTTAAAGACAATTCACACTTCCTATTTCAAAACTTCAGTAAGCAGAATTGTTACTACACATCAACTTCTAAGTCTTTAAGATGCAACACGTATTTTCTTCTTTAACACAACTTAAACACTCTAATAGAGGCAGTTTGCAAATATGCCTGATATAAATGATATCTCAGGCTGGAGTGCTTCAACAAAGTGGGATAATGATATTTATTGTAAATGAAAATGAGAATAAAAGGCCACAAAAGACTCCTTTAAAGCACCATTTTTCAGTGAGAGATGTAACATAAATGTTATACCATTAAAAGGATGCATGCATACATACATCTAATTCAGCTTCTATAGAAACCGTTCTTCCTGGATGCACATTAACAAAGCTCGTCTCACCCTCCACACAAATTATCGCTCACTTTTATTCATCCAGCACTTCCCTGTTTTCTCCTTTTTCATCTCTCTGCTTATTTAGGAGCTGCTTTATTTTTTCAGTGCCTAAAACGATGAAAGCACAGCACGAACAAACAGTCAACACAAGCATACCCAACATACTCGCACACTCACCCACTTACGCGCCCACACACCCAGTAATCCGTCTGGATGGGGGGCTGAGACACTAATAACCCTACTTATTACTCTCTCTCTCTTTTCTCATGGTCAGTTCATCATTGAGGTCTCTCGCCCTGCTCTGCCTGACCTAGATTCATCCCAAACAGCTCCACATCACATCCTTTACATCAGCAGAGGCTCTGAGTCACGATGCTAAGTCTTGTCTCGCCACAAAATCACAGAACAGTCAAGGCCACCGACGCACGCAAACGGGCCAACAGAGTGAACGTTTATCGATGTATTTACTGCAGTCTGGTTTTTGTAACATGTAGGAGATGAAAAATCTGTGCTTTGACTCATCTGTTGGTGGCACTGATTATTTGGTGACCTTTGACTTAGATGATTTGGGTAAAAGTTGATGTCAAGGACTTCTTACGAAAGACTTCATACAGTTTCTGATTCTTGCTGGTCCAGGCAAAATGCAACTAAGACTAAGTTCATGATCCAGATTAACTTAAAAATCCACCTTATCAATATTAAAGAAATATTACATTTAACCATGTTCATGGATGAAAAAAACAGGTGAATGTATTTCTGTATTTTTAGACAAAAATATAACGTGTAAAGCAAATAAAAACAAAATACAATGATTTGCAACTTGTTTTTGAACTATATTTAATTGAATACACAACAAAGTCAAGATATTTAATGTTCAAACTCATCAACTTCATTTTTTTTTGTAAGTATGAACTCATTTTGAATTTGATGCCTGCTAAATGTTCCAAAAAAGCTTGGAAAGGAGCATGTTTACCTCTTTGTTACACCCCCTTTCCTTTCAACAACACTCAGTAAGTGTTTGTGAACTGAGGACACTAAATGTTGAAGCTTTGTAGGTGAAATTCTTTCTCATTCTTGCTTGATGTACGACTTCAGTTGCCCAACATACCGGGGTCTCCATTCTCAAATTTTGCACTTCATAATGGCCACACATTTTCAGACCTGCACTCTTCTACTACAAAGCCATGCTGTTGTAGCATATTCACAGGGTGCCTTTGCATGGGACGTCCCTGAAAAAGGCGTTGCTTGAATGGCAGCATATATATCTCCAGAACCTGTATGTACCTTTCAGCATTAATGGTGCCTTCACAGATACGCAAGTTACCCATGCCAAGGGCATAACACATCCTCATACCATCACAGATGCTGTCTTTTTAACTTCAATCTGTATGGTCTTGTCCTCCTTAGCTCAGACTTAGCACTATTATCGATATCAGCAAATGGATTCATGCTCTTTCATACCCATTTACACACCACTGGCACAGAAAAAGGACAAACTTAGGGTCAACAGTCTTGCTCAAGGACGCATGGACATGTGACAGCCAGATCTGGGCTCAAACCCTGGACCGTCTGACTGATGGTAGAGCAAATTTCCAGATTTAAGCCACTGTTGGGTGGATAAATGGATTGACATATACAAAAGGTGAATTTTAAAAGGGATGGATAGATGGAAAAATGGATAGATGGGTTGGTGGATCAATGACTAGATAGATAGATAGATGGATAGATAGATAGATATATAGACTTGATGCAAAGATTTGATGCAAAAAGTGTTTTATAGATAAATAATTGGTGAAATGGATAGGTAGATGGATGGCTGGCTGGATGCATGCAAGGATGGATGAAAAGATGGACAGGTAAAAAGAACAATGACTAGATAGAAAAAAGACAAAAAGACAGAAGACTAGATGGGTGGATGGATAGATAAATAAACAGATGGATGACAGATGCAGAAATAAAAGGACAGACAGACAACTTGATGGGCACAATCAATCAACCAATCAATGCAAACGTGGCTTTACTGATGAATAATTGGTCAAATGGATAAATGGATGGATGGATGGATGCACGGATGGATGTCAAATGGACTGGTAGACTAATGAATGGAAGGATAAATACATTAATGAATGGATAAATTAGTTATGATGCTTTCTAGAAGACTGACATAAAACACATCCTGATGAAAACGCAGAAGTTGGAATTCTTGACAACTTCCACAGAAAAGGACATTTTTGTGCATTATTTCATTTAATATACAAATATGTAATCTTATGGTAGTCTCAGAATCTCTAAAAATGATTATAAATCAGGAACATCTGTTTTCTGCTTCATTTGTTCGAAATCACTGTATTAAAAAACTTAACTTTTCATCGACACCGGAATGCTTCTGTTTTGCTGAGCTGCCGTGAGACTCAAAAATCTGAAGCTGCCTCTAAAAGATCAACACAGTAAAAGAGGGTGGAAGGTTTTCATGCAGACGACTGAAAGAATTTGCAGTTTTTCTTTATTGTAGGAGCTGCAGCTGGAAAGAATAATAAAAAAAGAAAAACAAATCATGTTTTGCAGTTTTAAGTTGCTTGTCAGATTTTTCCTTTAAGTTTGAACCAGTCTGCAGTTTGTTAATCAGTTAGAAATGACGTCATTATGTGGAAACAAAAACACCTTTTTTATCTGCTGAGCTTAAAGAAAAGTATAAAACTGACAAGTAAAAGACAAAGTTCTCCCTCTCATCTCTCTGTAATCACGTCTCCCTGCCACACTCTCCAAGCTGTAAGGACTCTTTGAAACATCTCTTGTGACGTTTCCAGAAAATGAGTCTTTGTGTTTCAAGGCAAGAATGATTTCCTCTCAGTTGTGGAGACGCTTATTATTCTGTCACCTTGTAGCCCAGAATCACAGTTTGGGTTTCATCTGTGCTGATTTGTGTCAGGTTGTGTATGGAGTTTACCAAAGTACTGAGCGTTTAATCACTTGCTCGTCATGATCTTTCTTCACAAACTCGTTGACTTGTCATGTCAGAAATGATGTGTTTTATGCTGGCTCATCAGATTCCAGCAGAAAAGTATAACTTTACTGGATGGAAAAAGTTTCAGTGTGGTTTAATCCTTAAACGAATTACGCTGCAAGAATCACACATTTAAATGCATTTTAAGCACAACTTCCCTGCCACTAACTAACCCTTCCACAAAGTAAGATACAAACATTGTATCTTGTGGATATAAGGTTTGTATCTTGTGGATAAAAAAATGAAGTTTTTTTTTTTTTGCCATGAAAAGACTTGATTTAAGTCACATGATAATCATTCACTGAGCTTAACATGCTACAGTTATCAGCAAGAGCTGCCGTGTTTTCTGTCACTTGTTTGAACATGATTATAGCTTCAGCATGCTTATGGTACAATTTTAGACATAAAACAAGAGCAAAAGGTTCGGACAAATCTTCAAGGAGAATCTTCAAGTCTTTTTCTGGTTTATTGGTCCACCTGGATGTTTTTTTTTAAACAATGCACATAAAGCTCAACCCTGTCAAGCACAACCTATGGGCTTTCAGGATATTTATGTTGTATTGGTGTCGGATTTATGTATCAAAGATTCTACAACCATATAAAATAAAAAATTCCAAATGGAATTTAAATCATATGGAACTTTTGAATCATATACAAATTTATTATGAAAAAGTCTTTTAACATCTGAATAAAGTCTACTCAAGCCTCAGCAGTGATGGGAAAATGCAAAAGTATGTTAAGGGTCACATAACGTTACTCACACTGTCTTTTCAATTACTTCAGAAAGTGTCAGGTTACTTTCTTCTTTATCTTTTCTCTTGTTGATCTTTGTCTGCAATGGCAATACAACAAAACACTTAAAACAGAGTTCATATGTAGTAAATAAAGCTTTCACTGTTGAGTAAAAATGTTGGTAACCCTCTTTATAATGCATTATAAACAAATTATAAACATGTTTATAAGTTTTTTTATGCACTTATGCTGCACAATCATAGTTTTAACCACTCATGTTAATTAATGCTTTATAATAGTAATCATAGATCATTATAATATTAATGCATATAAAGAGTTACAAAAATACTCATAGTCAGATACAGTATATTGTGCATGTAGCTCTAAGAAGTTATAAATATCCATAGTGCTCAATACCAATAAATCTGACAAACTACACAGAATGTTCCAATGCTTTACATTTGCATTGCTAACCGTGAGTGTTTAAATTTCTACATAAATCCATTTTTTTAAGAAAGAGATTTGTTTTTTTCACAGCAGTATTCCACTTATTGTTGTCTGCTTTACTAAGCTCTAACTCACCAGAGTCAATTATACCCTTAAGTTTGTTTTTAAATATAAATGTAGCCAGTTTCTATTGAGATCCCTTTATAAGTATTAAATGTTAACAGAAAACTATTTTGTCTTCAGTTTGAGCCATTGTGGGTTTTAAAGGCAGATTATTAAAAAGTTTAAACTAAAGGTAAAAAAAAAAATAAAGTTTACAGCTTTTTGTTTGCTTTTCTTGCATTTCAAAAACTTTTTTTTCCAATTTACTAAGAGCATCTTATGATTCACTGATAGTGATTTAAAGTGTAATTATATGGACTTTAATATTGTTTAAAATGCATTAAAGTCTTCATAAACATTAATATTTCTCATTAAATACAGTCAATGACTAGCATATATGTTAAATTTACACCTTGCCTTATTAATCTTTATGTAATGCTTTACTGAGTCAGATTCATTGTTATGAAGCATTAAGCTATACGCAGGATTTTACAAACTATAAGGTTGTTGATAACTCATTTAAAACAGTTATAAAAATGACTTATGATTTCTGTTACAAAGCATCATCAATTATCAATAATCACAGCAGCAGTATCACATATTATGAGGCTTTATAAACATGCTTATAATGGATTTATAATGCATTCTGAAGAAGGGCTTCATGGGGAGTGTGACAAAAATGTTTTGATCTGATCTCCTACATGTATATTTTTTTTCACTTATGTTTTTTATATTTGTATTTATTTTTAAATCTTTGTAAAATCCTGACCAGGTGTTGGACTCCTGCACACATAGATTGTTCCAAATGTCTCAGGTTTAACACAAGACATGGTCAAGGAATAACATAGTCCAATAAGTTGCAAAGAACTGAATGTGTACCATCCCAGAAATGTTTGATTTTAATACAGTTCAATATTTCAAAGTATTTGTTGAATTAATGGAAAACAATCAAATTCCACCACCAAACAACTGCACTGAGAGAAACCTTAGTCAGTGAAAAGCAGGACTACACTTTGCATGCCTTATTCAACCCACAAGCCTCGTGATGATGCGAAACAAGCCATGAAAAAATGTACAAGCTCTCAGATTAGCACCAGGATATTGAAAGTTATTTTGTGACTCATTGTTTGGTTAAATAAGTGATTAGAATCAATGGTGTGTCAGTTTGGTCCTGTATCTGTAGAAGACATTCTGTATGCTTCTCTTTTTATGCTCGCAGATCAAACTGTTTCAAATGCACTCTGCAATGACACATATAACACAGAAAAAAATCATTACTGGTGAAACATATGTGCCAAAAGGTTTCAGCCCATGCATGCACCGTTGCGTGTTTGCCTGCATACATGTGCAGAAATAACATGTTTGCTCATCCCTGCTCCCGTCTCAGGAGGATTTTTGTTTCATGTTGCATGCATCTACATTTTTGTCCGCCTCCATGTCTGTGAGTTATTAAGTGTGATGTGTGAGCGTGCATATTTGTGAGTGCAAGTGGGTCAGAAAAAGTGTGTGTGTGTGTGTGTGTGTGTGTGTTTGTGTGTGTATTTAGGCATCCCTGTGTGATCTTTCCTCAAGGCTCAGAAAGGAAGAAAAGATGGAGAGAGAGGGAGAGCGAGCGGAGGTGAGGGAGGCAAAAGAAGCGGTCAGGATAATGACTCATGTCAGCTTGCTCCACCAGACCCACACACACATAAAGACACACACTCTCAAACACACACACAGTCTCGAGACACTTGAGATCATATTTAACGTTGCACACGGTCGGAGTGTTTCTCATCTCGTCTCTCTGTCTCATTTCTCTCGTCTCTGCTCTCTTTCTCGCCCTCCTCTCTCCCTCTCTCTTGCTCATTCTGTGGGTTTCAAGTGCAAATGAATCCACACTCCGAGGATTATGGGTAAGTACTTTGAAGTGGCAAATGATGGCCTCCTGTGGCTTGGTGCAGAAAACACACATGCTCTCTGACACACGCAACATGGACGCCCACGTGAAGGCATGCGCAAAGACACACACATACAAAATAATCCTCTCTCTGTCACACAGAAGGCAGCTGGTTAAAAGAACATCTGCTCACATGTCAGTTTGTCTAGACAAGGACAGACAGCTCAAACACACATGAGCACCAACATGTCATCCATCTGATTTTGCAGAGATGTACCTCTAGCACAGCAGCCACAAATATATGTTGATGTGGTCTGCACTCAGATACATTTACTCAGGTTATTATTGTTACAAAATCATCCAAGTCAACAATCTACACCGTAAAACCCTCTACACAGAGCATTTACTCTTCAAATAATCATGTTATTCAGTAAAGATTTGATATTTGTGTCAAATCACAAAGCAGTGCGGCTTTGGAGGATCGTAAAGGCACAACTATTGTGGAAATGTTTGGTGTATTTTAGCATTAACATTTTTTTTCATTTAATTTAATTGTTTTTGCTAATTTATTCAAGATCAGCTGCAGTGGCGATGACTTGCATGTGCTGGCATATTGCTCAGCTATCTGTGTGCATGTTATATGTTTGTACTGTCACTCCATGTGTTTTGTCATGCCTCTCACTGCAACACAATTTTCCCTCTGGGACACTAATAAAATTGAATCAGAATCTGTATGTATGCTCCCTGCCGCTCTCACATTGCCACAAACAGATATTCTACCAGACTGTAGGGAGCAGTGTCCACAAAAAGTTACATCTATAGCATGTATATGTAGTCATCAAAGAAGAAAGTTTGTTGTTACCAGTAACACCAAAGAAGAAGAAGAAGAAGAAGAAAGTTTGTTGTTACTGGTTACACCAAAGAAGAAAAATAAACTTTGTTGTAACTGGTTATGCCAAAGGAGAAGAAGAAATTGTTGAAAAAAAATCCCTCAATCCACATCCAGATTCAGATCACCGACAAAATCTTATCACTTCTCTCTTGTGTCATGACCAACATTCCCTGAAAATGTCATCAAAATCTGTTGAGAACTTACTGATTTATTCCTGGAAATGGGGAAAACTGCCCTATCTAGCAATCTGAACAATTCCTTTAGAAAAATCCTTGAACTCCATCTGGATTCATATCACCACCAAAATCACTTCTTTCTCATGTCATGTCCAACAATCCCTGAAACCTTAAAAAAATCTGTTTGGAACATTTTACATTTCATACTTTACCCTGCGGCACCTGCATACTACATTATCTATTGGCCCGTAATGAATTTGATTGATAGAATTATCGTCCAATCACCTGTTGGATATGCTTTTGAAAGGTTCTGCCCATTCCCAAACACTTTCTATGAACTCTTTCCCAGATGGACTAGTGAAATATATTGATTGGTCTCTCTGGTGTGTCAAGTTGTCTAATAGACAAACCGTCAAAAAGCTAACCTCCTTGGTGGAGGTAATAAAGGAACTCACTGCTCTTGACTCTCTTCATTTTCAAAGGCGAAGATGCAGGTTGTTTCATGATGCAGACAAATGCATGATAATTTTCTCAAAGTTAGAATAAATTAAACCATACATCTTGACTTTCCTTATATTTTTCCAGATATTTGCATGTCATGTCAGCTATTTAAGTTGTAAAATAAATGTGAAGCATATAAATAAAAAATGGGAATGACATTTAATAAGCTTGCCTTTTTATGCTCTCCAAATATGAAACAGAAATTTTGGTTTAAGGACAGTACCCAAGATTTTGGAGTCAGTTTGTCCTCTATGCTCCTGTTACAAACCTCTCTGTCTCATTTTAACTCGACAGTATCTCCTCCTCCTCTTCTCTCTCTTTAATTCCCTTACTCCTCTCTGAGTCTATACCTCCCCCTGCTGTGCGTCTCTGTTCCATCACTCTAACAGCTCTCTGCACTGCAGGGCACAAATGAGGACAGATGGAGACTATAGAAGTGTCTGACAACAAGAAAACTGAGAGAAAAGGACAAGTGAGAGGAACCGAGGACAAGAAGGAGGAGGGGTGCAGTCAAAAGAAACTCCAGAGACGAAAGAGACAGGTAAAGACTGAAAAAAAGACATGGACAGAGGGAAGAAACACAACAGAAGAGACTCTTTCACACTGTGAGGCATCCTGGATAATGTCATGACAACTAACAAATCTTGGTACAAGGAAAGGATAGTAACACATCCTACAATAAATGGTTGTATTATCTTTAGATGGACTTAAACAGGCATGACTCTTGGCTTTATGGAAAGGTGGCAGCAACTTCTTTTTGCATGTGCAGAGCTGTCCCTGTGGTCCAAACTCAGAGTCAGCAGGAGGAGCAGCTGTTTCTTTCAACTGAAATAAATAAAAAGCTGATTTAACAAGTTAAAATGATTTTTGTTCAGCATTAGTTTCTTATGAAAATGTATGGCAGCAGTAGCCAACAACATAAACTTATTTATAATGATAAGACATGCATGTGATTCTGTAAATAAACAAATGTAAATAAAGATTTGCTATGCTGTGAGGGCCAAATAAATCAGGAATGAGGTTCTACTGTGTCATTAACACTAGGGGTGTGTTGGCAATGACTTTGGCAATATGACAGTTTTGCGAAACATGGGTGAGGATACAGAGCATTCCAATGCTGTACTACTTCTCATTAAAATGTCCTTAAAATAATGATACAGTACAGGGATCAGAAGTAATAAGATTTCATTGATACCGATGCCATTAACATTCCTTCTACTTGATCTGATTTTGTAGTTCTGTGGTTCATTCCCTCATTGATCCCTGCTGATTTTCTGTTGGCCTACATACACATGTGGACAAAACTGTTGGTACCCTTCTGTTAAAGAAAGAAAAACCCACAATGTTCACTGAAATAACTTGAAACTGTAATTCGTTTTTTAAAATGATTCTGTTGAACCACAATTCAAAAGCAATGTCTGATTTTCATAAGTTAATTTTCAGTAAATTTTTATTTTTCATTCTTTAATGGAAGGGTACCAACAATTTTGTAGGTTTTTAGTGGCAACAATGTCAAACACATGACACACCTGATATTCAAAGCTATTCAGCATAGACAAATGCTTCTCCAAGTTGCTGGTGTTTCCACTTACTGGAAGTTCTGCAGTAAGCACCGTCTAGTTAAAAAATTAGGCCATACTTTTGACTACCTTTGACCCATGTCAGTGGAATTAATTAATAAGTAAGAAAATATATCATCTCATATATACATACAGATATAAACAAAGTGGAATGGATTGGATGACTGCACACACAGCACTGCACACGCCACCAGACTGTTGTAAGGATAAGACTCACTGCAGATTCAAACCACTGTTATTCATCCACTCCTCAAATCAACATCTGCTCAACTGTCATGGGGATATTTCAGGTTCTTCAGTGTCAGCGTAATCAAGAAATGAGCCAGTATGAGCAATTCCAACACTGATAGGATTTTAATGGAGTTACTTTCTACTCAAAGGACCATAATTGTCAAGACAAAATAGGAAGAGAAACGTCCCTCAAGGCCAAACCCAATCTGCGAAACAGATCAAATTCAGTTGAAAAACAAAGGAAACTATGTTTAAAGGATTAAATATGGAGATAACATGAGAGATATAGAAATAAAAAGAGAGAGTAGAGGAGCAGAGTGTAAATCAGCAGGTTTCTGGTGTTGTCAGCTGGAAGTCGGTGAGTTTGAAGTGCAAATTAACCCTAAAATCTGTTTAAATTCTTCTTCTGTGGAATCAGAGTTTTCTGCTGTGCCAGCCTCCAGACCTGCCAGTCTGCTCATATCCACTCCCTCATATCTCTGTGCTCTTTTATATTCTCTTTATCTCACTCCTTGTCTCTTGATGTTTTCAGGTTGTCAGATTTGAAATACACACAAAGCAGTTCTTTTACTATCCCTTTCATGGTTCATTTTCTGCAAAAACAGAAGTAATATATCAAAAAAAGCAGTAATCTGTACTAGTGTGTAATTTTACCAATAAAGGTGTTATTGTCTTGTCAGTGGTCATCAATATTTTCATAGCACCTAGCACATAAGTTTATAGCTCATAAACTCAGAATGCCAAAAAATGACAACCATGAATTTTAAAGGGATAGTTCCCTTGAAGCAGAGCTGCTCAAGGTTCATGGCACTCATAAATATAATTGCTTATAAGGCAACTGGTCATCTCCCCTCCTGAAGGAAGAAAGCTGAGTATGGACGCAAGCTGATGCTTAGCAATCAATGGTGCCACTTGTAATTATCCCTCTTTTAGGGTAAAACTACACAAACACATCATTGGTTTGACTTGATGATACAATAAGATTCCTGTGTTTCACATTTTCTCAACAAAGCCCTGCGTTTGGAACTATTTCACGATACAACACATGCTCTACGTATCTTTCCACCAGCCTCACACTGCTCCCCACTCATCATCTGCTCAAATTAGAGTGCTGCTGCAGGGCTAGTTAGCTGTCACTAGAGCCCAAACTGGTATAAATCGAACTAACCAAATCTAACCAATTCGCCAATCTTGCTTTTGAGTATGGACATCAGGGTTTCCCAGAAAGATCCAAATGTTGTAACAAAGCTCCACTTGTGATAGCAAGGCCTCGGATTTGTGGACATGGGCTCACAGTTCATGCATCTGTACCACCAGGTGACTTGTGATATGTCCTGCTCCTCAGTTTACACAACAGTTTTTCCATCCCTCTGCCTCCCTGTGACTCCATCTGCAAAAGTTGGTCCTCTGTGCACTCTGGTTCATAAAGATATCATCTCATACCCTCGAGCAATGACATGTTTAGTCACTTGAGTCAAAATTGCTCATTTATGGTTCAGTTTTAGTGAAGTTAGTTTTTGTTGTTTCTTGTGGAGACCCTGATCAGCAGCATATGGCTATTGAAAGGATACATAGCCCATATTGTGATAAATTTATTGTTAGACAAGGTCCATTTTTTTGTATCTTAGTAGCCCCATTTACAAGATTGATGCCAAGAAACAAATAAACAAAACAAAAGCAGCACATTCAGAGGCCTGCATTTTGCGTCAGCATTATTCTGTTTTGAAATTGGCTGATGTGCAAAAGAGCGCGTCAGTCTGATCTTATCAAAACATGGAACCCTGTATCTCAGGTTTGATGGTGATAATTCAGTTTCACTGTGTAGGACAAGGTGTTTGAGCTACGCTAACTAGCGGTGGGCAAGCTTTATCTGTCTCTTTAGATGCACAGTCAAAAGAATGGTGTCTACCTGTTTGTCATAGACTCGGGAGAGAGGCCAGAATGTTGGAGTGTTCCTTTATCCCCAATGACCTGCACATACACCATGCCTCAACAGGGCTTGAGCATGGTTCGATCATACAACACAAATGGTTTACAACAAGAAACACACACAAAGCCAACAGAGCAAAGCAACATAAAGACACATGTACAAACCCTAAAAGTGCTAAATGGGTTTCAAGCATTCTTATCAACAATAAAGTTGACCATTTTCTTGCATGAGGGGCTTAAAAGAATCTCTTCATATATCTTTGGTCATTTTTCCCTCTCATCCCTCTTTTACTAATTTATTTTCTTACTAAATATCCCCACGCCTTCTTCTTCTTCCCTCTTTTTCTCAGTTGTATCTGGGTCTTGACACAATGAGGCCAGCTCACCGAAAGTGTGAAGCCTCTGTCTCCCCTCCTCTTTGTCCCTCTCTCCCTTCTCCTCTTGACTTTTATTTGTTAGTTTTTCATTTTTCCTGTGGACTCATTGTTGTCACTGACAGCCAACTTAGGGAGCAGAAAAAGGCCAAACAACAGTTTCTGAAAAGGTTTCTAAAAGGGCTTCTTGGAAGTGTCAGTTCGGCCTTTATCTGCCTCGTACCACCAACAATACCCACACTTTTCACCATGATGGCTTTTCTAACAGCAAATACAACACTACCTGTCATCATTTCACTGATTTGTTTTTTTTCTTTCCAGTGTTTTTTGTCTTTATTTCTGTCCTTGTGTTTGAAAACCTTTTTTTTTACATCTCTTAATGTTTCTTTTTTACTCCTTCTTTCCTCTTTCTCACACTTTTACACCTCTTATGTCCCAATATCTTTTCCTCTTTATCCTCTGAGCTTCCTCCCAAGGCTGCCTCCACTAAAGATCATTTTCAAGCCAATAGTCAACAACCGTTACATGTTTTGATATTAATTAAAGTATTAGAAGAGTTCAAATCATATTTTTCTTTGTTGTATCTGCCCTTTAGTACGTTGAACATGTCTCCTACTCATCATGGAGCACCTCTATTAAGACAAAAACATGCCTAAAACAACTCATTTCCCCTGCTCCACCAACAGACCTACCAGTGTGACATCACACCATTGCTTCATCATCAGTTAAAGCCATTTGGCTCGACGTAAACAGCCCATCGCACAGCTTAGACGTTACAATGAATGCAAAGTTGTGAATAAGGATGGAAATTGATAATATTTTATGGATTCAATACCACACCGATTCTGATTATCGATTTGATTCTTCAAAAATAGCTTTGTTGATTCCTGTTACACAGTTTTCAGCAGAAACAATATCAAACACATGACTCTCCTGATATTTTATGCTGTACTGCATGGAAAAATGCTTCTGTCTGATGTTTTCACTTAATGAAAGCAGTGCGGTAAGCATCTTTTTGTTGGTAATCAAGCCACAATTTTCACTTCTGCCCCTTGTGTGCCATGATTTTTGACTTCTTCATTATCAATTCTGCTGATTAACTGTGATGAAAGTGTGGTGTTCTGAATTTGCAAAGCATACTGTCATGTTGGTCCAGTCTCTGGTTATTTCTGCACATTCATGTTCCATGTCTTGCCTTTCCTGTTTTATTTTGAAATCACTGACCCTTGTCTCTGTCATAGGTGTGCTCCTGTCTGCCCTGCTGTCTTGTCACATCTGCATGCTGAGTGTTTCTTCCCCACCTGTTTCTCATCACCCCTCATTACCTCTTGTATTTAACATCATATCTCTCACTGTCTCATCGCCAGTTCGTGGTACCTCTCAATCTTCGTCTCAGCACTCATCATAGTTAGATATATATATATATATCGAGCTTTGGAAAAATATCAATATATTTCTGATATTTTACAGTAGAAATTTTATGTTTTGTATTACCTTGATTTTTCTGCCTGGTCTGGTCCCTTTTTGTGTACCGACTCCTGCCCGCTCCTTGTTCCTGATTTTTGTCTCACGTCTTTGGACACTGTTGCCTGGCTGACTGATTCCCTGTGTACCCAACTAACCCTGTTTTATCATCAAACCTTTTTGCCTTTTGACTTTGCTTTTAGTGTTGCGCATTTGTGTCCAACTTTTCTGTGCTACGTCTATGATAAATACAGAACAAGGTGGCAGAATTGATAATCAAAAAGACTAATGATATCGATTCCTTGAGGAATTTGTTATCAATTCTTAACTGGAAATGATTTTCAGTTCCCATCCCTAGTTGTTTACAATTCAGCATCAAGCAGTGTTGAACTGACCAATCATCAAATAGTGGACCTGTAAGCCAATCAGAAAAGACTAGACCCACGTGAGGAAGGGTGCATTAAAGAAGACCAGCATCAGTATTTGGACAACAACCAAATCTTACTTCTTCCTGTGCCATGACCTGCATTCCCTGAAAATCATCACCAAATGCATCCTGTATGCAGTAAGTCACCAACAGCATTACTTGTCCTGTCTGAGGCTGTATAATTAAAGGAGGGTAAAACACCTGCATCACGTCATAGTATGAACAATGAAGCACATAATTGAAAATGATGAATGCCATATTTTTACTTTTTTATTAAATCCTATCAACAGACTTCTCTGGTGACAGAGATCTTTGCAGCATCTCCACTCAGTTTTTTAAAGGCACAAACTTAAAAAACACCCAGTAAACAGTAAGTCTGTGACTTCATGTAGAGTGAAAGTTTGTGTCTATGACCCTTTAAATTTTCTGACCTTATGTTGACTTTCACAGGGCATCACTATTCACCTCATTAGCTTTACTGCCCCTAGTGTTTTGGGTTGGAGGGCTGGAGGCCATGCTAGCCTTCATTTGGTAAGAGGCAGGTTACACAGGTCACCAGTCAATTACAGGGCTGACTCAAAGGGACAAAAACAATGTCATACCCATACTCTCAAGAGCCAAAGCAGCCTACAAATTAGGGCAGGGAGATGATGTATCAAGCTTTTGAAAAATACGAATACATTTTTGATATTTTACAGTAGAAATTTTATGTTTAATGCCACATGAAGTAATATATAGAACACCAGAGATAAAGTAACAAATAAGTTTCAAACAAATGTTTGAAATGTGAATTACAGATTCAGTAATTCATGCTTTCTGGGATTGTCACAAAATCCAGAAACTTTGGGTTGAAATTGAGAACTGGCTATCAAGCATTGTGAAAATCATATTTAGCTTTTTTTAAAGTATTTTTTGGGGTGATTTGATGTCTTTATTGACGGATGAGACACTTTATGGATAGTGGATAGACCTGTGAAAAGGGGCAAGAGAGGGCAGAACAGGACACTCAGCAAATGGGTCGCAAGAGGGAATCAAACCTGGGCGACGACTGTAAAATAGTGAGTTTCATCTTGCTTTGAGGTGACAACCAGTGGACCTCGTGCATTTTCCTATGATTGTCCTTATTTCCATTTCATTTTTGTCTCCTGTCACCACTTTGTTGTCCACACTCCATCTGAACCATCACTGTTTGGCTCACTCTCTCTGTACTTCCTGCACTCACCTCAGCATCGGGCACAGTGTGCCGCTGATTCAATTTAAAAAATAAAATGCTGCTTCTGTTGTTCGCTCCCAAAGTCAGACCTGCAGTCATTCCCATCCTCTCTGCCAAAAATGTAAAAACTGAACGTCCCGCTGAAGCTCATTCCTGACAGATGGCTAAAATTTTGATGTTGGCACGAGTTGATGGCCTGCAGTCATCGCTCCCAATCAGAAGTCATAAATCACGGTGATGACGGCACAGAGGTGATAACTTAGCCAAAAAAGCATCAGCGAGCTATTTAGGTGCAATCTTTGATTAGATAATTGGCTTGATAGCTGTGATTAAAGAGAGTTTGTTCAGTTTTTCCACACAGAGAGTCTGGAAATTGATGACAGAGGATAAAATATTTTACTTTGTCATTTTAATTTGTCATTGCTTAAGGGCAGGAAGATGCACTAACTAGTTAGATTTAAAGTTTCCAGGCATAATTTGAAGATGAGAAGATGCTTGTTTGTTAGATCAGGTTGATTTATGGGCCTATCTATGATGATATTTTAAGTCCATGTGTGCTGTATTACTTTAAGAGACCACAGGAGGATGATCATGTGCCATAAGCACCCCTGACCTTTGACCACACAATGTTTCTTTTGCTTTATCACGATTTTGCCTGGACTACTGTGAGCTAAAATGTATGTAAGGTCTGGTAGACTGTAAAAATGAATTGCCCTTTAAAAGATAAGTTCGGTTTTTTGACACCTGGACCTTATTTTTAGGATTAAATACGCTCGTAGACTCACCCAGACTATTTTGGCGGAGCTCGGAGCCGTTTTCGAGCAATTTAGATCCATCCGACGGCATTTTTCTCATGCCGTAGTAAATGAATGGCCAGTGTTATCACCATGTCAGCTCAACTTTGTTGTTATGGTCATCTGGGGCTTTACAAGGATGGGTAACTTTTGGTGACGTCATAGACAAGAACATGAGTAGAGCCGCTGTTGTTGCTAGGCTACACGGCTACACGGCTATTTTTGTGCAACATGGCGGAATATTTATCCGATGTAGAAGTGTCTGACGACGACTTCGAGTATAATGGATGCCTGTATCGTTTTGAGCCAGAATATACCGACGAGGAGCTATTTGAAAGGAGGATGCAGAGGGAAAGAGCCGAACAGCTGGCCAGAGAACAAGCAACCACTGCACGTCCACGAATGGGGGCTAACTGGTGGTGTTGTTCTGGACATTGCACGGCAAACACAACAGAGGAGTGCCTTTGCTGCTCAGAGTGGGACTTGAGACCAGAGGAAACATGTATTGATGCCCCCCAAAATACGATTTCTGGCCCCGTCTGCTACTATAGCATGAGAGAAAAACGCCATCGGATGGACCTAAATTGCTCGGAAACGGCTCCGAGCTCCGCCAAAATGCCTGGGTGAGTCTACGAGCGTATTTAATCCTAAAAATAAGGTCCAGGTGTCAAAAAAACGAACTTATTAAGATACCTTTAAGATAAATAAAGTTCCTTGAATCTGAATCTATGCACAAGACAAACACTCTGTAGCAACAAGCCCCCTGCCCCTCCCTCTCACAGGGGCCTTCGTCATCAGTGTGGCATCCTATCATTGTTTCTTCAACAGTTTAAGCATAACAGCGAAAGTTGGGTGAGCCAGTGCAGCGCAAACACCAAGGTATGAATGCTGAGTTACAAACAACATGTAGCAGAGCAATGCTGAAACAACCAATTACAAGAAAGTAGATGGATTAACCAATCAGGGCAGACCAGTTCCATGTGGGAAAGGGGGCTTTAAATTGGGAGGAGTTTTTCTGATCCTGACCAGGGGTCGATCTAGTGGTCACTGTTAGAGAACATTTAAGATCAAAACTAAGGCCAGTGTCCACAATACCCAGTTTTTTTCAGGCTCTAATCTTAAAGGGATGTGCCACCTTTTTTTTTTTTTCTTTTCGTGTCTTGCCTCACTCAAATGCAAAATGCAAATTGCCTGCAAATTTAAGAATGGCTCACAAACAAACAGCTCTCTCACAACTGCAAATCAGTTCTCTTCATTCACTGAAAAGAGCCGTTCAAAAGACTTGACTCGTTCGCGAACATCACATCTCTAGCGCAAACCACTGCAGGAATAGGTCAACAAAATAAAACCTCTGAGTAGAAGAAGATAATACGATGATTGTGTTTATTTATTTATTTATTAACCTTTATTTAACCAGGTTTTTCCCTTTGAGTTCAACAGATCTTTTGCAAGGGAGGCCTGAACAAGAATGGCAGCCAAACACAGTTTTATCAAACAGTACACTGAGACTCAAACAGAGCAGAAGAAGTGAGGAAACAATTTTCAGTAAGTCATCAATTAAAACAGTGACATTCAGAAAGTCTGGCTTCCAAAGTTTTCACTGCAGATTCAAAACATTCAGAGACACCAAGTTTTGCAGCTTAAATTCAGTCTGCAGATTAGTAGAATATAGATAACGTAACATGACGAGGAAGAAAAAAAAACGAGTCACAAGAAGCACACAGGACCGTATAGAGTTGCTAAAGAGTTTATCTGATGACTATAGGCAGAGGAAGGCTAACACTTCCCATTGACTCCCAGAGTTTGAGCTAAGCTAATTAGCGGCAGGTGAGCTCTGCCTGTCTCTTCCTTGTTACTGCACGCACAGTCAAACGAATGGTGTCTATCTGCTTGTCATGGGCTCGGGAGTGAGGCAATACATGAAAAGAAAAAAAAAAGTTGGCGTATCCCTATATAAAAAAAACATGTTTTGCATCAAATCCAGCATTTTCAGTGCTCGGCATCCTGACAGAATGCATTCAGTTAGCTGTTATTTATCATCACACTTCCAGCCCTCAACAACTCAAACAGTTCAACTTTTGGAACGGCGCTTTGTTTGTCACTTCTCCCAAACATGCCAATCAAAATCAAGAGGAGGCACAACTTCTTGGTTTGAGTCCTTAGGGGTGGAGTTTTACATACTGTGCATTTAAGTACAACAAACATCTGTCGGCCCAAACATTTTTGTTGAAAAAAGCACTAAATATAATCCAACAAAGTGGCATTATTGTTCTTATTGATGATTGTTTCCACTACAGTTTCTGCGTTGTTCCATAAACTGCTGTGAGACTGTGTTGACAAGGCTGAACATACACAGTTTAGCTGCCTGAAAAGGAGATTATAGTGCAGCTATTGTTAGAAAGCAGCGAGATGTCACACTAATTGGTACTCTGTCTGACACTGAAGCGCTGCTGAAGATGACACAGACTTTCAGGTAGTTTATAGAATTCCTAAAAGTAGGGAGAAGTTCAGCCTCTCTGCCTTGCGGATGGCACACTTTGTACTGGTTCTCTTATATTTCATCAATAGCACAAGCTGCTTCTTCACTTGTTTGTCAGTTTTGTCTCAAAGCCAGAAGCTCTGCAGGGATCAGAGCAACTGTGAATCTCTAGGAAATGTGCTCTCTGTTTTATTTAGTTCAGAAAATTCATTTTTTTCAGATAAGTTGTGGGATTCTTGGAAATTTGGGTCAGATAATTGCACTTGCTCAGTAGCTAAATGGCTTTAAAACTTTTTAAATGTATTTTATCTTTCCTCTTCCTTTCATCTAAAACTGGACACACCCAGAACTAGGAATGGTAATGTAAACCAACTCCAGTGAAGAATCATTTGTCCTCATTCTTCACAGATCTCTTGTCAATTCCTCCCACAAAGTTCAGAATCTTTGCAAGTCAAAGGCAAATATGCTCTCATCAGAGGCAGTCAGCAGAAACAACAAAGAAAGTGTCAGAACAACACAAAACAACACAATCTGCACAACATTCAAGCCTGTTTCAAGCATGAGTGAAAACACTAGCAACATGCAGATGTATTTATCAGTGCACTCAATAGGGTATTTGATAAATAATTGAACTGACATGCAGAATCGATAATGGCATTGGTATCAGTAAAATACTTTTTATTCCATTCTCTACCCAGAACAGCTTCCTAGAATATAAGTTTGGTGATTCACCACAAAATTACAATAAATCTGGGTTTCATTGATACAGTTTTTCTAAAATAGTGGGGCACTACCACCGAGGGGTTGGCCACACACCAAGTGTGTTGTGCCAGATGTTTGGCCAAACTGTGGCCTGGGCCCCCCTGGAACTTTGATTGGTCACATTTGGTGCCAGTGCAAAGCTTTGCATTGTGATTGGCTATTTGCCATATTAGAGGTAGGGTTTTTTTTAAGAAATCGCTGTGAGCTGTAACAAATTGATATTAGGGGGTTTCATTTTTTAAAACTGTTCACTCTTTTTGCATAATTTATTTTCATTTTTCAGAAATCAGGACATGAACTAGAAAGCACTCGGAGTGTGCAGACCTCCGCCAAGCGCCGCAGTTCCCCCTATTTGTCATTTGCACCATAGATATTAGTCCCACATCTATTTTGACTACATTTTTAGATTCCTTGACCATGAAAACATACCATTGGCAACTGAATTCATAATGATATCAACATCGGTTCAGCAGTTATTCACGAAAATAGAATTTTCCTTAATGGTGGTTTTCTTCTGGATCTAGCTCCCTAGGCTTTGAAGATACAGCAAATCCGTTGGCACCTTCCAAATTCCACAATGCCTTGGCTATATAATAGTGTTTGTTGTGTGTTTATAGCTTCATTTTTTGTTCTCTTCCTATGATGAAAATTCCAAAGGTCCCCTATTTTTTCATATTCTGGATCATAGTATCCAGAATTATTCCTTTATCCAGATCAGTCTTTGATATACTGTAGAGCATGTTAGAAACTTGTCCTGTATTTTTTTCCCAAGTGCCCTGGCCATTATTTGTGGAGTTATATGCACAAATGTCAAAAATGGCCCTATCTCCCAATGTTAAAGAATCCTTTAAAAAATTCCCGGATCCAGACGGAGATCCAGATCACTTCCAAAATCTAATCATTTGTTCCTTATCCCAATCCGGACATTCCCTGAAAATTTCATCAATATCCGTCCATAACTCTTTGAGTAATGTTGCTAACTAAGTAACAGGCAGACAAACAAACCCTCCCAAAAACATAACCTCCTTGGCGGAGGTAATAACCTGACACACAGGAAGGACTGTTTCACATATCCATGGGTCACGTTCCACATCCATCTTCAAAACATCCCAAAGAAAGTGACAGGGAAGGGCAGGACTTTTCAAAAAAAACTGGAGTGCGATTACATGACTGTTTTGTCCGTCACGTTCATTATGAACTAGTCACAGGCCTGAAGTGGCTTCTCAGTTTTGGCACGAGCTCTTGATCTACCTGATGGCAGACTTGGAATCTGGCAAATTCAGCTGCTTAGCAAGGTTAGGATATAACAACAATAAAAGAAAAAAAAATAACCCTTTAAAGCCTGAAAACACAAATTATAGCCAGAAAATTCAAATTTTTTGGAGCTGAAATGTTTATTTCACAAGAAATCCCCCAAAAATCTAAATTTCTATAAAATTTAACATATGTATTTTTTTTGTATCTCATTTGATACATTAGGTGTTTTTGGAAACTGATAACCCACTTGAGGACATTTTTATCATTTATCTGATTGTATTCAAATGTTTTTTTTAAAGTAATTTGTTGATCATACTGATTAGATAGAGGTATCAGAAAAGTATGTATCAAATAGGATACAACATGATTTAAGGGGTTAAAAATAATCTTGAAGAAGGGCATGCCATAAAGTAATTGAGAAACACTGTATTAGTTTGTTGTGGTTTGTTTGCATGTGGATTATGTTTGGTTTTGTTGTTTTAAGTCAGGGATTTCTCTGTTAAGGCAGGTAAATTTCCCTAAGAGGCATCATTTTCATAAGAAGGATCTGATCTATCACGGATGCTTTTATCAATACCATAAATTTATGTTTTCTGTAATTCAAGCTTTAAAAACAGAATTAATTCACACAAAAGCTCATAGGCATGGCAAATTAAAAAAAATGAAGCAACTGAATATTGTAAGAGATACAATCAAATGTGATTGTGCATCCATCAGTTCATCTGTCGATCCATTCATTCATTTATCAATCTGTCTTCTCTAACTTGGGCTCATGGTGGTGGCTGGCTTGCCAGCTCAGACAAGACTTCCTCTCCTAAGCACAGTTCTTAGGTTCATTTCGAGCCTGAACTGGACACATAATCCCTTCAGGCAGCTCTTGGTTCACCCTCACTGAGAGACAAATGCCTGCAAAAACATCTATTGTCTATCTTCCATGCTGTCTGAGTGCTGTGGATTTGCTGTTTAAAAATAAGATGCATCTAAGACATAAGGCCTTGATTTGTTGCCCTGTGTTTATGAAGAGGGATTGACTTTCATTTTAAATGTTATGGACCTTTACATCACCCCAAAATAAACCAGAGATGCACATTAAAGATGAAGTCGATGTGGGAGAAATGTTTGAATCTTTGCTGTCAGATTGCAGGATGCCAAATTTGAATTTAAGAGTGAATATCCCGGATGCAGGATTTTTCAGTTTCCAATATTGACGTGTAAAACATTTCTCATAAAAATCCGTCAAGAATCCGTGAGTTTCTCTTGCTGATTTTGCTGGTATATTTGACACCCACAACATATTTTTGTTCATTTATTCAGGTTTCGCTCCCAGTCCGCCCATCAACATATTTTTCATTCCTTCCTCTTTTTCTCCCTCTTGGACTCATCCTCTGAGCAAATTTCTTGAACTACAACTTCAATCTCTCTCTGTTTGTATCACCTACATCCTCTTTTCTCTGTTTTACTCCCCATGTCTTGCCTGTCTCTCTCTTACAATCTTTCACCCAGATTCATTGATCTCCCTCTCTTCACCTCCTACTTCTCTTTTCTGTCTGACTTGCCAAGATTGACTCATGAAAAATGGAAGCACGGGTTGTAAATTCAAACACCTTTACATTTACCTTTTTCCTTTTTTTGTGGCAATGCAGCCTCTACCCTGAGACACTTTTCTGCTCAGATTTAATGTTCTGCGACACTTTCCCGGCTGTAAGATGTACTGGGACACCTGCGTTTCACATCCTGTTTCTACGTGTGACTAATGACCTGTTTCGTTTGTTAGTTTGGAGGACTTGTTGTTCTTCCCGGATGCCTTTTTTCCACCGTTCTTTTGACGCTTTCTCCCGTTGTTTCGACACTTCACTCTGTTCCCCCCTCAGTCTCTGTTGACTCTTCCCATTTCAGCTCGTCTCTTTTTCTCATCGCTGCCTTTCCCTTTTTTTTTTACTTTGGCTCTGCATCTGTCTCATCTTTCCTCTTTCACGTTCCCTTTTTTCCCAACGTTTGCTTCCATTTCTGCCTCAGTCTATCTTCCCCTCACTCCCACACACCCTCCCCTACCCTACCATGTCTTATTTCTCTCTATCTCTCTTTCTCTCGGCTGGAGGTATAAATAGGACTCCTAATAAAGTGCTAATTAATCTCTGGTGACAAAATCAAAGAAAGCACATCTGCATTGCTGAGAGGAGCAACGGAGGGAGAGAGAGGGGAAGAAGGGGGAACGGGTAAAGGGAATAATGCAGAGGTAGAAGAATAAATAATGTGAAAAAAGCAACAGATTTAGAGAAAATGCTTCCACAAGGTTGAGAGATTATGATTAAAACATTAGAATAGCATCATCCATTTCTTTTCCATGCAAGATGTTAGTGTGTTAGAGAATAAGTGAGTGTCAGCGGGACAAAAACAGAGAATAAATGATGATTCAGACAAGAATGAGGGACAGAAATGGGTTATGGGAAGAAGAGGAACAGAAACTTGAATAAACGTCTGGTGGCTATTTGAATCCATGAGGTACAGGATTATCTGAGAATGAAACTACAACTGTAGTTCAAGGAGAAGGGCTGATGATCATGACCATGACTTTTGACCTATGCTTTTCAAATTAAAACTATTACATCCTTAAACCGAGGCCAACATCTGGGCAAGGTCTAAAAAAATATATCTTATAGTGTGCTTAACAAATCAAGTTGGCCATTCATGTGCATGATGCCTTAAGACTTTGATTTTTTACAATAATACCAGTTATAATAATAATAACATTATTTGTGTGGCACTTTTAAAAACAAAGTTTGCAACATGCTTTTATTAACAATCAGAAACATATAGATGAAAAAGCACAGGAGCTTAAGTACAAAAGGAACTAGCCAACAAAAAGCACAATTTTAATCAAATAACCCTCACAAACACACAAATGTCAGAATCAACCTTAACTTGGGATGGAAAACTCGATTGAAGATTTTAAAACGATTTTTCTCATCTCAAGGAAAAAACCTCCAACTGACACAAAAATAGGTGTACCAAGTTTTGCTTTTATGTTATAAATTTATATTCTGAAACTAAACATAATTTCTCTCAAATAGTTAAGTCACATGCTGTTATTTTTTTATTAAATATTAGTTATGTAGTCTGAACGTAGGCAAGTTTGTCTACATAACACTAAATTCTGAGCTGTTTTCACGGTATATTAACATGGAACTATCTGACCACTATTTCATCTCATTAAAAAAAAAAAAAAAAAAAATCAAGCCTAAACCTGTGCGAAACCTGACAAGGCAAACAACAACGAAAACTGCAACTTTTCAGTTACTGTATTTTCAAACACTGGAACAACTTACATTAAGAGAAAGTGCAAGTCAAGAAAAAAACCCTTCAGTTTTCAGTTTTTAAATCTTCTGCTAAAAACAATTAGAATTAATCAATATATTGCCCAGCCCTAATGCAAACACAATCAGTATAAGAAGGAGAGAGCAGGAACAAAAAAATGAGACCACGAGGGCCAAAACTAAAAGATAAAAACAGAAACAGGAATTTTTTGGAAAGGAAAAAAAAAGGGGTAGGTGTAGAAGACAGGAGAGTAAAAAGAAGGTGAGCATAAGCCATCGGCACGAATGACCCTTGATCTCCAAAATCAAATCAATAAATCCTCAAATCATGATGGACATCTACATAAAGGCACAGGAAAATTTGTTTGACATTGTTGCCTCTAAAAAACCTACACGTTTTTTCTCACACAGAAAATCAACAAGAACCAATAAGGGAATCGTTAAAGAACTGGATCAACAAGCAGGACTGTTAATGGCACTGTTTTCAAAAAAATCTATCAATTCCCATCCCTACCCTTGACCTATGGCCTTCAATGTTCTAGCACCTTACTCCTCAGTCAAAGTGGATATTCATGTTAAAGTTTAGGAAAATCCCTTGAAGAGTTCATAAAATATCGTATTCACTTACATGAATCATCATATATAAACTGACAAAATCCAAAATCAATCATCAGAAAATATTTTTTCAAGATATTTTGATTACAAGAAAGCCATTGACATGGGCCCGGGGGTTCAACTATGTTTGAATATTTGAAAACAATTGAAGTTTGAGTTTTTGGGGAAAATGACAGCCCTAGTGGACATTTATGCAAAAAAATAAAAACCTAAGCTCTTTGAGATGCTGTGTCTACAAGTGAGGAATAAAATTAGACACAATAACCTCAACCTATGACCCCTGAAATCTGGCAAGTTCCCCTTTATATTGTAGACATTTATGCAAAGTTTAAAGAAAATGCTCCGAAGGGTTCTGAATATACGGCCTTGACAAAAGGATGGAGAGCGTGACAACGTAATGCTTCAGCTTGAAAATTCACAGACACGTAGGCATAAAAACTGAAGACAGTAACCATTTCTCCAAAGACTGAGAGGAAAAAAAAAACACAACAGACAGCATGGAGGGGCTCTAATGGTTATTACAGCCACTGAAAGACGTGATAAGAGAGGAAGAGAAGTTTCAAACTCTTCAAGAAGACGGAACAAAAAAGATTTGGAGTATAATTGCGAGACACATCATTCATCCGGGCTCAGTTTCCACTTAGATTCAGACGGTTGGACACTCGGCTGTGTCGTCAATCAGACCATTTCTGCCACTGAATAATTTAAATCTACAGCTCGACAAAGAGTACAGGCTCTGTCATTCAGCTGTCAGAGCCTGTACCTAACTGTACGCTGGAAATCTCTCTGTCATACATACTCAATGCTCCGCTGTAGGGGAGCGGAGGACAGGTTTCAGCAGCCGCGATGTCCCCTGAATCAGTGTTTTTAGTTATTAATCATACTTATTCTTACAGTGAAGGTAATGCACTGTTTTTATTGAAAGCCCATGTAACAGCAAATCAGAGTATTAAAAAAATCTGCTGAAATACTCAAGGCTCAGAGCAGCGACTGTGGGAAGTGAGAAAGAGTGAAAAAGCCTCAAATGGGAAGGAGATGTTTAAATGGTGTCACTAAGTACCGGGTATAAAATGTCACAGATAATTAATCCAAAGGCTCCACTTGAGGGTGTGATTCATTTACAGGGAAGAGCCCAGAACCAACTGGTAACCTCTAGTGCTCAAAACTGAAGCCAATGTCAGAGGCAATAAAGCTGCAGTTCTCTGAGTGTCCACTAGAGGCTGTCTGTAGAAGCAGCAGAGGTCTATGGTTGAAAGTTGATTTCTAAAGCTGAAATAAGCATAGTGGAGGCTGGATTCAAAACATAGTCATGAATAGGTACTTACTAACCCAACAAGCCAGTACACTTGGAGTTGAACTGGCAGCTTTCTTGCTGTGAGGCACATCACAGTGCCACCCAATATGAGAAGATGCCTTTGTTTAATCCAAGTCCATTTGCAGCACTTTTCTGGTCCTTGACCCTGTACTCTAAATGTTAGTCAGTGAAAAACATGAAATAAAAATATGTTTGTATTCTAGGAGGTTGTTGGTATCACTACTGAAATGTTTTTCAACTCTTTGACTGGCATTGTAACCATGTGGTTGACTTTTTGCTGCCTTACCACTGTATTTAAAACTCTGAAAGCCCATCTTTGTCTGTTTTTCCTTATTCCCCCTCTATGAAAAGTGTTTGTAACACCAATATATATCCACTGGATGGCGCTGCTGTACATGAATATAATTGTTTGAAAACTAGAAAAAAACAGAAGTGAATCATTGCTGTAAAAGCATATACATCGGATTAAGAAAAAATCTTTTCACATATTTCCAGGTCCTTTAAACATCATAATTTAGTTGAGAGACATAAATCCAATGATAAAAAATGTTTCTGATTCCTCAGAAAACTGGGTCAACCGCTAAATCTCTAAATTTTGCTTTCTGAGATGTTTTTATACCAAAAAACAAACATTTTGTTGCATATATGAAAGGAATCTGTTCATGCCCAGGATAACCCTTAACAGGCAAGCCAACCAGCAGGTTGATCAACATATCTGCTTCCCGGTTGGGTAATCTGAAAAATAAAACCATAAATGTTGCTAAATGAAGAGGAAGGAACACAATTTTACCAACAAATAATATGTTGCAAATGTATGTCTTAGTTTGGAAGTCAAAGAGTTAAGTATCACTATTGTATTGAAAAGAGGTTGGTATCGCCCATCAATAGCTTGCACTCACTTGCTGCCATTGTCACGCTGGTAGCTCCCTCCTCAGTCTCCAGAAAAGATGCTGATTAATCATTGCCTCTACAGACTGAGCTCAATCACATGGACTTAAAGCTTTGCCAGATGGATCTGCCTGATCCGGACAGTGACTCAGGCAGTCCAATCTGTACTTCTGGGTTCAAGTTAAGCAAGAGTTCAGAATAAATCAGTCAGCTTCTCCCCCTGATATTTTATTTAATAACTACACTGCAAAAACTCAGATCTTAGCAAGTTTTTTGTCTAATTTCAAGTAAAATAGTTTTCACAGTACTTGCTAAAATTTCATATTCATTTGACGAGTTCAGATAGATATTACAAGGAATAATCGAAAATAAAGCACTGAAAATATCTGACAATGAAACAAGTAAAATTATACTCCTTGTGGGTCTTAAAATCAGGTATAGAAACAACTTAAGATAGCACATTTTACTTTTACAAGTAAAATAACACCAATGGTTCCATGCGGTGTTTGGTGAAAATGATTATAATCGGCTTTAATGATGGCTGTTGAAAAAATCTCCTCTGAGTGACAAAACGCTTTAGTAATTGGTTCAAGCTGTGTTTAAATCAAGTAATTTTGGGCATTTATTAATCTAAACTTAAAACAAGTATCACCCAGGTTCATTAATTTGAACAGTCTGCGTCATGTTCCTCTGGCAGGCACCAATCAGACCGTCCTGTGGCGAGCTGGGTCCCCAGTGGACGAGCAGTTAATCTGCAGAACAGCCATCAGCTGCCTGGAGAGAAGAGACGGCGTGTTTCAAAGTGGCCGTGTGCTGGTCCTCCCCCGAGGTTTGCTGTGTAATAGGTTTGATGTCACTTCACAGGCAAAACCTGCCAGCTCGGGGTTTATCAAGCTTCAGATAGACTTTGAGAAAAATCACAGACAACCTGTAGCCCTGCAGCGGTACAAAAAAAAGAGCTGCAGTGAGGATTCAGTGCGGCTTTACTTCACGACTAGAGGGACTCCGTGTTTTTAAGATTTAACAAAAGAACAGGGCTGACTCGGTGCAGCACGGGGACACCAGGTGAAAAGGGGATCAGGTTTTTGTGTTTGCAGGAGAACAACTGACTCTGGGGATTTGGGTTGTCAGGAAACTTGATTATTAAAGTTTGATCTGATTCAAGTAAAAATCAAACCGCTCTGAGACTTTCTTTCAATAAAACAGCAAAGAAAAAATGACGTCACTTCCAGACTGGATAAGAGGAGCAACAGAAGACATTTTTTGCTTTTCCTTTTCTTCAAAATAAGGGAGAAAAGCTGTTTGAAAGTGCAATGCCTTCCTTGTTTGTGCTGTGAGCTACAAAGCTAAATAAATACATCCATGAAACAAGAAAAAAGAGAATTTGGAGTAAAGCTGAATAACCAAATTAAATTTATGGATCTCTGAAAGAAAAGAAAGTATAGCAAATACTTCACTGACACTCTGGTTGTTAACAAGAGTGTCCCAACATGATCCTGACATAAACTCCAAGCACATCAGCATTGTCCATCCAATTAAGCAGAACATAATTTTACCTTTGCATCTAGTAATTCCACAACAGACTGATAACATACTGGCCTCTGCAGTGAAAAGTACATCCAGACTTTGTCAAAAGTCCCTCCATCATACTTGAGCAACTATATTCATGTGAAAAGTTCTGGAAGCTACAGCCTTCGTTCTGTGACTCAGTCACAAAATCTACTTTTGCTCTTGTACCCAAAGTTCGTCTTAGATGGGTTAAAGAAGTTTCAGATATGCTGCTCCTGCAGACTGGAATCTGCTACAAGAAAAACTGTGTCTTGGTGAGCAGGTCTCTTTTAATCTTTTTAAGTGTAGGTTAAAGGCATTGGAGGAAGAAACAAGCTGTAGATGCATTGGCTGAAAATTTTCTGCTCCGTGACTCTGGCTTAACTGGTTGATATGTATGTATCTGTGTCTGTAATTGTTTTATGTCTGTAACTTTGCAAATGTGTGCTGCCTGTCTTGGCCAGGACACTCTTGCAAATGAGATTTTTAATCTCAATGAGGCTCTTCTGGTTAAAGAAAGTTTCATTGTTTTAAAAAAATGTGATTCATTTTTAAGCCCTTCCTGAAGTCAGAGGGGTGACTGCTACAAACACACTCAGTGTGCCCTAACAGGTAGACACTGACTGCTATATTATGATGTGTTCAATGACACATCAGAAAAAAACGATTCGACAAATTAGCAAAATGTCATTATGAAGTGTTTAATACAACATGATGATAAGGAAAAGTGGTTGTCTAAAAATGGTGATAACTAGAATTGTTTTCAAGTCAATTGTTTTTTTGTGTCTCCAGCCTCATAAAACGGATATCACAGATGTGTCCTTGGGACAAAAAGCACTTGAAAATGAAGATTTTAAACATGTTTTTTTTTGTTCTTTTAATTGTTGTATCATAAACCACACCAACGATGTTTGTGGACATGTCTTTTTATGCACTAAAGATGTGTTTAGGACATTTAACAAAAAAATACCTCTCCTTCTCAATTAGCCCTTGCTGTTCTGGAAAAATGCCTAATATGCCTCTGAATGGAAATTAAATAAATTAATAAATTAAAAAAGTGCTTGAATGGCCACGTTGTCAAAATTGAACCTAACTAAACTCATTTGGCAAAAACCTGGGCTCAGTGTAGTGTTTCCTCCTTACTATCCAGATGATTGTACTGTCTTATGTTTGAGTTGTTTTTGTTCAGGCCATAACATTTCAGCTGAAACACTTCTTACAGTAGAGCTGCTGCAGGAGACACTTCTCTTGCAGCTGGCTTTAACTCCTCATGTAGTCTCTGCTGTGTCGCTCCGACCGTTAACCTTTTCACTTTAATGTCACTGAACTTTACTGAAGTAAAACTGTCAGTGTGGAGAGTGGAGCTCTGAAATGTCACCAAAGTGAGTCCTCTGTGTCACGGCAGCATTAAAGTGTGAAGACTGGGTTTTAATGAATAAATGTTAGAGTGTCATGACTTCTCGAGGTGTCTGGTTGACTTCATCAGACAAAATGTATCTGGTTATGGTAATATTGAAGTAGAATGTGTGTTTGGGTAAGATAACCTCTCCAAATGAATGCCTTTGTCTCAGATTTCAGTGAACATCTCTACCCCCTCTCTTAGCCTTTGGGAGAGTTTGACATCATTTTATTTTTTAAATCCAAAACATTTGCCCAGTCAGTCCCTTATCTTCTCTTACGTTTGTTCATCTGTCTGTTGTCTGAAACTACCTGTTCAAAATGTAAGTGGATTTCAAAAATAATCTAAAACGACTTTTAAGTGAAAAAAAGTCATAAAGTATCACCCTGTTGATCATATTGTAATAAATCAGCCTCTGTTTTATTGACACTCATGTACTGCAGAAGACTGGTGCAGGGATGAGTCTAAAAACCTGGAAGTGAGTTAGCATTTAGCACTTGGTTCCCAACCCTCCAGAGTAAATGGGATTTAGAATAAATACAAAAAAAGTACATATTGTTTAATGTCTGGGTCCCTGCTTATAAGCTCTGGTTAGCATTTCACAAATGACTATTTCATGAGCAATTGCAACTGTACACACTTGCTTTTCAATTTATTTTTGTGAATAAATTGATTGATTGATTGACTGAATAACACTCTTAGATATATGCTTAGAATAAGGTTTGTGGTGAGCACATGCAAATGAGGTTTCAATGTTTAATGGGAAGTAACAAAATGGATTTGATGTTGCCTGCTTTTGAATCCTAAACTGTTGTTTTGTGTTTAAAACTACAGTTTCTAACTGCTACCTAAGACTACAAAAATGGCCAGAAAGTCAAGCCTAGCATATTTAATAATCAGTTAGTCATACACTATTGCCACAACCAAGGGCACCAATTTGATAAAGTTGTTCGATTAAGAGGAAATTCTCAAAGAAGAGGTCACAGCAAGGCGTTATAAATAGAAAATATTGTAGCTGCTTCTAAGTTAAACTGCCATATTGTAGTTCTTTAGTAGCTTAGTAAAAGCTTTTCACTCTTGTCGATTACATTTAAGCCAAAAAAATCTTGAAAAGTTATTTATTTGTTTATATATTCATTTATTTTACTTTACTTAATTTTTGTCTTCTTTCTGCTTTAAAGGTCTTTTGCTTTCATTGTACACCATGTTCCCTGCATAAAAGTTCACAAGTGCAATTACTGTTACTATCATGCTTGCTGCAAATCGCAATAACATAAATCTTGAAAAGTAAGTTTGTTTGTTTGTTTAGAGAACATGCATGCTTCACACTTTTTTGTTTGCCACAGAGCTTATTATCAGCAATGATCCAAAGCACAGAGAAATCCCAAAGGCTTTGAGTCGAGGGAACCAGTGCGATTCTAACTCCTGGCTTGGCCTACACAAAAACGTCATCCCTGCTCCACACTATATGTATCCTATCATCAGATTCTTGCCGTTACACACCCCTAGACCACAAATAGAGGTGCGTTCCATTGAGATCAGAACTGGGAAGAGGGGAGCTGGAATTACATCGCATACCAGCTAGACATGTTCTAGTTAGGAGCTGGTAAAGTTGGGCTAGCTGAAGATGTCAAAGAGATAGATTCCAACCAAAGGGGGCATTCCCAGTGACTAAATGTAATTTAATTTGGGACTATCCCAGTGCCGAGATCAACTGGAACGTACCATTACACCCGGGGCAGCCACCTTCCATTGTCAACTCAGGGATGGTGAGGATCTCCAACTCAGAATTCCGACTTCAGGGGGTGTTCCAGTTGAAATTTCCCACTCAGAACATGAAAATCTCGACTTCCCCGTACAACTCGAACACACCATGACCTGCCAAATTTTGACTTTCTGTGGTATAAAGTTACAGTTGAAGAAGCAGTGGATTGAAAATGGAAGTTCTTTCCAACTATATCGTACTGAAAAGTAAGTACACATGAGTCATGAGAAGATCAAGTCTTAAAAATAACACAAAGTGAGACCCTCAGGCTACACCATGTGCTCAGTGAGGTTTTTTTCTGCTGTGTCACATGTTTTCTAGTGATGACTCAGCAGATTCAGTGATGGTTAAAGTCACTTTTTCTGCATTAAAACGTCAGATTTGCTCTCTTCAGCTGTCAGAAGTCATTCGGTCACCCTGAAAGCTTTCTGAAACATGCTGTGAAAGTGGGGCATGTTGATCTCTAAACACCAAATAAGATGCAATAAACATGGCAGTAATTCATCCGTCTCACTGTGCTGTAATATAAAGAACTTTAAGTGGTGCTTCCTCTGGGTATTCACACTGTTTTTATTGTTATAGAGGAGTCTCCGAGCGGCTGCTGCATGGATCCTGACAGGCCAATAGGCGGCGTTTTGTCCCCATTTGCCTCCTTTTCCTCTGCATCTCCAGGCTGCACTTCAAAGCAATAGATCCCCAACTTCATAAATAAATCAGCAGGAGGAGGAAAAGAGAAAACTGCACATTTCTCTCCTGCAAACACAGGCGGAGGCGACTGGAGGGGCGCCACGTTCAGACTGCAAGATCAGCTCAAGAAGAGACAAGATCATTTCCACAAAGAGAGGGGAAATGATGATGGGAATTTGGAGAAGAAACATTCGTAACTCGTCAAAGAGATTCTTAAGAACAGTTTAACTCTTGAGATGTTTCTTCAACACATCTGAAAAAGGAACAAGATCAGAAAGATGTTATGAAAGAGCTGCACAGTAAGGAACTTATACAGGGTTTCTTCAGAAATCAGACAGTCAAATTTAATGTTTTTAATGCCTTTTTAATTCTATACTGTCAAATCTTCAATGGCATGACCGTGAACTCAAGAAAAATTACACAGGTTTGATTATTTTATATGAAAACTGTCCCTACAAATATGTCATCTTAAACATATCAGAACTTTTGGAGCTGAGAGAGAACTTATATCACTGCATGTTTACGTGGATGTACATATCTGACGAATAACAGTTTATAATAATGAATTATAATTATCATATATTATTAAACATTTTTCTTGAAAACAACAGAAGGTATTTTTATTCCACTAAAAATCAAATTTAATGATTTTAATGCCATTTAAGGCCTTAATTTTCACGAAATCAATTTAATGACTATTGATGCTTTTTAATGCTCCGCAGAAACTGTTTTAAACCAAACATCATCGGTCAACATTATGTACCAGACTTAGTCAAAGAAAAGCAGGATTTAAACCATGAATCTATCAGTTAGTTTCCTTTATATGTCAGATAATTTAAATGAGTTAAGCAGCATAAGTATTCCAGGCCAGAAACCTCACAGTGATTAAGTCTTTCAATGAATTACATCCACTCACCGGCCACTTTACTGGGCACAACTTTCCATGACCAGATTTGACCCTTCTTTGCCTTTAGAACTAACTAAGAACGTAAAGGGATATGCCAACATTTTTTTTGTTTCACTCTTGAGTCCATGACAAGCAGATAGACTTCACTTTTTCGAATGTGCGTGAAGTAACAAGGACGAGAAGGGCAGAGCTTGCCAACCGCCAGTTAGCTTAGCTCAAACACTGGGAGTCAATGGGTAGCGTTAGCCTGCCTCTGCCAACAAGATACACGATACAATAATGTTTGTCATTGTGCAACAGGTTGCATAATGAAATTAAAATGTGGCTCCAAAAACAAAACAAAAACAAAACCATTAGATATGGAGGAGTGCAGATGAGTTAGGTAATCTAACAGCCTGAAGGAAGAAGCTGCTCTGTAGCCTGGTGGTACGGCAGCAGAAACTTCTGTACCTTTTGCCTGATGGCAGCAGGGTGGACAGGCTGTGGCTGGGGTGCGTGTTGTCCTCCAGTGTCATTTGGGTTCTGCGCAGGCACCTCACCTCCACTGATGCTTGGTAGATGGGTACCGATGATATTTTGGGCAGTTTTTAACACTCTTTGCAGAGTCCTCCTGTCCTGAGCTAGGCACATCTCATGCCAATTCGTGATGTTTCCAGTCAGGATGCCTTCAATCACTCCTTTGTAAAACTTGACTAGAACTGGGGAATTTTGCTTTCTTGAGTTTCTGTAAGAAATACAGACGTTTTTGAGCTTTTTTAGCCAGGGTAGAGACATGTGAAGTCCATGAGAGGTTCTCTTTTATGTTGATACATACAGTCATCAGATAAACTCTTAAGCAACTCCAAATGGTCCTGTGTGCTTGTTGTGACTTGTTTTTTTCCTGCGTTATGTTACCTTATCTATTTTTTCTATTTTTAGACTAAGATTAGCACTTTATGTGATTTTCAAAAGACATACCTATGAAACTAAACCACAGGGTGTGTGCTCACTTATCGATTTATTATCTATACCGCTTATCCCTTTCGGAATTGCAGGGGGCTGGAGCGTATCCCAGCTAACATTGGGCAAGTGGTGGGGTACACCCTGAACCAGTCGCCAGCCAATCACAGGGCCATATAGAGAGATAGACAACCATTTGTGCTCACACTCATACCTAAGGGCAATTTAAATCTCCGGCACTCTAATGAGCATGTTTTTGGTCTGTGGGAGAAATCCAGAGTGCCCAGAGAGAACCCACACATACACAGGAAGAACACGCAAACTCCACACAGAAAGGCCCTGACTGGCTTGGCATTTTAAAACATTTTTCTTCTGCAAACAGAGACGGAGGTGTCTGAGAAACATGCCGTACAGACTGCATGATCAGCTTTAACAGAATAAACCATATCATCAAAAATGATGCTGCAAGTATGTGCAAAAGATAAAAGAGCCCCTAAGATCATATTAAATATCTTATTTTATGCTCACAGCAAATCTTGATTTTGCTATTTTAAAGTAATGCAAAGATCATCAAGATATGTAGAGCCACGAGGAAGCCTGAACAAATGAATAAATTATGAAACTTTTTCATATTTTTAACTGTAACAAAAAAGAAACTTGACATCTTTGCAAAACTACCTCCTTAATTTAGCCATAATGAAACACCATTACTGCCTCACCAAAAGCTTTCAAGGTTAAGAAGAGATACAATTAAAACAAGACGTACCTCTCATATTAATAAACCCCATAGTGCACATTTATAAACCAAAATAATGCTAAAAAAAATGCCAAGACTAAACATTTCTCTTTTGGAAACAAGAGCAGCAACAACTCAAGGAACACCACATACCAACTGGAAGACGAGTGATTGTAAGACAAGCAGAAAAAGCTGCAGAGTTTGTTTAGGAACAGTTTCAACTTATTTCAGAAAGTCTATATCAGGCTGAATCCATTTTAAACATCATTCATGCCTCAGAAAATGCTTATTTCCATTTTAGGTCAACTCTGAAGTCAAAAATCATGCAGTCATTTTCACATAAACTAACCACATATTAAGGCACAACAGCATGTTCTTAAATTTATCAAACCAGCACAACAACACTGCTCATTATTCCACAAACACAGGCCGCAGGGACTGGAGGAGCCCCACTCACAGACTGCAGAGTCAGCGACTACAGGATAACCTCAAGATGGTGCGAGTCATGCAAGAGGATTAACAAGCAGCATTTACACGTTTAGACCACTTTCTATTGTGAATTTTGATCTCGCAGCAAAATCTGGATGAACGTAGACCATTCAGATATTAAACAAGAGCCTTTTAAAATAAAGCTTTTTTGATAAACTGTGACATATTTGTAAATTCTAGGAATAAATCCATTTAGAAAAACATAAATGCTACCTCATTAATCACTGGGTTAGGTTTGTTTTGGGTCCAGTTAAACCAGAGATGAGCAACTCTGATTAACAAGAGGGCCGCAAAAACTTTTTTATTCCTGCCTGAGGGCTGCATGGTTATGCTGTTAGAGCACTAAAATATCTCCAGAAGTGATACTTTTCTTGAAATTGAAAAAAAAAAATAACACAGCTCTTCAACAGAAAGAATGAACATTGTATTGCCCTGATTACAAATGATTACTTTTATTCGATTGAAAAGTTATAAAACCCACTCCAACATGAAAGGTGACCATTAGCATTGATTTAAGAAAAAAAGAAAAAAGGAAATTCTTCAAAAATTCAGATAGGTTTATGCCTAACAGTGACAATAAATTCAAACAATAATGCATAATTAAATGAGTTGTCGAAGAGTTACGTTCAATTTACACAAAGGTAAACCTTTTTAGCATCTTCTTAAATGCAACAAAATAACAAGTGTTTACTATTTTCTAATAACCATTTTTCATTTTTTTAATAAATTATTAATTGATAAATAATATATTCTGGTGCTTCATAAAGGAGACTCAGTGAAACAATTAAAATAAAGAAAGTTTGCTAATTACTTCCAAAACTAAAACATGTACCAGCAATCTAGATCATTAAGACATATTTTTATATCATACCCTAATGTATGTGTATTGGTATTTCTGGTTGAGTCAAATGTTTTTGGTATCAATTTGCTGATTAATGAGATGATTGGCAGACGCATTAATTGGTGTGGGAGGGCCACATGTGGCCCCTGAGCCACCAGTTTCCCATCACTGAGTTGAACAGACAAAAAAAAAATATTCTTAATCAATTGATCCCAAATTTCAGGCAAACATTTAATTACGTCCATGAGCCATTTCACGGTGAAAAAATTGTGTTTAAATTGTATACACACAGTCAGACTGTATGATAAAACATCAGGAGATCAGCATACTACACTGCAAAGTAAACATAAACATGAGAAAGGAAACCCTTTTCACTTCATACAAGGCCAATATTAGTTCAAAAGCACGATTCCCACATCTATGGGAGACACACTTACAAGAGTCACACAACTTATTCATCAAATGTCTGCATTCATAAATGTTAAACCTCATCCCTGCTTCAGTAAATACTTGATTAGTTTGGTTTTGGGTCAACTTTAAAGGCAACAGTCACAATAAAACCATGTAAAATATGCCACTTAACATTTGATCTGTTGTTAAAAAACATATATTATAACACAAATACTGCCTTAGATTGCAAAAACACAGTTATAAACTCTGATTTGAAGTCACTTTGCTGACTAAAATCTCTCAGCTCCTCATCATTTGGATGATTCCTTCATGTCAGCGCATCTCAGATGTAACTCACTTTAATCAGCAAAAACATTTGCAAAGAAAAAGATCTGATGCAGCTAAAGTGCATAAGATATCTTTTTTATCTATCTAAAAAAAGGGGCCATATCAGACCACTTTCAGTTATTTTTTTCAATCTCACAGCAAAGTCTTCATGTCTGCAGGAGAAACTAGGGCAACATCATCTTGATTTTGCACAAGAGCCAAAAACTGCCCCCTCAAAACTTCACAATATTACAGTTTTGCCAATTCCCTCCAAAAACCCTGTTAGAGCAGCGTCGATGCCTAAAAATAAGCTTTGTAAGTTCAATTTTAAAGTCTGAAATCCTGCAGATCTTATGAACTGAATGAATCCAATATTGCAATAAAATTAATCCAATTTATCTGCTGAAAATCTTTGCACAATCAGCACAAAAATCCCTCAAAATTGGCGAACATGTCAAAGAAACGTCAATGCAAACTGCATCAAAGCACAACATGCAGATATTTCATGTCAATAAAAGATATATGACACGACACGTATTGATCGTATAGCAGGATAAAAGCACTCACAGCAAGAAAAAAACAAGACTGAAAACCACAGCAGCTCTCAAAAAAACATCCATACGACCTTAGAAACAGTGCAGAACATGCAAAAGTAAGTAATTTAAACTTAGTAGGTGTAAAAACAGTTTAATATGTTGCCTGTAGTGTGTAGTTTTCTGCGTAAAAGAAGGTGCCGTCCCTTTACGCAGAGACATCAGTCTTAGCAGGTAGGAAACAGATCGCCTTTTTACGCACACAAACTCCGCTTGTTACCGTAATGTCTCCGGTCTGTGATGACTGACAGGACACGCAGATCAGTCCGTCAAACACAAGCCTGATTGGGGAATACGGATCAAGCTTCAGCTCGAGAGTGAGGAAGCGTCAAAGAGAGGAGAAATCAATCAGACGATGATCGGTGTCAGCAGAGCGGGAGAAAGTTCCGGTAATAAGATCCTAAAAGAGTGACAAGGTAAGAATATCATATTGTTTTTTACCTTTTAGCAGCAGCCTTCTCTTCAATATAGTCTGAAGAAAAAGCATTTTGTCCCAAAGCGGCTCCAGAGTGGAAGGATAAGTGTTTCCTCATGAAGAGAAGAGCGAAGGAAGAACTTCAGCCTGCCTGTTCACCTCTCTCCCTGCTCCATCCTCCCTCTCCCTCTTTCTCTCCCCCTCCTCTCTCTCCCCCTCCTCTCTCTCTCTCTCAGGATCCCCCTCCCTGTTGACACCAGCTGAACCGTAGGCTGCCTGTGTTTGTGTGTGTGGCTGTATGCTTGTTTAGACACTCCTCTGACGGGAGCAGGAGTGAGACCTGTTCCCTTAAACCCCATTCACACCGTGTAGTAACGTCAGTGGTTCTCCTTTGCTCAAGGTGTGAAAGAACCTCAGTCCATATTTATGATAATTTGATATGACACTTCAGTCCCCAATTACAGCTTGGATAAACCTTTTTCTGCAGCTGCATGTCATTTTTTTATGGAGATTAATCCAGGCCAAAAGTGTTGTAGTTCAAAAATTAAAAAAAAGATTGAAAAAATAAAATTTTGAAACTGATATTTCAATGTTGGTTCATGAATTTAAAGAAACAACAACACTAAATTAAATGAAAAATAAGTGTAAGAGATTTATTTTTCCGTTTAAATAACTTTTGATTCACCTCTGTATTTAGTTTACTAAAACATTTCATTTTCATTTGTTACTCTGAAATATGTTTTAACATGTGATGCGTCATTTTTTCCAGTTGCAAGTGCTGTCTTAACAAATGACACAACACATGTTAAAATCTATTTCAGGGTAAAACATGAAAATAAAACATTTTATTAAAATAACCACAGAGCTGAATCAAAATATATTTAAATTGAAACAATTTCTCTTACACTTTTTTTAAATAAAATTTAGTGTTTTTCTTAAAAAAAAAAAAAAAAAAAAAAAATCAAGAACAAACATTGAAATTTCAGTTTCAAATTTTATTTTTTCTCTTTTTTGTTTTCAAATTATACTTTTGGCCTGGATTTAGCTCCATTATTTGCCCGCATTGATGGTGTTCCTCATTTGATCCAAGAAGTCATAATATCCAAATTAAAATTCAATATTTCAATGGAAACAATCTGGAGATGTTACTGGGCAAATAATTTCAAATACGGTGAATGCAGGTTAATATTTTGACATTTTTCCAACTAGTCTACTGTTGAGACAGCACTCAAGAAATGGTTGGAAATTAGCACTCTTTTTTTTTTTTTTTTTTTGCTTTTTATAAAATCTGATTATTAGTTTCTTAAATTTTCATTTAAGAATGCTCACAAACAAACAGCTCACTCACAACTGCGTATCAGTTCTCATTGTTCACTTCAAAGACCTGTTCAAAAGACTCGACTCATTCGCGAACACCACATCTCACATGTAAACCACCACAGAAGTAGGTCAACAAAACAAAGCCTCTGTTTGGGAGACGAAAAAGATAATATGATGACAGAAGCATAACGTTACATAAAGATGTAAAAAAAGAGTCACAACAAGCACACAGGACTGTTTAGAGTTAAAGAGTTTATCTGATGACTGTAGGCAGCAGCAGGCTAACACTTTACATTGACTCCCAGTGTTTGAGCTAAGCTAACTAGCAGCTGGCAAACTTTGCCCGTCTCTTCCTTGTCACTGCATGCACAGTTGAAAGAATGGAGTGTATCTGCTTGTCATGGACCTGGGAGTGAGGCAAACAACAAAAATGTTGGAGTGTTCCTTTAAAGACGTTTATTTGCCCGCATTCATTTGCACTGCTGGCTGCTTTACTTACAGCATGGAGTGGTATCCAGCCACAAGGTGTAAGTTAGAATAGGGAATATTTTAACAGCTTTCCCCCCTTATTTTGTCATAAGTATACATCTAAAGGCAACATGATGTATAGTTTGGTAATTAAAACTTGTTGAGTACTCGTAAAGTTGCAGGTAAGTGACTTTGAACTGCAGATTGTCAATGGAGACATGTTGTTGATTCAAAGTGTGAATGCAGCTTTTGAAGTGCATTGAACTGCATATCCAATAACCCAACATGAACGTTGATACCATGTGTATCCCGCCTCTATAATCGACTTAAATCAGGTCTGTTCTCAGTCTGCAGCTCAGTCTGGTTCTGTTCTGACAGATCCGACTTTTCATATGTTCTCCTCCTCGTCTTCTTTATGCACTAATTTAATTACAGCATCCTCTCCCTCTCTCTCCCCCCTCTCTCTCTCCCCCTCGCAGCTCCTCTCCTGATTATGCAAAAATTGTAGCTCAAAGCCTTCGGGACTTTTGATGCCCTAGTTCTTTTTCTCTTCAGAGTCTGTATCTTGTGGGCTTGTATATGTGTGAAACCTGTGTGTGTGTGTGTGGGTATGAAGGCCGAGTGTAGCCAAAAGATGAAAGCTTGCAGCTCTGAAACCCACCAGATCGTGACTTATTCCTCGTCTCCCCTGTCAGTTTGTGATCATAAGGTGACCGATGTCGCTTGAAGTGACATGAAACACTTTTTCCTCCCTCTCCAATGAACACATTCTTCCCATCATCCATCCATCCCACAAACCCGAGTCTCCCTCTTCAGACTCGCACAGAATCGGGATGGGGGTGGGAGTGCAGCGTATCCCAGCATACATTAAGAAGAAATGAGTCGAACATCCTGCGTGAGTGCATATATTTGAAGGAGAAGATATCCCACACTCCTCAGAAATTCTGTTTGCAGAAGTTTGGGTTGGAGTAAGTCTGCAGCTGCACAGATGATCCAGTGGTGCATTCAAGGGCCAGAGCTGAATACGACACATTTACTTACTACTACTCTGCAGAGTCCTTTCTTCCTCCCGTCCTTCTGTCCTTTCTATGTTCACCCAACCATACATCTTTATTCCATTCATCCAACTATTTAACTGTCTATCTTTCTGTTAATCCATCCAGCCTTTCTTCATTCTCTTCTATCCTATCATCCATGTGTCCTTTCTTTTTTCCTTCTAACATCCCCCCTTTCTTTGTTCATCCAACCATCCATCTCTTATTCCTTTCATCCAACTATTTAACTGTCTATCTTTCGGTTAATCCATCCAGCCTTTCTTCATTCTCTTCTATCCTATCTTCCATGTGTCCTTTCTTTTTTCCTTCTAACATCCCCCCTTTCTTTGTTCACCCAACCATACATCTTTATTCCATTCATCCAACTATTTAACTGTCTATCTTTCGGTTAATCCATCCAGCCTTTCTTCATTCTCTTCTATCCTATCTTCCATGTGTCCTTTCTTTTTTCCTTCTAACATCCCCCCTTTCTTTGTTCATCCAACCATCCATCTCTTATTCCTTTCATCCAACTATTTAACTGTCTATCTTTCTGTTAATCCATCCATCCTTTCTTCATTCTCTTCTATCCTATCATCCATGTGTCCTTTCTTTTTTCCTTCTAACATCCCCCCTTTTTTTGTTCATCCAATCATACATCTTTTATTCCTTTCATCCATCCATTTATCTGTCTATCCTTCTGTCTATCCATCAATCCTTTCTTCATTCTCTTTTGTCCTTCCTTCCATATGTCCTTTCTTCTGTCCACCCTTCTGTCCTTTCCTTGGTCATCCAACATCCATCTCTTATTCCTTTCATCCATCCATTTTACCATCTATCAAACCTTTCTTCCCTCCTTCCTCCCTTTCTACCTATCCATCATTTCTTTATTCTCTTTTGTCCTTCCTTCCATACATCATTCCATCCTTCAGCCCTTTTTTTTTGTCATTCATCCATCCATATTTTATTCCTTTCATCCATCCATCCATCCATCCATCTAGAGTATAAACTTATATTAAGGTGCACAGTGCAGGACACTGCTCATGTTTCTCAGTGATACCTTTCATGTCATTGTGTCTAAAAAGGGTCAGTCCTTGATTTTTTTTTCCTCAACTGGTGTGACAGATCAAACTTTCTTCTTCAAGCTGTCACTGAATACAAGTATCTCAGCACTGTGCCTGATCACAAACTCAAATGGGACATATGAACTGAAAGGCTGATTAAAAAGTCCCAGCAAAAGGAAACTTAATCTTTCAGCGTCAGCAGCAATGTTTTTACTGAGCTCTCATTGAGAGCGTCCTCTCTTTCTGCATTATCTGCTGGTGTGGCAATGAAACAGAAGCATGAAAGAAGTCCTTCAGGAGAATTGTCATAGTGTTCAGTTAACTGTCAGGCGTCCCGTTTGCAAATGTGGACTGCATTTATAAACAGAGAACATTAAAAAAGGCATTCAGCATCGTGGGTGATGCTGGTCAGAGACATCCCCCTGCCCTTTCATTTACACTCTTCCCCTCCAGGCGTCGTTATTGTGCTCTTCTCCTCACCAAAAACAGATTAAAGTTTCCTTTTGTTCCACAAGCGATCACATTTTCAAATGAACAATAAGAAAGCGTCATGTTGAATAGGTCTGGCTGGTCTAAACCTCCCCGCATGTCCATCACTAACTTCTCCTTTGTTTTTTCTTCTGCGTGAGTGCATTGTTTGAGTTTTCAGAGATGCAGATATGTTTTTATTTATTTATTTTTAACACTGTGCCAGCCTTGATATTTTATTTTACTTCACCCCAAGTTTCCCAACGGGGAGAAATAAACAAACCAACTAACTAAAAATCTAAAAGCACTTCAATCAAGATGTAATGAACACAGAGATGCTGCTTGAAACACCTGAGACAGGCAACCACTTAAGGCTCCAAATAACAGCGAGCCCTTGAGGGCAAACACACTTAAAACCAGAGAACAGACTTGAAATAAACAAGAAGAAGTTTGTCAGAAATATATACAGCAGGTGACATAACACTCCAACAATGTTTTTTTTTCTGAGTGCATTAACAGCTTTTCTTTAAGTGAGGAACCTCGTGGTTTGAAACACCATCAGCAGCTTTAAGTTCGGTGCAAAATGTCCCTCATATCTCACCTTTAACTCTACAGCAAGGTGGGGCAACAGGCGGCTCAGGGGCCAAATGCAGCCTCCCTGGCCTGCCAGTCAATCCAAATAAATAAAATAAAAAAAATCACAGAAATAAAGATGAAAAGTCTGCCCTTGAGTATTTCATTTTAATTTGTAACTAAGACACCATGTACATAGAAAAAATGCTTTATGACAATTATCACATTAAATTTGGCTTTCCTGTTTGCTTTTTGGCATAAAATATAATTATTTACATCATGAATTATGACAAGAGTGATCTATTTATTCTTTTGATTGAATCACACGTAGTTTGTTTTTCTTTTTCAGCGTATCCTTCAATTTTTTAAAATTTAGCCCTCAAGCAAGTGAGAATAGCATTAATGTGGCCCTCATGGTAATCATCATTGCCCATCTCTGCTCTGCAGGATCCCATAAAAAAAAGAAAATCAAGCAAAGATACAAAATATGCCATAAAGATATATAATAAAAGTACAGTGTAGGTGCTTGGCTTCAGATATCTATGCATGCACTCTGACATTATATAAAGTAATCCCTAAAGTTTACAGGGTTGCAGACTTCTTGCTGAAAAGTCTCCAGTGAAGCCTGTGAGAGTTCACTGCAGAGCATTCAAGTGTTTGCTGATGGTGCAGTGACACCGTCCTAAGCCCCTGTAGACTCAGCAGAAGTTTTTGAGTCTTTAAATCAGGATTTAGCTTGTCTGGTTAACCATTTGATGGACTGACAGCCTGATCAGGATGGGTTACATAAGTCTGAGCCCCCTGGGACCCAAAATAGAGAGACAGAGAGATGAATGGAGGCCGTTTAGCAGGCTGGTAGTGCATGGGCTGTTTCAGCTGCTGTCCATGGTGCTGAAATTCAGGATTTAGGCTCATGGGTCTTCTCTGTCTTACTCATCCTGCTTTGCTTCTCTCCATCCATTGTTTTTACCATTTATCCTGTTGGGAGTTAGTATGCCTTGAGGCAACTCCCACTATCATCTGGCAAAAGGCTGGTACCCCCTGGACCGAAACATTTACACTCACTTTCAAATTCGCAGACTGGACGTGCTCCAAGAGCTTAAGCTTCTGCCAAGGCATTTCCAACACTGGCAGGTGGGTTATTGTCAAAAATGTGGAAAACTTTCCTGTAGCGCACTGTTAACTAATCCTTGAAAAATTCCTGCCTTCACATCTGGATTCAGATCACCACGAAAGTTTAACTGACTGGTCCCTGGCCCATTTCTGACCTGACCACTTCTGTATTCGCCCTACAACAGCTTTTGTGTGGAGTTCCTTCAGTGGAAAAGGTTGTTGGTGCCAGCTGTGCTGGTCTGAGTATTTTAGAAACTGCTGATCCACAGAGACTTTCATACACAACCATCTCTAGGGTTTACAGAGTATGGTCTGAGAAAGAGTACATATCCAGGGAGAAGCACTTTTTGGAGCAAGAGGTCAGAAGAGAATGGCCAGAGTGGTTCAAGATGATAGAAAGGCAACAGTAACTCAAAAAGACACTGGTTATAACCAAGTTATGCATAAGAGTATTCCTAAACGCACAGGTCAGCTAAGAACAGGAAAGGAAGGCTTCACTAATGGGTTCACTAAATTTGGACAATAAAAGATGATGAATCTTGAACTTCTGGTGCCGCATTCAGATGGAAGCATCTCAGCTAAACAACTTGAAGGAATGGATCCATCCTGCCTTGTATGAATGGTCCAGTCTGATGGTGGTGTGTTATGGTGTGGGGATTTTTTTGGTACACTTTGGGCCACTTAGAACCACTTGGGTGTTGTTTAAACACCACGGCATACTTGAGTATAACTGCTCACCATGTCCATCCCTTTATGACCACAGTGTACCCATCTGCTGATGGCTACTTCCAGCAAGACACTACACCAGTTGTCTCAAACAGGTTTACTGAATATGACAATGAGCTCCAGTGACCTCTTCAAGCACCAGATCCCAAAGTAGTAGAGCACCTTTGGGATGTGATGGAACAGGAGATTTGCTTTAATAGATGTCTTGTACTGCACTGTCGTCTTCCACTTATTCGTGGTCAGGTTGTGAGGGCAGCAGCCTAAGCAGAAAAACCCAGACTCCTCGGCCACTTCGTCCAGCTCTTCTCGGGGGATCCCGAGGTGTTCCCAGGCCAGCGGAGAGACATAGTTCCTCCAGCATGTCCTGTGTCTTCCCAGAGGTCTCCTACCGGTGGGATGTGCCCTGAACACCTCACCAGGGAGGCGTCTGGGAGGCATCCTGATTAGATGCCCAAGCCACTAATGTCTATTCCAATGTCCCTCCCAAATGGCATGACTGTGTGATATTATCTTGTCAATGTGGGCCAAAATCTCAGAAGAAAGTTTCCAGCACCTTGTTGAATCTGTTCCAAGAACAATTAAGGCACTTCTGGGGGGGTAAAACAAGGTCTAACCCGGGGCTGGCAAGGTGTACCTCATAAAGTGGCCAGTGAGTGGTAGGTATATTGAGCAAAAATGTAAGTTTTTGAGACAAAAATGGCAAAAATCAGTTGAAAATATCAGCTCATCAGATACTGGCAAATGTAAATTTGCATTAAATAAAGGGGCTTCATTGCTAAAATCTTGCATGACATTTATTTTATTATTTTTCTGTAAAAATTTCTACCTGCATGCTGCCTTATGCTGGAAGCCCCCACATATACAATTGCTCGGCCTCAATGGATTAACACCTATGCTGGCATTGTCAGTATGGAGTCATCAGTGCTGAAAATGCACGGTGTTAATACAGATACTATTCTGGCATGGCTAGCACTGGCAGATATGATCGAGAAGATGTTTTCTCTATCTACAGCTATAGCATTTTTGACTGTACTTAAACTCTTGTGTCCTGTGGACAGCCTCAGGAGATCCAAGGTCAAGGGGTACGAAGGTCTCCATGGGACTATTTTTATTATCTTTGGTTTATTTAATGAATGTCTTGTGTACCTTTGTTTTTGTTGTAAGTTTATTTTATGTTTATGTTGCTGTAAATGTATGTTAACAGTAAAATTAAAAAAAAGGTTCATCACCATAAAAATAATTTCTCTTTCAGTATTCTGTTATTCTGGGGGTCAAAATCCACCTCAGGACTCTCTCTTAAACTCTCTGTTGGGCACACACCTGCTCACTCTGCAGCAGGAACCAAATATTTCTGCTCCCGCAGACCTGCAGATTGGAATGAACCGCCTTTTTCATCCCCTGAGCTGTCAAAGAGTAGAAGGCTGCAGTCGCACCAGGCAGCTCCAAGACGTGGAGTTATAAAGCGGGGCATCGCTGTAAACAAGCGAGTGTTTTCCATCAACATCACCCGAGTAACACAAAGGTTATAAAAAAAATCTATAGTCACCAGGCGTCTGTCTTTCACACACGGAGGCACCGCTGCACTCGCTTTAAGAAACTGCCACAGAGAGAAGTTTCACAAGTTTGTGTCAGGGGAGAAAAATCTTATCAAGGCTTCATGTGTCGGCGGTGAAATATCAGAAGGTGAGAACACAAACACTGAAGGTACCACACATCATTTTGATTAGATATCCAGCATGGCACAGCGCTGACAGCCAATCCCAGTGATGGGTTATGTAATGGATAAAAGGGGAGACTTGCTAAAGGTGGATGTGTTGTTGGCTGGAAACAGTTTAACAGTGAAGAAACTTGGTAATGTGCCTCAGGTTTTGACTTCTACATGATCAATAATGGATGTGCTCACCAACTTCATGAGCAGCATTTAACAATAACTGTGATCACTGGATCTGAATTATGGATTAAAATACAGAAAAGGGTTTGTTCTCCCTGAGGCCCGGCGGAGTTTGAGAGACAGTAAAGGATTCAGAACAAAGATCTGTTTTCAAAACAAAAATGAAGAAAGAATAAGGAAGACCTATATTAGACATCCATCCATTCTTCATTCTCCATCCTTCCATACGTCTTTCCTTCCTTCCCTCCATCCTTCTGTCTTTTTTTTGTTCATCCAGCCATCCATAAATCAGTCTTTTGTACCTTCCATCATCCATTAACCTGTCTATCCTTCTGTTCATCCATCCATCCATCCATCCATTCAATCATTCAATCATCTATCAAACCTCTCTTCCCTCCTTTCTCCCATCCATCTATCTGTCATTTAGTCATTCTCTTTTGTCCTTCCTTTCATATGTCCTTCATTTCTTTTGTCCTTTCTTTTTTCATCCAACCATCCATCAATCAGTCTTTTATTCCTTTCATCCATCCATTTATTACCTCCGCCAAAGAGGTTGTGTTTTGCTGACGTTTATCTGTCTGTTTGTTTGTCTGTTTGTTTGTCTGTGTTCAAAATAACTTGAAAAGTTCTGAACAGATTTGGATGAAATTTTCAGGAATTGCCAGAAATGGGAAATGGAAGAACTGATTAAATTTTGGGGGTGATCCAGATCACCGTCTGGATCCAGGAATTTTTTTAAGGATTCTTTAACATTGGGAGATAGGACCATTTTCGTCATTTGTGCATATAACTCCACAAAAACCTACCTTGGCGGAGGTTTGCGCTCTCTGAGTGCTTTCTAGTCCGTCTATCCTTCTGTCCATCAATCCATCTGTCAATCCATCTACCCTTCCATTAATCTATTCTATTCTCCCTCTTCTGTCATTCCTTTCTTCCATACATTCATTCTTTCTTCTTTACCTTCATCCTTTTGTCCTGCCCTTTGTTCACCCATCCACCAATCTCTGTCTTTCATTCCTTCATCTCTTCATCCATAAATCATTCATCAGTCTGTCCATCCATTTAACCATCCAAACATCCATCTTTTATTCCTTTCATCCATCCATTTATCTGTATATTCTTCTGTCCATCAATCCATCCATCCTTCCTTCTCTCAATCCATCTATCATCCATTATTCCTCCCTTCCGTCCATCCATCTACCCTACATCATTTCTTCCTTTTGTTCATCTATTCATCCATCTTTCCCTCCACCCATCAGTCTTTTCTTTCATCCATCCATCTACTTTTCCTTACATCTTTCCTTCCTTTTATCATCCAGTCATCTGTTTTCCTTCTACCCATCCTTTCAACTATCCATTGATTGATTCCATTTGTCTTTCCTTCCGTAAATTCATCCATCATCCCCTCATCCATTCATCTTTCCTTTAATCCATTCACCCAGTCATCTGTCGATCTTTCTATCCATCCATCTTTCCTTTCTTTTATCCATCCATCCCCCATCTATCCTTCCATTTATCTGTCTATCTATCTTTCCTTCCATATAACCAGCTAGCCATCCATCATCATACCTTTCTTTAAATTAGTTCATTTCCCCCTCTATTCTTCAAGACTTTCTTTCAGTTTTCTTTCCATCCATCCTTTCTTTATATCATTCATCTACCCATCAAAAGATTGATTCATCCCTCCTAACATTTATCTACCATTGATCCATTTTCTGCATCATTCATTTATACATCACTCATTTTTTCATTCTCTACTTCCCTCTAGACATCCTCCCTTTCTTTTTTCTTCCATCCCTCTTTTCTTTCATTCATCTAACTTTCCATCCAGGGATCTATCCATTTGAATTAGGACTATGACTGACAGCGCTACAAGCTTGTGTGGTGTTGCTAATAGTCAGACGTCCTTAAGTCCCACCTCAGCTCGAGCTCTCTGTGTCGGTAGGTTGATCTGAAGTCTGGTGGCAGCAGAGTGTACAGAATGGCTGTGTGCATGGATTGGCTTCAACAATGTTGGGCCTTCTTTGATAATTAAGTGACTGATGCCATATTGCTTGATTTTGAAACATAATATAATATACATGTGATTTTTTCCACATCATTGAAATTTAGCCTATTTTTATCACTAGAAAGTGATTTAAGGTACATGGACCTATTCAAAAAGCCTTTCAGGGTACGGCCAAGGCAGGAGAAGTTTACACTATGCACTGAGCAGCACCCTAAAACTGAAGCTGTTGAAGGTGCCAGTGCAAAAAGTGCTACCTAGGGACACAGGCCATTATCATTTTGTGTCATGTTGTACAGACATACTGTTTCTTCTTCTTTTGTCATGGTGAACTTAGAAAATTCATGAACCAATAAACATATCCAGCAGCATAATAGCTTGTAACTTCCTGCAGAAGTGAATCCACAGCTCTGTCTTGGTCCATAAATCCTTTACCAGCTGCTCAGTGTGAGTGTTTGTTGCAGGGATGTTGCATTAGATTACAGTAGACTGTACATGTTTTCACGTTTCTGTGCTCACCCTCAACAGTCTGAGCATGCTTCCGACTGACAGATAAAATGTAAAAATAAAGGCGTTCATTGCTTATTCATCCTGTATGATGCAACTCAAACATGTGCATGGCCCCTGGCACAATTTGTGTTTTCATTTCCACTTTATCTCCACCTCAATTAACACCAATGGGCTTCAAGAGGAAATATTCACTTTCAGCTGGCCGCAGAGGCACCGTCACCAGAGAAGTGTCGCAAAAGTTTCCACCATCTGAGAAAAAAAGGGCTTTTGATCTTTCCCTGTGTCAACAGAAAGTATGTGAAGTGATCGCTCCTCGGAGAGAAAAGATGTGGAAGTCTGCTCGCGCCGACTCCAGCAGAGCTTTTTCATCTCTCATCATCTGGAAGAGAGCGTGACCTCAAACTGTGAGCAACGATACTGGGATTTTCATTTTTTTTTCCTCCTTTGTCTCGCTCTCAACGCCGACATTGTGTTGGACATTACTTAAAGCAGTTTCTGTGAATACTTGAAAGTGTCTTCTCCTCACATGGCCATGCAAATGGTTCACAGAACATGAAAGTGAATGACTGAGAAGAAGATCCGCCAGACTCTAATTCAAACCAACAGCCTGCAGTCATATTCAGTGTGCGAGACGCTGACTCAAAACCAGTTTCCAACAGATCTGAACTTCATTTGCATGATGTCGCTACCAAACACTCCTGATTGACTGACAGGATAACAAGAAAAGGGGAAAGAAAAAAAGGGACCCACACACTCCTCTGATCTGATGACTTGAGTCTTTAAGTTTGGCTTTCTGATCTCCACCATCTCCATCTTTGCAGCCAGAAGGGACCACATTTGGATGTCCAGGCAGAGATCATAAAAAGTGAAAGTTGCAACCACAGATCTTGATGTTTGTAAGTCTGTACCAAAAAAGACAAAAGTTCTGCAAACCAGAAGCAGCTCCAAAGTCAGTTCTAATGAGGATTATCACCACAGATGTTTCAGGTCCTAGCCCCTCATCAGACATGATCAAACAAAAAAAACACATCCCCATTCATTCTTGATTCTGTACCACCCTCAAAAATAAAAGGTAGGAATTTTATAGTCCTGTGATAAATGGGGGTATAAAAGAAAGGTTTTTCATATTGGATATTTATTTTTTTGGGCGCAAATTTAAGACTTTTCCAGATACTTATGCAGATGTCTGACATTAAGACATGACATTGGGGCAATTGTGGTACAGTCTCAAGTGTTCTGGGTCTGTAATCGGAAGGTTGCAGGTTCGAGCCCAGCTGTGGCTCTCACATGGCGATGTGTCCTTGGGCAAGACACTCATCCCCAAGTTGCTCAGCCTGCTGTGTAGGTGGCATTAAAGTGGGCATGAAAGAGTGTGAATGTGTTAGTTGATGCTGTTGGACAACGGAACCCATCAGTGAGTGAATGTGAGAGTGAATGGGTGTGAATGGGTAGATGTGACCTGCGGAGTATAGCTGCCTTGAGCACTCAAATACTGGAAAAGCACTATACAAGCTCAAGTCCATTAGAATTTACGATTTGGAGAGTCACGAAAGTCACCTTAGCAACACAGACCAGCAAAATAATTCAAAAACTCTTTCTTTGGTGTCTATTCCATTATGGTTTGTAAGTAATACAAATTTTATCATTTATCTTACAATAATTGATATGCTTTTGCTAGGCTACATATGACACTATGTTTACTCTTTACATGTAATTATTCTTAATAATTATTTGTAGTAACTGTAATGAGAACATCATTCTTAAATTTATCTTTAATAATTTCTGTACCTCTGAAACTCATATGATATGTTCAACATTCACACTTTTGTGATTTTCTTTTGAACATGTGACACTGTAGGGGCTCTGGCTGACAAGAGGGCTGATATAGGTGTGGCATCAGTGCAGCAACATAAACTTTGACCCCACAGGTCAGAGTTAAGAGAAAAAAAGACAATTTTAAAATTTAATGCACATGCTACACTACTTGTTTTTTTGTTTTGATGTCAGTATGATTTCTTTGCAAAACAAAAAATTAACATAAATAAAAATATTTTTTATCTCAGGCCCTGTGGTGGTGATGGTGTTGCCTTTTTTTTTTTTAGAATGTTCTAGTGGCACCTCAAAAGCACCCTGCAGGCTACCAGGTGCTTGTGGGCACCCTGTTGGCTACGTCAGGTATAAAGGATAAAGTAAAAACTATAAAGGCAACATTAATAGGTCAGATGTCAAAATGAATCAATTATCTATACCATAGGCACAGCACAGATTTCATGGACAGTTTTCTTGTGCCTTCATTTAGCCATGTTTTTGTCTATTACTGACATATTAATTATGCAAAAGACCCCACCACAACAAACATGGAAGGCTGAGCAAGTCTGCTTAGTCTTACATTAACTAATTTGACACTTGAAACAGCTACAAGCCCAAAAATGACAGTAGGAAAGTCTGTTCTTCTCCATTATCTATTGAAAAGTATGTAAACTTTATCAGCATTAAAACTTCAGTATGAGGAAGTTTGTTTGAGAGTTTTCAACTGTGTTTTCCCTCGTGGTAAAAATATGAAACAATGATGTCTTAAAGGATCTTGTCTCGTGTCTTAAGCTGCATATTTCCATAACAGATAAACACTAACCATATGGTCCATAACACCACATTTCTCTTGTAAGCTCTAAGTACACTTAAGCTGCAGTCAGCATCTGTTTAAGAGGCTTAAACAGGTTCAGGAGCATCTTCATTTTATCTTTAATATTCATGCCTCACATCGTCGGACAGCTGCAGCGAACACTCGTCTCCTGTTCCGCTTCATTACCGTCAGCCTTCATCAGCAGCATGTAGGCTGGCAGCAGACTTTAGCATACATTACAGGCAGGATAAACTGTTGGGCAGCCAGAGCATTCACGTCAGAGTCACTATCAATCCGTCATGATGTCGACTTCATGCATGTTGTAACAATCAGATCACAGACTAGAAAACCACAAGTGTTGACTCATCAAGTCTCTGTTAATCCATCTCCATCAAATTTACCTCTGAAGACGCCACCGTTCATTTATTAAGAGCTGTTTTCTTACATGCCTCCTTCTTCATATTTCTATCACCTCCTACAGACTTTCCTGAGGGCCTCATGTCCTACCAGTGACCCGCACTTTGAGTTTTAAACCCAGCTCAAACAGCTGACACATCAGTTGCGTGATAAAGTTTCATGTTTATTTCATGCTTGTTTCCCCCTGAGGTGTTTCCCGGTCAAGCCCTGTGAATAAGCAGTATGTAGATTTAAAAAAAAAAAAAAAAAAAAAAAATGACCGAGCATGCTCAGATGACTGTAAGATTAACTGCAGAGGTGTAGTCTGTGTTAAAAAGGTACATTACAACTTCTTCATCACTTTTGAGTCAGAAAAAGTGACATAATACTTCACAACACTGATGTGATTACTAATAATTAGCTGGAATTTCAGGTGGCCTACAAGATTATTAAATATAATGTAAATGCTACGGTGCACACACAGCACTTCTCCCAGCTGCAGACACTGGAGAACTGACCAGACCTGACTGATTTTGTTGATCAAAGACTGTAAATAAAATGGATGGATGGATGGTTATTATTGATAATAAATACCTTTACAAACACAGAGTCATGAAAACGAGATGCCACATCTAAAGGGAATAACCTTGAACAGATTTACATTCAGCAGAGACAAATATGATGAGGACAGATTTATGATGTGGGCGTCGACAAATTGTCATAATCATAATTCATCATTCGATTCATAATTCATCGCAATCATATTTTTTGAAGTCCCTTTGTCTCTGCCTGGATGGATAGATGGATGGATGTATATATGTGTAAATGCACATTTTATATGTATATATGCATATATGTGTATAAAACAAAGACAATGTCTTTATCATGCTCTATTGTAAAGTGCTTTGAGAAAACACTTATTACGAATTGGTGCTGTACAAATAAATACATGTGTATGTATGGATGGATGTATGTATGGATGAATGGATGGATGGATGGATGGATGGATGGATGAAGGTTGTGATCTACTGGAGGGGTGAGGGATCTTTTCTGGTGGAGAGGGCTGGGAATCACAGGATGGCACTCAGTATGAGATCATACATGATTCATGGACAACTTAATCAATAATAACGCTGTAAAGCTAGACAATGATAATCAATATATTCAGGAATATCATACAATATATCACTATATCTGAATAACTACTGATTATAGAATATTTCTACTAAAAATAATTAGAATTAAACTATTTACTCAGCAATACATTGTAATATTTACCCGATCTAAATAGATTAAACACTGTTCATATCTGTTAATTTGTATTAATTCATATTATCGAAAACTTCTTTTTTGATTGGTTTTGATCCACAAGGCCTAACAAGTAAAACACTTGGACATGCCCTTTCTCAAGCCAGTTAGAAAGAAATACACCCAAAATAAAATAGTTAATTATCTGTGCAAAGCTGGGGATACAACAGAGGTACACTGGAGTGTTTTATGCAGAATAAACTTTGTCAGGCTAAAACAGAGAAAGCCTTTCTGTGTTGACGATGCATATGGAGAAAAAACAGCCTCCACTTCATCTGCTCTTGAATCATGCAGTGATTCAGTCCTCTCAGCGGCCTTGTGTGACTCCACATGAAGAGGAAAAGCTCTGACAGTAATAGCTCAACACTTGTTCACCATGAAAAGGTAAAAGGAGTCAGCACAGAGGCCACGAACACCTGAGAAGCATTCATGCATGACTGAGAAGAATCAACCAGAGAGTGAATGAAAGTGTCGTTTCATTCCAGAACTACTTTGTGTGAGGTGGGCACAAAGATAATCATCGAGACCATGAGTGTCATTTTGTGAATAGAGTCACAAGGTTATTGAGTGAAACTGTTCCCTCACTCCTTGGCACTTACACAAGCACTTGTTAGAACCTTGGTATGCAGACGACCATTTCTGACCACCATTTGTCAAAGTTAGTGTCACTCCTGTTGACTAAGAACAGGGAAGTGAGGTTACAATTCACACAAGCTCACCAAAATAAGACAACATTGCCGACTGTGATGAGTCCCAGTTTCTAGTACAACATTCAGATGTAAAGGCAGAATTTGGGATCAACAATATGGAGGGCTATTAGCTTGATTTAATGTGTAGTTTACTTTGACTTAAATAACGCGATGCATTTAATGGGCTTCATTTGACACTGTATGTTTACTTTTTATTACTATTGATTCCTGATAATGATCATTACTAATGATTAATACATTTTACAAGACCATCATACTTAAATGCGTCTTTAATAATTTTTTATCTGTTAAACAGAACTGATAGAAATAACAGTCGTAATGTTGTGATTGTTTCTGTACAAGTGTTACCTTAAGGGTTTTAGCCGGCCCCAGTGGTTGTAGAAGTTTGGTGTAAGCACATCAACGTAAACTTTGACCCCACACAGCTCAAAGTAAAAAACAAAACAGCAACAAATGTTAAATTTGTTGAGTGGTGGTTTGGGGGTGTGGTAAGCAACCAGGCACGACCCATATATAAGCTTCTGCCTGAATTCGTATCCAACCCATGGCTGGCTTGCAGAGTGCCCTACCCCTACTCCCTCACCCCCTTCACAAGCCTCTCCACTGTCTCTCTTTTTCCTATCAATTAAGGCACAAAATGCCCCCAAAACTGAATATATGTATAAAAAAGTTACATTAGTTGTTTTTCAATGTATTGATAATTTATTTGGAAAACATAAAAATTTAGATTAAAAAAGATTTATTTCATGCTCTATGGTGATAACTTATGCCAGTTTAAGATTGTCCCTTTGGGCACCTCAAAGGGCCCCTGAGAGCTACCAGGGGCCTGCAGGCACCCTGATGACCCCTGCTTCAGACTCTAAGTACCATTGAGAATCCTTGAAATGCCACAGCCTACCTGAGAGTTATTTCTGACCTTTCTGACTACAGAGTGTCCGTCTCTTGATGGATACTTCAAGCAGGATAACGCACCATGTCACAAAGCTCAAATAATCTAAAACTTATTCCGAGAGCATAACAATGGCACCATAGACTACTTCTATCCACAAGACAAAAAGTCTTGGGACTTCTCAGCATGGGACTTCTCCCTCTCCTCCAGTTGCTGCCCCCTTACCAGTGTGACATCCTGCCTCTATTTTGTGAGCTCAGTAGTTAAAACCCATCGGCTCTGGCTGGCAAGCAGGCCAAGCAATCAGAGCAGACCAGGACCAAAAGTGTGGAAGGGGGTAGGGCTGGGCATTGTTAAGAACCTCACGATTCATTTCGATTTCGATTCTTTTGGTGGCGATTCAATTCAGTATCAATTCAGTAAGAAGTAGAAATACACAAATAATTAGAGCACCTGTTGACAGTTTTTGACTTTTTTTTATTTTGATGCCAATGTGAACATATGTGATATGTCCCCTCATATTTTTGAGCAACATCTGAAAATAGAAATTTGCACAGTAATAACGTATTTGTGCATATGGAGTACAAAAGTAAAAACATGACAGCTAACACTATAATTATAAATGTCCACCTGGTCTTTTTTGTCAGTAATTGTGTCAGGAGTTGTCCTTTGATTACACTTTTTCACCCTTTTTTCACGAGAAATAAAAGTAAAGAATTCTTGCAAGTATTTGTCATTATTATGTTATAAATGCTTAAAACAGTGTGTAATTACAGGAAAAGAACAAAAATGGCTTTGAATTTTCAACAGGATTCTCTTCATAAACAACTGTAAATGAACATGTAGGAATTTTCTGAAATGACCAAAAATAAACTTCACCTGTTTTACATAAACTCAAACATTTATGTTTGACTACAGCATTTAGTGTCCATGTTACAGCCTGTTATATTAGACCATGTCCAGGTGATTTTTTTTTTACTGATTGTAGTCCCTGAAGCAGTTCCTGTCCAGCTGAAGACAGAGATATTGACATTTCTTCCTCCAATATTTCTAAAATTACTATTTATGGAATCCATAAAAAACAAACTATGATCAAAAAGATGATAAATGCCAAAAAAAGACGATAAAACACGTGGAAAATACGTCGGAGATATGGCAAAACACCGAGAAAATACGGCAAAAGAATGAAAAGAAAACACTCCAGAATGATACTAATGCTGTTGTGTTTAATATTTTCCATAATTTACACTGAAAATACTGACAATCACTCTCATGTTTGGCTCTCAGTCCGATCACTCTGCAAGCATGTCTTCTTCTGCGACCGGCGGCAGCTGGATAAACACTGAAAAAGTGCACAGCGCCCCCCACTGGTCAGGAGGTGAATCGATTCAGAGGATTTGCTGAATCGATATCAAATTGTGAGGAGAATAATTGCAATGCACTGCTGAATCGATATTTCTGCTCAACCCTAGAAGGGTGTCTTAAAGTGCAAGGAGCTCCAACAGAGCATCTCAAATTGAGAATACAGGTGGATCAAGACACTAGGTATGAGATAACAAGACTTTTTAAACACAAGGTGTTGTGAACATATTCTAGCAGTAATTGAAACTGAATAAATGAATCTGTGTTTGGGGAAAAAAACACTGGTTCTTCAACACATTTTGTCAAACTGTTTGTGGATATTAGGCAGTGCGCAGAAGTTTGCTTTGATATAACCAAGGGTGAGAGCATTGAATTAAGGAAAAAGTAGTTAGGAAAAATCTAATTTCTTTCCTTTGTTTTTAATATACTTTTCATATTTATATATTACAACAATACACACCGGTCCACACCTGACAAATACAAACAGACAATATTAACATATTCACAACAACACCGCAAAGAAGGGAGATCAGTGCATGCTCATACTTCAATAAATATTCAATTCTTTGTCAAAAGGTTCAAATTGTCCTACAGGGGTAGATGTGGTTTCAAAAACAAGACAAAAACAGACACAGCATCTCTCATGTGGACCAGATTTAACAGTCAATCAAATCAAATCAACAGTGGCGACGATGATACACCTGCTTCCAGATGGTTTCAGACCTAAACTTAGAGTCAGTGTTTGTTATTCGCTCCATACCTAGCAAACTCAAATATCCATGTTTCTATAGAGAAACATTTTGATTTGTGATTTGTGAATTTTCCAATTTGACACAATTATTATTTTGGCAACCGAGAAGGCTAAATCAACAGTCTTCCTCTTGTCTTGTTATTAATTTCACGGCCCTGTGACCCAACAGACACACAGATGGACATGAAGCAACATTTACATTCATGATCACTGAAATTAACTCACAGACTTCTGTCCAAAATAACTTGACTGCAGGGCAGAGCCATAACATATGAATCAAATTTCAGACTTGTCTAAATTCACGCCAACAAAGATTTGAAGCACCTGGGTCTAAATCTAATTTCTTAAAAAAAGTACAAATAGGTTGGCAGTGTTTGAAAAAGTGGGTGTCCAAACATCCCTGACCTATTTGTTCGATTCAGGCAGTGTGCAGTGCATTATAAACCGATGATGAATTGATCTCTTTGTCCCTCAGACTTTTGTCCACATTTCCTGAAACCACCTCCGCCCTTGATTTTATATCACTTACTCTTTGCCCCTCCTCCCCCTGCCGCCCCCACTTGTCACCTCATTCAGCACGAAAACCTCCAATCAAACCCACCCACTCCTTTTCTTCTCGGTCAGGATGATTAACTCCATCCCACCTGCTCTGTCATCTTGATTACTACAAATCGAAAGCATCAACCTCTGCAGGGGACAGAGACCAACGAGAGCCAAGTCTGCATCATACACACTCAGAAACACACTGAAAACAGGACTAACTAACTCTGACAGCTCTGTGCTCGGACGGCTTCCTGCAGAATCATCCTGTTAGTCAGACTTTTTATTTCCTGGAGCAGTAAAAAGCTCCTGCTGTGATCGACTAAAACATGTGGAGCCACAGTTTTAATCAAATCAGGAAAGTCCTTTGTTAACAAAGCTTACGGCCTCACAGGGACTGAAAAGAATCAGAGGAGGGATCAGGTTTTCTAGACCAAATGGTGTAAGTAATCTGTTATGCAAACTAACAAAATATCTGCTGTGAATATGGGCATAAACTTTTATATTTGATAATACTGATAATCAACTTTTTAGGCAATTATCTGCCAATATGAATATTGGTCCAATAAAATCATATACCCCTAATTTTCAGGGTTTACAATGGACAGAACTTGGTTGGGCTTTGGTTACCATCTAACCTCCCCCCTTTTATTTGCAGATTTAGTTTTGAAAGTATATTTCCAATTTTGAACTCTCTATTGATATTTCAGAAAATCCTTTTATCTATTTTTTAACCCTGGAACCAAACCAACCAGCTACCTGAATATTCAGGACTAATCAAAGAGTTGAATCAGTGAGAAACCAGATCAAAAAAGAAGAGAAAAAAGGCAAAAGTTGTTTTGTAGATTTTGAATACAGCCTAACATCACTCCATGTTATTTTTGTGATTTATTTTTACTTTCAACTCTTTCAATTATGTGGAGTTTTCAGCCCAATCTTCAGCAATATATAATTGTCATACTTTCAAAATGTTTATATACTCCCATAGTTCATTATTTTATTGAAATTTGATAAGAATTCATTTGATTTACATGATTCGTTTAAATGAATGCATCAATATTTGATAAATAATCATAAATATTGCATTTTTAAATATGTTGAATAACTTGGCAAATCATCATTTTCAAACACAGTTAATAACTCAATAAATCATAATATAATTTACTTCTTTTACTGAATAAATATCTTGTTAATTAAATATCATTGTACTTTTCCAAAGATTTATTGATACTTGATGTCAAAGTATCAATTGGTTTTATTAATACATTTTTTAATTATTTTTGGAATCATCACAAAGTTAACATTTTTGAAGACTCTTGTTAAAAAAATTCATAATATATTCATACTTATCCAAGATTTTACTTTTTTTACAAACCTTTTAAATACTTTATCAATCTTCATAGTTACATTTGTCAAGAACTTCATCAAAGTTATAAGGGTTTAGACAAACCCTGTTAGAATCAAATATGACCCATGAATGTCAGAAGAGTAGAAAATTAGGTACAGCCAGTTACAACATTCATCATCATTGTAGTAACATCCAGTCAATCAGACTGTGATATGTTACCTGAAGCACCAATGCCCCAAACACAAACCTACATCAGCTCTTTCTGTTCAGGAGCAAAGCTGATCTCCATCACTGTGGCTAATGTTTAAGTTACTGCCGTGAACCTCAGACAACCCAGCGTCAAAATCCTCAACTATTACTTTACCTGTGCACAGACAGTCATTGTCACAGAATGCATTTACTCAGACCAAACAGGCACAGTATATCACTGATATAAATCTGCTTGGACAAACGATTTTCCATCCGTTTTGGAAAATGTGTTTGGTTTAATATTATTTCATAGAACTAAGAAATAAGAATGTATCATTTGTTATTATGTGAACTTAAAAATACTTCATCTAATAGTTTTTATTTTTCTGTGCAGCTCATTTTATTTGAACTAGAGGCCCTACTTCCAAGCACAAGTAAAAGACAATGAGATAAAACTGAGGCAAACTAAAATTATTCAAATTATTCAAATTATTCATGTGTCCTTGTCATGGCCTGATAAAAGATTTGCTTCACTTTGGAACATCTGCCGTCCTCGCACTCCTCTCATCGGAGCATCGCACCTTCAAGTCAGCAGATCTGTAATCCATTATTCACAGTGCAGTGTGTGGAAATCAAGACATACTGAGACTCATTTAAAACTTGGACATTTCAGTCTGATGTTCCTGCAGCTAAAGATAAATCTCTGTCCCGTCTACTGCAGGGGAATGACTTTAATGTCTCGTAACTATGGATGTAAAGCAGTACATATCTCAAACCCAACTCCACATCAAAACTTTAAACTGGTTTTAGGAGAAATGACGACAGAACTAGAAAAGCACTCCGAGAGCGCAGACCTCCACCGAGCAGCTCAGTTCTGACAGTGGCTTTTCCACAACCTCTTTAGAAGATACAATTCTGGAGTACCAGATCCAGATCACCAGAACAGTACCAGGATCCAGACCAAACTCAGCACATAGATGGAGGTTGTTATCCTGCATGAACACAATAGGTTTCACTTAATATTTTGATTTTATATGAATTATTGAATGTTGTCAATGGGATTTCCCGTTATAAAGTTTAATGTCTATTTTTTTTTTTTTTTTTTGTGATGTCAATCTGGGTCAGATCCAGGTGAAATTTCCCTTGATGATGGAGACATGGGCCTCATACTATCCTGTAAAATCAGAAGTGAATCTGTTAAAAAATGGCAGATACAGGTTTTTTTTAATTCTACCCATTGTTAACTTATGGAATTTTTGGAAATTTGGGGAATTTTTTGCATCCAGACAAATACATGTATCACCACCAAAATAATTTCATTCTTCAGCTGGGCCATCACCAACATCTCCTGAAACTTTCAGCAAAATATGTCAAGTGGTTTTTGCGCAATCAACCAAACCAACCAAACAAATGAACAAATACACTAACTAACAAAATGAAAAAAGAAACAGTCGGCAAAGCATAACCTCCTTGGAGGAGGAACCAAAAGCAGAAAAACAACAGGCTGACAGACTCAGCTGTCTAATGGCACTCTTTATGTTAAATGCTGAAATGCTGACTTGCAAAGCTGTTAAATTGTATGATGCGTTTTCCTTCAGACCTCCTTCTCTCTGTCGTCTCTGTTGCTGCTCCATCTCTCAGCATGTGGTCTGTGGAGCCTTCAGGGGCTCATGAGGAAAGAGACAGGATTCTCGTGTTACTCTGCCTGTCCATCAGTGTCAGTGTGATTTTTAATATAGCACTCAGCTGGAACATGTTCTCTCACCGAGAGTCAAAACTGGCTCTCGTAGGTTCATTCAGAATCAGAGGAGGATCAGAAAAAATCTCGAGTGTTTGTTTCGTCATTTTCTTAAGAGAATACCAAAAGTTGATTGGCTATGTGAAGTATTTTAAGCAGAGGAGTTTGTGTAACAGATTTCCTTGTCACTTTATTTTCGTAGTCTCATTTAACTGCTCTTTATCAAAATAGTTGATCTACCAGTCATATGGCAGCAACTCAATGCATTTAGGCGCCAGAACGCATCAGAATGGAGAAGAAATTTGATTTAAGTGACTTTGAGGTAGCATGGTTGTTGGGATTTCCATGCACAATCATCTCTACACTTTAGACAAGAAAGAGAAAATACCAAATTCTCTGAGCCAAAATGTCTCGCCAGTGCCAGAGGAGCAAGGCCAGAGTGGTTCAAGATGATATGAAGACAGCAATAACTTAAATAATGACTTGTTACAACCATATATGAACACACAACACAATAAATAATAGATTGGAAAATGTTGTCTGGTCTGATTATTGTTGTCATGTTTATTTTCATATTGCAAATATTGGTAATATTAATAGTGTAAATCCCTTGACCTTGTTTATAGTCTCACTTTTACTTATTTTATGTATTTTTTCTTTCATAAGGACGTTGATATAGCTTAAAGGCTCAGCATGTTGGAAACTGCTTAATTAATTTTTTAATTTCTTACTTAATTTTTCCATACTTTTATATATTCTAATGTCTTTGTTTAATATTCCCTATGCTATACTGTTAATAAGAGCAACTGAAACAACCAAATTTCCCCTTGGGTATTAATGAATTATTTCTGATTCTGATTCTGAGTCTTAATTCCAATTGCACCAAACAGATGGTGGGGTCAGAATTTGGTGTAAACGTAATGAAATCATGGATCAATCCTGTCTTGTACCAACAGTTCAGGCTGAAGGTGATCAAGCACTGACGTGGGGGATATGTTGTTGGCACACTTTGTACCTCATAGTACCAAATAAAGACTTGTTTAAACACCACAGCCTACCTGAGTACTGCTGCTGACCATGTCCATCCCGGTATTACCACAGAGTACCATCAACTGTCCTCCAGTGGCCTCTACAGCCATCAGATCTCAATTTAAAAGAGCAGCTTTGGGATGTGCTGGAACAGGTGATTTGAATCATGGATGTGCAGCCACCAAATCTGCAGCAACTGCCCAAAGCCATCATGTCAATATGGACCAAAATCTCTGAGGAATGATTTCAGCACCTTGTTGAATCAATGCCATTTAGGATAATGAGCAGCTCTGAAGGCAAAAAGAATACAGTTTGTATTCTTTTTGTCCTTGCTACTCTCTCTTTGTTTTTCATTTTTAATCTCCTTATATTCTTCCAGTTTGCATAAAGCTGAAGTTTTGTTTGTCCACATCCATGATAGACAAAGAAAACATGCATGTGTGCTGCAGAAGTCCTTCCACAGTTAATGAGGATCCTTGAGTTCAGGCACAGACGTGCAAATAAAGAATTTCTCGTGAGTTATGCCCGCATTAATTAGGATAACAGACGAAAACTCACTCACGAGAGATATGCTGCAGTTAATGAAGCATGTTGGGCATGAAACACAGAGCTCATTATTTTCATCTTTTATCAGCAAATGCATAAAAATATGTATGCATCAAGATTGATTTTTGAAGTAAAATAAACAGTAAATGCTTAGAAGCATAAATATTAGCGAACTTCAATTGTGGTTGATTTATTTATCGAGAAACAACGTCTGATTGATACTTGTACAAAAGTAAGAAAAAGGATTTGATCAGTGAATCATACACACAAAAATATACGGACAAAAATCAGAAAAAGAGGAAAAAAAGACAAGCTGACAGTTTGTATAACAAATGAGAAATGATTTACGAACTTATCTAATCCCCCTTCATCTCCATAAACTAATACCACATCTCTCTTTGCAATATAAACTCTATCCACTGTCCCAAATTATCTATAAAGGCGTAAAGAGAGCAACAATAAATCTGAAAAAGAGTGCTGAGTAGCAAGATAATGTCGACCGCTGAACAAATCATTTGTATCAAAGATGAAAAATTAATATGCTTAGAAAAATGGAGCTTATCCAGTAGTCTGCCACCTGCTCTAAAAATGCCAGAAACTTGATTTTTGTTCAATATTATACAAAATAATCTTGACAGATTCCTCAGGAGAGCAGCCAACTCTCTGAATAATATTTTAGAGATTCCAGGAATTCAATTAGTTCCAGTTAGATGACCACAGAGATGGAATGAGTTTAGACTTTCCTAATATCTCATATCCAAGCAAATTAATGTTTGTAAGGTCATAAAGGAGCCAACAGAAAAACTTAAATACATGTTTTTATTTGTCATGTATTTATTGATTTATTTATTTATTCATGGGGGGGGGGGGGGGGGGGGGGGGGGGGGGGGGTCTTTGTTTTTTAATGCTAAATCTTGTAATGAAAGAATATAGATATGGTGCATCTCTGGTGAAATGGATGGATGAATTAATGAATAAGTGAACGGATGCATTGATGGATATACAGACAAACGGATGGGTGAATGAACAGATGGACAAAACTGGATAATGGATGGTTGAATTGATGGACGGAATAATCAATGGATGGACAAACTGACAATGGATGGGTGAACAGATGGAAGATGTAAGAGAATGATGGCTTGACAGATGGATGGATGGATGGATGTTGGATGGATTAATGGCTGGATAGATTGAAAAATTGATGGATGGATGTGTGAATGGATGAATGACAGATGGACTGATTAATGGCTTTGTGGTTGGATAAATGAATATATAAATAATGGATGGATACATGGTCTGTTGGTTGGATGGACTGAAGGCTGGGTGGCAGGGTGGATGTATTTTTGTATGCAACGATGGGCAGTGGGATGGATGATTAGATAAAGAGAGGAATGGATGGATGGGTTCACAAATGGATGGATGCATAAATGGTTGTACAATCTAAAGACAGGACCAATGTGGTAGTTGAAGTAAAACAGACAAACTAATAAAACTGAAATTTAAAATGAGAAAAATAGTAAGGATGCACATCAGCACCGGTTTAAAATCACTACTAGACATCTTTTTGGCCCTTTTTTTAACAAACATGCATCTGCATGCATAAAAATTGGGATGAACAGGGATCAGTTGTATATGTTGTTTTGTTGAAGTTTATTATTTAATGCAGACATTTGCCACAAATACCTGCTGCTTCTGGTGAGATTTTATTAGATGGTAAAAAGGACCATTGGGCAAACACTGATCTGTTTTCATGATTAAACATGAGAGAAAAATGGTAATGAAGGAGACTTATTCCCAAAAAGGTAATTAGAAAAACATTGGTATTGACATTGGTATAATCAGCACTGTCCCTGACTTTTACAGTTCATGCATGACAAGAAAACAGGCCTTGAATTGTGCCTTTTCCCCCTTTTTAAAGTAAGTACGTAAAAACTGTCATGACATTTTCATTCTGAATACACAAAAATACTCACACTACATTACATTACTATAAAACATTAACCAAACTTTGCAGAAATGATCGGCTCAGAGTCTGAAACACGTCTTCTCTATCATCCACAGCCTCACCTTTAATAAAGAGTGAAGTCTAAAGAGGTCTGACCTGAGGCTGGCCCAGCGTTTGTTTGTCAAACTAATGCAGTGTGAGAGTGCTCACCTCTCTGTAATAGCTGTGATAAGTCCAAGTTAAAGCAGCTTGTGTCCTCAGGGATCAAACTCTGCTCTCCCCTTTCCATTGACATGATGTGGTCACTGTTGATGGGTCAGAGGTTAACAACAGGGGAGAAAAAGCAGCTGTGAGGGTGCTGTTTGAGGTTACTACAGGTCAGTGCTTCAGAACTTCTACTATACAGTATGTTACCGGCATGAAAAGTGACACTCTTCATGGTTATTAAATCACTATAGCTGTTGTTTTTGGATTTGTTTAACAAAATAAATGTCCCCAAAAAACCTTGGCACAGCTCTATGAGGTTTTTCTTGTCATGTCTCATAAATAAATGTACATTATATCTGATTTGATGAGGATGATTAGATAAGAATGTTTCAGTGTCTCTGCATCATAAGTCTTTTTAATGTGATGAAGTCTCTGAGAAAAACCTGTGTGCATTAATGAGAATGAGTCACATTCGGCTCAGACTTAGGTCAGGATGTTCGTTTACAAGAATCAGGTCTCCATTATTTTCTCAACATGCACGGTAGAAAGGTTGTACATTTTAGAGGTTGTAAATTTTACAGTAACTTACTAGCAACAAGATGCCAGCATGTTACTGCAAATGTCTTTACAGTAGCATTACTCTATTTTAATTTAAAGCATAATTACTGTACTTCATTCAAGGTATCATAACTGTCTTTCAATGTGCAGCATAATTACTGTATTTTCAAAAACAGCATCATTACTTTTTCATTTACAGTATCATACAGTATCATATTTTATTTTACAACTTTTTAATGAATTTTAAATTTCAGTGAACTTGCTGTATTTTAGTTTACATTAGTAGATCTTTAACTATTTTACTGATCATTTATTAACTAGATATTACTTTGTAACAACACAAAAACAAATCACATACATCATCTTTTATCCAATGAAATACATTTACTCAAACTCAAAAATGTGTGTCATTTACTCGAAGAAATCTTGCCTGCTATTGGTGAGTTTTCCTGGACAATATGGAATTTTCTCTTGATCCAATGCCCTTCTCAGTAATTTACTGTATAGAATATATAAACTGAATAGACATTTTAGAGTTGGAAACTATAGGTTTTATAGTAAAATGCTGTTAAATTTACAGATGTCAGTATGTTTTCCCACAATCTTTTGCTGTTTATGGTAATAACTGCATAGAGTTTTACAGAAGGTAGCTATTGTGTAGATATTACAGTGAGATAATGTTAAGTTTATACAATCAGTTACGGTGAAGTTAGAGAGGATGGATAAATATGAGTGCAATTTGTTAGCTTAAATCAAAAGTCATCAGGAGGCATGTTGTTTATCTTGCTTGTTACCTAAAGTGTGAAAGAGCAACTGAGGCCAAAGAGATGGCGAGATGTTTTTGTTTAACAGTAAAATAGTCGTGCAGAGCAAAGATTTAAACCCACTTTTATCTAAGCTGAATGCAGAGCACATGGCAGGATAAGGTCTGCTTCAAAAAGGAGCATCTTCTTTGTGAAGATGTAAAGCTGCTTTGGAAAGCAAATCATAACTCCGAAATAGAAATATCAAACAAGTCTTTGAGAGCGACTTAGAGCAGAATAAGAAAAGAGTCCCCACACAGAGAAGAGATCTGTGTGCGGCTGTTTGAAGTTCCTAAATTCACATCGTGACCTTTATGATCCTCCGCTCCCCGATACAAAGAGTGGGTTTACTGCTCCATTCACGAGCTCCTTTTTTCCGTATCATGAAAACGAACAACTTGTGGCTCAAATCAGCTCCTCCAAAAATACACCATGAATGTTTAAGGAAGGCAAGCGTGAAACTCTTATTTATGAGGCTGTTTCCTGTGACTCCACTTCAATGATTCCCCTACAAGTAGCAGCTCTATTATTAGAGTTAAGTAGGGCTGTTGAACAGTCGGGGCTGCAGAGTGGTGCAGCGGTTAGAGCTGTCGCTTTGCAACAAGATGGTGGCTGATATGGATCCTTGTCAGACGGACACATGTAGGTTCTCCAGATATTCTGGCTCCCTCCCACAGACTAAATCTGTGTTAACACCAAATTTCAGTTTGTCCCACAATGGAATTACAGTGAAAGTGAATGAGAAGACACAAAATTCAAGTTGTTTGACTGTTCTGTCCCATGACAATTTATGACGAAATTGTCACAGGAAAGACACATATGTTCACGTGAGCGACGTGAATTTTGCCTCTTTTGCCCTTTTGTGATTTAGTGAAAATATCCAACATCGGCAACAAATTTGTCTGAAGCCGTGGTGTGACAGCCAATCAGCATCAAGAGTGAACAGGAAATAGGATGACATCACAGTTACAGGAGGAAGTAAAAAATGCTGCACATTGGCATCGGGGCTCCTCTACACGTTTTTTGTTTTGTGTGTGTCTTCAGAGACTAAACCACAGAGACTTGGACTTAGAAAACCTCTAATGTCCCCGGGGAGCAAGTTCGTTTGCAGCACATACACAGATAGATACAATGACAGGCATTGATAACACAGACCTATCAGACGTAGAGTTCCCTAACACACAGAATAAGTAAGTAAACAAACAATCTGAGATAAATAATCTAACCATAAAAACTTTTCCTTTGCTAAAGATGTACTTTTCATTGGGCAATAATTTATATTACACCCCTGCCCATGCCCTGTTTAGTTGTGTGATTATCATAGGAAGAAATGAGTTTTTAGCCCAATTTGTTCTAAAATTGGGATGTCCGTATCATCACCCAGAGGGGCCAGAGAGTAGAAACGGGGAGAAAATTTGCCTCAATATATATGTTTTTTGTTGTTGTTTTTTTTTAACACAAATACCTTTGCGGATTTTAGTCACGTGAAGGCAAGACACAAATATTTTTTCATGTTTGGTTTGCACACAGCTTCAGAATATTTTCAGTGGGCTGATTGGTGACTCTAAAAAGCCTTCAACTGACTCTTCAGCTAAACCAGCCCTGTGATTGGCTGGCTACTAGTCCAAGGTCTCCTGTGCTTCTTACCCAGTTAGAGCAGAGATAGGGTCCAGCCCCTTAAGCCCCCCTGACAGGAGAAGTGGAATAGATAAAGTCTGATTTTTAATGCTTTGAGTCAAAAGTTCATCTTTAAATCACAGTCCACCACTTGATACTTTCCACCTTGGCACCTGACTACTTTATCTGATTGATCTGTAACAAATGTGATTGACAGACTGATGGTCCAATCATCTGCTGAATATGCTTTTGAAAGGTTCTACCCACTCCCAAACACTTTCTAAGGACTGTAGCCCTGATGGACTTGTGTAACACATTGAAGAGTCCATCTGATGTCAGATTAAGACTTACAGCTTTCAGACTAATAGTTACTCCACAAAGACTTTGGACAACAAACATCATGTCCCTAATTCCAAAACAAGGCACAATATCAAAAATAAATAGGAACTACAGCTTTTAATTTTTCAGTCCTGGTGGATGCTTGGACGTCACACTGGTAGGTCTAATCAGGGGGGAACAGCTACTTTTAGGCAGCTTAAATGGAGGGAAGGACTCTATCACACAGACAGTTGTGTAAAACAAAGTAAAGGACAAAAACAGTTTGAAAAAGGCACAAAATGAGCTCATTAGGCCTTAGAGTGAGTGGATTAATGCTATCAGAAAAAGTTAGAATGAAGAATTAAGGTAATAATTCTCCAGTTCCAGCCATTTTTAAAAGTATTTTTATCATTTTACTAACCATGTTAACCTTTGCTGAATGACTGGATTATGAAATTGACAGAAATCTTAAGCTTTACACTCCTTAAATGAGACTTAATGTTCCTTTTTTAATGCTCTAACAGATTGATTCTCACCCACACATATTTTTTTCTACTGTCAAACCTTTGCACATAAACATATTTCTAATTATTTCTTGTAAACAAACCTGTCTATCCATCCATCCATCTGTCTGTCCTCCTCCCCATTCTCTCTATATCAACCATCTCTCACCTTCCTTTGCGTCTAATGAGCAAAACGTCGTCTGTCTCTGCTCCAGATATGTCAGAAATGTCTCCTGACACAATCAAACATTCATCACACACACACAGCAGGATGTACGTCCCCTCGTCTCTGAGATCTATGAGGGGTTTGATCATGTGATCAGAACCAGCGCAGCAGCTTTTCTTCTCTGCCCTCTCTGCCGTCTGCCTTGCTTTCCCCTGTCTGTCTGTCTGTCTGTCTGTCTGTCTGTCTGTCTCTGCAGGTGATTCTTTGAAATAACGTACCACAGCCTCGGACCCCTGGGGGTGGCGGCGTAGATGTTTCCAAAGGGATTCAAACCAAAGGAGACTGTGAGTGAAGCATTAGATGGAGAACAAAATACAACAACCTTTTCAGGAGCTGCTGTAAATGAGAGCATTTGTTTCCTAAATCTCAAAGATTGTTCTGCTGACAGAGGGCTCAGGGAGCAAATCTTCACAAACTGATACAGAAATCTGATCATATATATGGACTGGAGTCTGTTTTTATAGAACATCAACATCTGTCTGAGGTACAAATACGAGAGGCACAGACTAGAGACTACTTTGAAGGTTGATGGGTAGTCTTTTAAATCATGATCACAGACTACAAACTGTGTTGGTGTCAGTTTACATCCATGTGGACACAAAATAGCAAGAAAATGTGAGGGCTTAAAACTCTGCATAACTAAGGCTCTGACTCAAGGATGAACTAATTGGATTTTGGAGGTTGGTGTTATAGGTAGTCATCAAGGATACAATGCCTTATTTCCACCTCTTGCCTGCAAAAGTGAAATCTCAAAGACAGTTTGTAGGATTTACTTCCAATTCTTCACAAATCTTCCATTTCATTCAAAATCAGAATTGGTATTTATTGCAAAGTGCATTTACACATACAAATAATGTGACTTGGTAAATTGGTGCAAAAACAATCAACATATAATTAGAATGAGAATAAAAATAAGGGTCAGGAGGAATAAAATAAAGTATAAAAATAGGTAGAAGATAATGCAAACTTGAGGATAAAGTCATTGCTTATATGATTTCTTCAAATCACACAAAAGTATCGACACAACTCTTCCTCTTGATCCACCGCTGCACTCTCTCTGTCCATATATCTTGCATATACTATATGTGTAACTACTGGGGCTACGTATTTCTGTCAACCTCAACATATGCTACAAAAAAACAAACAAAAAAAACAGCTTGAACAGTTTGAATGATCCAACTGGCTTCTACTGCCACCTGTTGATTTTTTTGTGAACTGCACCATGGGTGATATTATCACAGGCCGGTCCATCTTAGATGAGTTTCAGATGAGTTTCTGGGTGTTGTTGATATTTGGCTTTGGCTTTGCACGGTTAAGTTTTGACTTATGCTCGCAGCTGTAGCAACAAACTGCATTAAATGTCATTTTTATTCTAACAAAGTGATCCTAAGCCCATGTGGGCAACGTCAGAAGGCATCATTAATGCTGAAAGGTGCATACAGGTTTGGAGCAACATATGCTGCCATCCAAGTGACGTCCCTGCTTAATTCAAAACCCATACTGAGACACATTCTGCGTGATATGTAGTGAAAGACTGCAGGTACTAGACTGACCTGCAGTCCAGACCTGCCTCCCACTGAAGATGTGTGGCATGTTGTAAAGTGCAAAATATGACATTGGAGACCCTGGACTGTTGAACAACTGAGGTCTTACATTAAACAAGAATGGGAAAGAATTCCACCTACAAAGCTTCAACATTTATTGTTCTCAGCTCACAAATGCTTATTGAGTGTTGTTAAAAGGAAGGTGATGAAGCACATTGGAAAACATACCTCTGTCCATGTTTTTTGTTGCAACGTGCTACAGGCACCAAATTCAATAAAATGTTTACATTTTAAAAACGACAATGAAGTTTGAAAAACAAAGTTTATTAGTTTTAACATTAAATATCTTGTATTTGCGGTTTACTTGATTGAATATAGGGTGAAAAGTATTTGCAAATTATTGTATTCTGTTTGTATTTTCGTTTTACACAATGTCCCAACTTAATTGTAATCAGGGTTTGCATTTTACATCTGCTGTCACTGAGTTTGGGGCCTGATCAGTTCTGTAGTATCAGTATTGATATGCATATTCATATGCATGCAAGCATAGAAACCAGGAGTTAGCTCCACTTGACTAAGTGTAAACATGACTGGCTGCCTCACATTTCCTGCTTCAGCTTAGAGGATCAGTCATCTACTACTTTAATTACAAAATAGGTCAAAATATTTTGTTCATTGCTTAATAACAGACCAGTGTAGCTAAAAAATACAGATTTAATTTAAAGTTCCTCACAAGGAGACATAAAAGATAACCCCAAATATAAAAATGACAAATGTTTAGTTATTATGTATGTGATGAAGTATTGGCATCTGGATTCATGTAAACATCTACAAATCAAATGTCATTTGTTTCTTTCAGACTGAATGATGTAGATGAGACAGAATAATAATCATTCAGTGACTCCTGGATTTATTTTCCATCCATACAACCTTGTCTGGCTGCCAGAAACAGATCAATACCTGTCAATGTAGTCCGGGGAAAAATATTTTAAAGGATTTTAAAATGCTGACAACATTTTCCCTTTGGATATTAGGACATACAAAACACAGTTAAGAGATGAAAAGTGATACATAATGTGTGGAGGGAATTTAAACAGATTATAAATTACTTTAACTGTACTCTTCCTTGACAATATTTGAATGGTTTATAAACAGCAAGAAAAGTAATACATGTTAAAGAACATTTAGCAGTTAAAGCTCTGTTAAAGCTTATTCAACAACAGGCTATATAGAAACAGTACAACATATCATCTGCTGTTTCTTTGTTGGATGTGAAGCTGCCTTTAATCAGCAGAGGGCAGTGATGGTACAGAGAGAGGAGGAGGAAAATGAGGAAATACAAGGAAGACAGAATAAGTGAAGGTGAAACTGAGGAATAAAAAGAGAGACTAGGAGTGTTAACATGACATGTGAGAAGGTATATGAAATAGAATTATGAGGTAAAATACGGGGAAAAGAGAGAGCGAGGAACAAGCACGATATCAGTAGATAGTGAAGATTAGGCACAAGTACAAACCCAAAAAAATGGGATGCTGTGTAAAACAGAAATACAAACAGAAATCAATGATTTGAATTCTTTTTAACCTACATTCAAGTGAATACACAACAAAGACAAGATATTTAATGTTCAAACTGATAAACTTCACTGCCAAATATTCACTCATTTTGAATTTGATGCCTGCAACATGTTCAAAAAAAGCTGGGACAGGGGCATGTTTTCCACTGTGTTACATGATCTTTCCTTCTAACACTCAATAAGCATTTGGGAACTGAAGACACTAAGTGTTGAAGCTTTGTAGGTGGAATTCTTTCCAGTTCTTTCTTGATGTAAAGCTTAAGTTGTTTAACAGTCCGGGTCACCTTTGTCATATTTTGAGCTTGATAATGTGCCACACATTTTCAATGGGAGACAGTTCCGGTCTGCAGCAGGTCAGTCTTGTACCTGCACTGTTTTACTCTAAAGCCACGCTGTTGTAACAGCAGAATGTGTCTTGACTTTGTGCTGAAATAAGCAGGGACGTGATAACGGCTTATGTTGCTCCAAAGCCTGTATGTACCTTGCAGCATTAATGATGCCTTCAGAGATGTGCAAGTTACCCATGCCATGGGCAGTAACACCCCCATACCATCACAGATGCTGGCTTTTGACCTTTGCTCTGATAACAGTCTGGATGGTTCTTTTTCCTCTTTAGTCTGGAGGACACGTCGTCAGTGATTTCCAAAAAGAATTTAGACTTGTCAGACCACAGCAGACTTTTCAGCTTTGCCTCAGTCCATCTCAGTTGAGCTCGGGGCCCAGAGAAGCCGGCGGTGTTTCTGGCTTTGTCTTTGCATGGTAGACTTTTGACTTGGCTTTGTAGATGTAGAGATGAACTGTGTTAACTGACAATGGTTTTCTGAAGTGTTTCTGGGTCCACATGGTAATTTCCTTTACAGCATGATGTGCTTTAATGCAGTGCTGCCAGAGCAACCAAAGGTCACAGGCATTCGATGTTGGTTTTCAGCCTTGTCGCTTACATGAATCACTGAATTGAATCTTGTGATGTTATTACCATTTATCATTTTATTATCATTATTATTTATTAAAATTGTAAGTACAGAAATGTTCTTTAACTGCTTAGTTAGGCAAATGGCTAATTAGCCAATCACATGGCAGCAACTTAATGTGCTTTAGCATGTAGACAAGGTCCATACGAGTTGCTAAATGTCACACAAAGCATCAGATTGGTGAAGAAAGGTGATTTAAGTGACTTTGAATGTGGCATGGTTATTGGTGCCAGACAGGTTGTTCTGGTCTACAGAGGGTGGTCCTAAAACAGATAATACCCAGCCAGTGGCAGTTCTCTTGGCAAAAAATGCCTTGTTTATACCAGAAGTCAGAGGAAAAAGGCCAGATGGCGACCCCAAGCAGCATAATGCACGATGTCACAAAGCTCAGATCATCTCAAACTGGTTTCTTGAACATGAAAATGAGTTCACCGTACCCCAGTGGCCTCCACAGTCACCACACCAGAGCAGCTCTGGGATGTGCCAGAACAGAGGTTTTGCATCATGGATGTGCAGCTGGCAAATCTGCAGCAACTGCGGGATGCTATCATGTCAATGTGGACCACAATTAAGGCAGTCCTGAAGGCAAAAGGGGGTCGAACTCTGCACTAGCAAGGTGTATCTAATGAGGTGGTCGTGAGAGTAGATCAATTGGGTTTGAAAGGACGGGTAATGAGATCTTTGACAGGAAAAATATATACAAGAATGAAGACAGGTGGACAGGAGAAGATGGAACATTAAGGGATTAAATATAAAATGAGGAAAGACAGAGGGGGTAGCCTGCTGAGAGAGAGACAGTATGAGAGAGGGAGAAAAGGGGAAAGAGGTAGAAAGTAATCTTAGAGGAGGCAGAACAAGGAGAAACGAGAGAGAACAAGTATCATGAAGAAGAAAAAAAAAAACAGCCAGTACATTCAGGCCCTAATGATCAGAAAATGCAGCTTTGAAACACCAAAAAAGAACCTCATTACTCATAAATTTTAAGACACATCTGTGGAAAACAGAAACAACCATCCATCCCCTTTTTGTTGAGACATTTCATCAAATTCACCAAATTACATCCGGGGGCTGCAGGCCTCGGCCAACCAAACACAGAGAAGCTTCCATCCATCAGAGCTGCCCAAAGGCAATCAATATGATTTCATAAAGTATGTGGAAAGAAATGTTAACTCTAAACCAGTACTGTAACATATGCAGTGCTATTACTTTACGAGAAAAAAATGATAGATTTGCATGTTTGTTTTCTTATTTCGTTGTGAAGACAGATTCAAAACTACAAACAAGGACGGACACATGCTCCACACAGTGTAGTCACAAAGTCACCAGGAATGCCAGATTTCAGGAGGTCAAAATACTTAATCAAACTAAATCAAACCTAATTTACACAGCACAGTTCATACTAATTGAATTGTATTTCAATGTGCTTTACACTGAGAAAAAAAAAGATTGACAAAAGATATACACACACATATACATATATATATATATATATATATATATACATATATATATATATATGTATGTATATATATATATATATATATATATATATATATATATATATATATATATATATATATATATATATATATATATATATATATATGTATATATATACATACGCATATATATACGCATATACATATATACAGTGCTCAGCATAAATGAGTACACCCCTTTAGATTTGTCAGAAAACCTTTAGTTTCCTTTCCAAATCAACATTTTCTGTGGCATACTATACCACAAAATCCTCCCCCAGATGTAGCCCATTGATCGCAAACAAGATTTTTTAAGTTGCACACAAAAAGGTATTTTTTTCAATTTAAGATCAGGATGCAAAAATGAGTACACCCAAATCAAAGGGGTGGGAGCAAAGCTACATTTTAGTTATCATGTTACCCTTACTTTCATCTTATGCTAAAAAAAAGTTTTGTTTAACTCAGCTTTGTCAAAACTTTAGAAAAATGTTCTTTTGTTCATTTAGATATTGATTAATACATTACTTTTAATAGAGAGTGTACTCATTTTTGCTGGGCACTGTATATATACACTATAATGAGAATTCATGATAGAGACAGATGTGTGGACCCTAAATTCATGCTTGTCGTAGTTTTTTCTGTTGAATTGAAATATATTAGAGGATAACTACTTGAGATGTGGCATCTCGTTTTCAAGAGCGTCCTGTACAGGTAATTATTGTTATTATTAGTTGTTATCTCATATTAACATTAACACTTACAATGATTATAACGTCTAGAGGACTGATATTGATTAATATAGCAGAATTCTCGAACAGCAATTACATTAGGTTTAATCAATTTAAAAATGAGAATGTATGTTGATTTATGCTGTTTCTGTTGATTGTTAATGTAGAAAGATGATCTTGGAGTCGAGCAGGTTCCCAGTTTGCAGAGTGGAGCTAATCACAATGTGCTATGTCATCATGGTAAACGTTGAGAGATGGGAATTGATAAGATTGTATTGAAACCAATACCATTCTTGGTTCTGCTTCTCAATCCAATTCTTGATCTGACCACCTGAGCACATGTCTCCACCCCCCTGCCCAAGGTGGAGGCTTTGAGAATTATTAGGTGAATTTGCTAAACCCACCAGCCTCAGTGGGGGGGGGGGGGTGAATAAAGTAGAGTAAGAGATGGATTTGTAATAAATTATCATAAATTAATTATGAGACGTCCATTTCCTTTACTTTGACTTTAGATGAACTTGCATGCTCAACGACCACAGGGCTCCATCTCCTTTAACTTTGGGGATGTTTCAGATATTTACACTCAGGTGTGTGCTCGAGGGGCTCCACTCTCTTTGACTGGAGCCCAGCTCAGCATGGCCTCACATCATTTGATCAAGTCCTCCTGCTGAAGGTGATAAAATGATGCTCTCTTGTCTAAACATGAACAAAGAAGCAGCTGTAAAAACTGCGACTCAGTTTATTTACACGCCTAAAGCCATTTACTATCTATTTTACATATAACTGTGCTCTGAATTGAATCGTAAGTAGATAAGACAAAACAATAAACAAAGTAACTCTTATGTAATGTCATGTCTGAATATTTTGCATAATCATATTACAAAGTTTAGATTTTATGCTCGAGGTTATAAAAGTTTGTTTTCATCTCTGTGAACCTCAGAACTGAGAAAGTAAGAAGAAGAACGGGCAAAAATCAAGTATGTGATTATTTCTGACATTAGTGCACATTAGGCCTGTCTGTTTCCCTTCAAATCAGAAATATATGACTTTGAAGTTGTGTTTTTTATTTTTAATTCTCAACGTCCAGCACTCCCACCTGTATGCCGAGCTGCTGGATTAAATTCAGCAGCTGCCACTGAGTGCTCGAGAAGCTGAAGATGAATCGTCCAAGTGCAGAGGAGGTCAAGAATTCTCCAAAAGAAAGTTTGAGTGGACGATCTCGAGGCTGCTGTACAGGATTTCTATTTTTAAGCCTCTGAGTCAGAGACAGCCACGGCCAAAGGTGTTATTTTTCATGTTTTCAGTTAATCCATTGGATATTTTCATATCTTTCCGTCCTGTCCTTCAGTATAGATGTCTGAAGGACAGCAGGCGTATGGCGTCAGATCAGTCTCAATAATAAATCTTCAAAAAGGCACAAACATAAGATCCACAAATACGTTGAAGGGTTTATATGGATGGCAATAAATACAGAAGACTTATGATGCTGGTGCCCTTTCAACAGCCCAAGTCAGAGGCCTGTCTGTGTGGAGATACCCCGGTTTCCCCCTAATGATGAAAATGTTTTCAGAAGTTTACACAGACTAACTTCTCTCAACTACAACTGGCAGACTTTCAAACATATTTGTCTGCTAATGAGCTGCTCTTTTATGACAGCAGTCTGTTTTTGTTTTATTTGTGTTGAGGCGTTATGGCGTCCCACAGTCCATGTTTGAAACCATTCCTGTCTCTGAAGAGCTTCTCAGTGATCAGTGACAGTAGAGTGATGATCAGGTTCTAACCCTTTCAAAGGAATATTTTTTTTAAATGTTTGTTTTTACCTTTAAACAGGTTGAGAATCATGGCCATTTTTATCTTCAATATTTTATGAGTTATGCACCTGTCCACTACAGTGCGCATGATTAGGGCATCGATTGAAGGATTAGGAGCTAAAATTATGTAATTTGCAGGTAATATATGAGCAAAAACGAGGACATGCAATGTATTTTCTGTGAATTGTGGTCACTTTAGATGGTTATTGTGCCATTTGTTGTAGCTTATCATGTTGTTATAGTTTTTATCTTTTTACACTTCATCATTTTAGATTGTTTTTCTCTATTCTCTCCAGCTCGTGTCCTCTACCAGAGGTCTGGGAGCTTGAGGGTCCTGCACAGTATCTTAGCTGTTCCTAGGACTGCACTCTTCTGGAGTGAGATGTCTGATGTTTCTTCAGGGATCTGTTGGAGCCACTTTTCCAGTGTGGGGGTCACCGCCCCGAGTGCCCCAATTACCACAGGCTCCACTGTTGCCTTCACCCTCCATGCTTTTCTGTCCCGCAGTCATCTTTGCACCAGTTATTCTGTGGTTGCAGTTGGTTGGAACTCCTGTCAGCTGTCACTGAGTAGACTTTAGAAACATCCTGGACTGGTCACTAGACAATCTCTGGGCTGACATATAGAGATAAACACCCAGGCACACTCACACTCGTACCCGGAGGGGGATTTAGTCTCATCAAATAACATATTAAGTATGTTATCGCTCTGTGAGAGGAAATCAAATCTCAAGAAGAAAACCTTTTCATTCATGTGAGCAGTAAACAAACTCCACACAAAAAGGCCCTTATCTACCGGGGGATTCAAACCAGGGACCAACTTACTGAGCATATCTTGTTCTTACAGTGAAAGTTAATTTCCATCCCTGCTTCGCATCCTTTGTGTAAAGAAGTCTGCACTGACTTCATTTTTGTATATTTGTAGATTATTTCATGCATTTCTCACACAGCAGCCTGACATCAGTGTGGCTGCAGCTGCTGCAAAAAGCTCTCTTTAAAAATGTAATGAAGGAAACCTCCGACCCAAAGTAATCCCCACACAATCAATCTTTAACCAGCTTTGCAGTGAGGCTCTCTCAGACTTGATAAGCATGTAAGTGAATGCACATTATGGGACAGAACAGCGGAGAAACATGCGGTATCAGAGTGTGTTTGTGTCAAATGTCTAGAAATGATAAATAAAATATGATGTCTCACACTGTGCTGACACTGTCTATAATACATTGTGTCAACTGCTCGGTGTGTGAGTGTGTGTTTTGACTCCCTGTATAATGGAGTAATCCTCAGCAGAGCTCTCCGTATGTTCAGGTCTCACTCTGCAGCAGTGAAAGCCTCTGCAGCAGACTCACTGTGTTCAGATTCTCTCAGTTTAAGGAGGCTAAGCTCTGCTGACGCTGTGTGGGATATGAATCCATTTTATAAACACAACAGCACTGTCAGGCCTTAAAAACAAACTGGAGAAAGCACATCTTTCTCTGCAGGCTGGAGGCAGATGGAGGGCTGGAAATATCCCTGAAATGAACTACTTTTGGCTCGAGGTATAAGAAATCAATCCGTTATATTGCTGTGGCTCTGACCTTTTCCTTAATATTGTTATCGAGGTTTAATCTATTGAGTTTAACAAGAGCCTCTGATGGTAAATGGATGTTAAACTAAATCCAAGTCTTTGTGGACCACACAATCTAAAAAGACTAAACTTCTCTTGCTGCAGTTACATTGCCTCTGACTTGAGGTAACATATTGTTATGGAGCCGTCTTAGAAAGAGCTTTTTGATGGTCTGCCACTTGAGAGTAACAGTCTGCAGAAAGTACAGAAGTGCTGATAGAACACTTTATGTGCATTTATTGCCCATTAAGCTCCAGCTGAAGCCACCGGCTGTGTGTAAAGCTGAAGCTCTGTCTGGTAGAGGCAAATCAAACTAAGTTTCCATTAATGAAGAAAAATAATTTAAAAAATTGCTTATGACTGTTTAATTACAAAAATACAAACACGAATAATGGCCTTTGCAAAAGATTCAAATCCAGTAAGAAAAAAAGGATAATTTTACAATTTGAGGCTATTTCAGTCCATCATTCATGACCCAAAAATCTCTAAAGGTGCGTTCACACTGGACGTGACTTGGGTGACCACTCTCCATGTAAAGTCAATGTAAAGCTGTGAAAGGGCGGGGCCAGCCCTCCTACGATGCGATGGCTTCGCTCGGTTGCCAAAATTGAAATGGTTGGTAGATGAGTAAAAAAGATACAGTTAGAATAATGTCAGTTAACATATACCAATATATGATATATATGATCACTCACTGACAGATGTGATGGTAACAAAATGAGCTATTTATGGACAGGCGACAGGACTTGGGTGGGCGATGCGATCTTGGTCACCAAGTTGCTTTCGGTGTGAACACAGCTTTGGATGCTAAGTGCTATGTGACATCCCGTCAAAACTGTTTTACTGTTCCTACATTAATGTCAATGTCAATGTCAGCTGTATTTATATAGCACATTTAAACAGCCAGCGGCCTACCAAAGTGCTCTACATTAGAAGAGGCAGGCACAATAAAAACAGTTTAAAAAAAAATTAAGATGGTTGTGTTCTCATAAACATCAATCTATAGATCTATGTCACTGTGATGTCAAAGCATTAGCTGCAGGCAAAACAAAGCAAAACTGGAGGCAAACATAAACCACTACCTAAGGTGGGTACACACAAGGATTTCTAAAATTTAACCAATTTTGAAAGTCTCAGAGAGCCCACGCATGAAGACAGATAATGACAGATTTAACAGGTTTCTTCATGTAGTTTTTAGTGTGCCACAAAGACAGAGACATAGCACACCGCACACCAACCGACCAATTCACATAGATCATTCACAAACAGGTAGGGGCTCATATCTAGTCTCGCGTGATCAAATGTGACTTTAATGTAAACAAACATGGCGGATAATGTTGGAGGCTACATGTGGCTAGCACTCAGCTTCCTATGACATCCTTGGTGTAAGTAATTTCCGTCCAGGTCCTCTTTTTATCATTCTGTCATATCTAATTTACGAGTTATGCTCCTTAGACACTCTTGTTTTTGACACATATCGACATGTCGTCTGTTTCTGACGTTCGTCTAACTCCATGTCTGACCTTTACTATTGTTGCCATGGCTACATTTGCTTCCTTCTACAGCCAGCTTGCTCCCTGATTGGAGACTAAACATTTATCAGGTTTTTTTTTACTGTTTTCACCTCTCACATTTGTTAAAAAGTTAATAAGCTAACATGATATCCAGTACAATACCCAGTGCAATATCCCTACTGCCAAACTTTGCCTTTCAGTCAAATGTGGTCTACTGTCAAACACTGCTGTCATGTTGATCCTCAAGGGGAAATTTGGTTGTTTCAGTTGTTCTTATACACAGTATAACAGTAGGAATATCAAATAAAGACATTAAAATAGATAAGAGCACAAAGAAATAAAAATAAAAAAATAAGTAAGCAGTTTGCAACATGCAGAATCTTTAATTTAATTTAAGCTAAGATAATGTAAGATTCAATGAAGAACCCAACATGAATGTAAGACCTGAAACTATGCTTTCCATGAGTATCAGAGTACATGCAGAGTCAGGACCCCGAGGTGGGCGCCGGGCAAATTAAAACCTGCTGAAGTTAATTGAACAAATTATGTAAGTGTCAGCAGTGTTGGGCTGTGTGGACTTCCCTCTGTGTTCAGTGTGTTGCCTTGTGTGTTAGGTCTGTTAATATGTGAAAGTGTTGATGCGCATGTGTGTTTGTTAATGATTCTGTGAGGGAGAGGAAGATGTATGGGAGGTGAGAGCCGAGCGTGGGGCCCGCTGTGTTTGTTCTGTGTCGGTGTGGACAAACTTCACCTGCAGCCATCAATACTTCTGCAGGTTTGGTGTAGGTGAGAGAGAACACAACCTAAAAACACTCCAGGCTGCTGCCAGTGTTTTCTTTTGATTTCACAACACAATCCCTTTTCCATCAGAGTCAACATCTCAAAATACATGCCTCTTAAACAATGAATCCTTCAAATTGTTTGTTTGAGAGTGAGTTCAACATCACAGATAAAACCAGAAATAAAAGAGCTTTGAATTCATGCCACTGAACTTACTTTGAATATTCAGTCAAATACAATAATCCGTATTAAATTATTACTGCGTTGCATGTTGGGTTACACTCCTACAAAAATCTACTTATTATTGAAACAGCCATGCTACACAGCATAAAAAACAAAAATGTTCTGGCTGCTGCTGCTCATCAGTCCACAAAGTTTGGTTGGCAGGGCCTTTAAGATCCACCTGCTTCACTGTCTGTAATCACACAGATCCATCTTGCCAGCCAGAACAGTTTAACTCTGTCTGCAGAAGCACTGTCCAATCAGCGTCCTTGAAGGCAGGAAGACGAGGGAGCTAGAAGCGTGATGACAGTGAGAAACGACTGCTCACACAGAGGTTAGCATAGATGCTAACAGCTTCAGTAGCAGATTTGTCAGATCTGGACTGCATTTCTTTATTAAATGAAAAACAACTACAAACAATGAAGGCATTTCTTTATTTACAAGATATTTCCACTCAACTTCTGACATGCTTTGGTGAGAGTTTGCTGTACAAATTTACTTACGTTTTGCAGTAATGCCCGTCTCCTACATAATCTGATTGGATCTCGTAAATATGGTTGACAGAACGATCATCCAATCACCTTCTGGATGTGATTTTGAAATATTCACCCCTCTTAAAACACGTTCTATGGGTTGTTGCACAGGTGGACTCGTGAAAGTTGTGCTGTATTGTAGAAATTGAAGAGTCTGTCTGGCATGTCAGGTTGAACTTACACCAGTTAAAACCATTTGAATGGCAGTTTAGCTATATAGCTATATCACTATGCTGCTATTTTAACCAACATCATGTCCATGGTTGTATTGATTATACATCCATAGTAACTGTCTTTACACCCATATACACATGATGCTCGTCTTGAAAATGAGATGCCACATCTCAAGGGGCTTATTCTTAATAAATTTAAATTCAACAAAGACAAATATGGTGCTATACAGAAAAGATTGATTGATTGAGTCTATATTCAGCACAGACAAATGTGATTTTAGTCTCTTTGTCATGCATAGGTTTTCAGCGGCAACAATGTCAAACACACGCTCCCTCTGGTATTCAATGCTAGGCTACAGATGAATGCTCCTGCAAGTTGCTGGGGTTTTCACCAACTAAATGTTGCGCAGTATGCTTCCTATAGTCAAAAATAAAGCCACAATTTTGACCTCTTTCGCCCCCTGCATGTCATGCACATTATGTTTTTTGTTATCATTTTTGCTGACTGTTTCTGATAAAAGCATGAAGTCCTTGACATACAAAGGCATACAGACCAAAGGGAAAGAAACTGCTCAGGGAAGCAAAAAGACAAATGATATTGATTCCTTTAGCAAATTGTTATCAATTCTCAGCTGGAATTGGTTTTCAATTCCCATCACTTGTTAGGTGAGTTATTAGCAGTCATTAGTTTAAAAAAATACTTAAAAGAAAGTTCCTGGATCCACATCCAGAATTGGATTACCACCTACTCACACCTTACTTGTTCAATGACCAACATTCCCCTCAAAATGTCATCAAAATCCACTTAAAACTTGTGCAGTTATCTTGCTTAAAGACAAACAAATGGAGAAATGTCAGCAAAAATTCACTGGTGGAGTTAATAAACAAAACCTTATGAGCTGATACAATTCTTCCTGAAGTCTAAAGTTCAGTCTCCTTTTATGAACCCTCTGATTAATGAAAACCTGTGCAGGTGAATGGAAACCAGATAATGCATTTCCCACTGAACCAGTAAAACCACAACATGACATGTCAACCTCTCAAGTTTAATCATCCCATATTTTTAAAAACCTTATTTTTGTTTCCCTTCTTAAAATAGTTCCATTCAGAATTGTCTTTTCCTCATCCTACAGTACAATACATTTAACTTCTGCACTCCTCAGAATGAGTCTAAATGATAATTCCCTCTCCGTGAAACAATCAGCCAGCAAAGGAATGCACCAGAGCCATTAACTGTTATCCTACCCTTGTTATCCGAGCTAATGGAGTAATTGGTGAAACAGAAGCTTTTAAGTGAATCTTCTGCAGGCTCTGTGCAGAAACAGAAACAAGTCTTCTTAAGAGGCCCGAGGAGGAAATTAATCTGAGCGGTGACGAATAAAATGAGGTTGGAACAGGAAGACAGCCGTGTTTCCTTCAGGCAAACAGCAGGGCAGCAAACCCACAATTATAAAACAAGGCATGCCACTGTCAGGCTGCAGGGAAATGTGGTGAATATATTAAGATATGATTCTGAAATTTAATGAACAAACAAGTTTGAAATGTTTAAGACACTACATACAACAACATTTATGTACTACAGCAAAAGTCTCCCCTTCTTGAGTTCTCATTAGTTTTCAATTGTGACTGAGAATCATCTAACATGACAAAAGTTTAGGAGAGAGATCGGTAATATTCACTAAAATTTGTGTAAAGACCATACGGATACAACCGCTCCAATTTTCTCCTCCCAGCAAAATGCCAGCTGAGTTCCATCCAGCTACCAGCCAAATTTAAGCCACTAGGAGTAAACAAGAATTATTCTTTTGGGTTGTTTCTGTTCTGAATTTACGTACATAGTAGCATTTTCCATGCTAAGCAAAATGTTCACATATATATACACCCTTTAAAATACGGGGGTAGGGGTTACATGTTTATCACATAATTCAGTGGGATCTAATTACAACCATTGAGTTGGGCAGGTCCTAGCACTGTCCTGTCATGGACCAGCCATGACTCCACCAAGGAAATTGGGGGAAAATTCAAGTGGCTCCATCTGTATGGTCTTATTATGGTTTTGCAACAGGACAGCCTTAAATATTTTGGTTAAAAATCATGATTTGGGTTATGAAAAGGAATGCTAGTTTGTGAGTGACTTTTTCATGTAAGAGGGCCTCATATTATAATTTCTTAAGTTTGTATGCCTTTTGGTGTTTGTTATTTGCCCTCTTCACTGTAATTGCACATATACTGTTCTCATTAATAGCAAACCAAACTATGAAATGCAGAAGAGTCAGGATTCATCTCAAGATGTCGTTGATGATGCATTCACAAACCTGTATAGACACAGTGATGGTGACATTATGATCCACATGGAAACTGAAAACATTTCAAAATGTCAAGGCAGCTTAAGCTCACTGCTTCATACTATATGAAATATAACCTAACTGAAATGAGAAACAAGAAAAAACGGAAAGATCATTGTTTTGCAAGCCTAAATAACAGGATTGCAACAGTTGGAACTTTTCTACTCCTAGCTGTGCATGAGGACAAAATGGCTTCTTCCATGTAACAACTTCCTGTACATGCAGGTTTCTTCCTGCTTTGACAAATCAATCACAGGAGTGGTGCATAGTTTCCAAATGCCAAGGGCAGGGAGGACACAAAATGAACCTCAATTACAGGGCTAACATACAGAGACAAACAACAGTCACTCTTACAATCATTCCTACGGGCATTTTACAGGAGAGTCACCAGAAACCCCACAGGCATATTTTTGGACTGTGAAAGGAACTTGGAGTAACTTTAAGGGTTTTTAGGATTTGGAATGACATGTTTAAAATCTGTATTATCTGTTGTTTGGGGTTTTTTTGTCCTTACTGTTTTTGGCCATTTACTTTTTAATATACAGTACATCACCGTAAATATTGTCAAATTGCTGTATCATTGGTGGCGCAGCCTGATATTGCGCTTGGTTAGTAATTGGGAGGTTGCAGGTTCAAGCCCAGATCTGGGCGACACATGGTGATGTGTCCTTGGGGAAGACACTTTACCACAAGTTGCTCCCACTGCTGCATCAGTGGCGTGTGAATGGGCATGAAAGGGTGTGAATGAGTTAGTTGATACTGATGGATCACTAACATAGAACCTCAGAACCATCATTGAGTGAATGTGAGTGCGAATGGGTATGAACGGTAGATGTGACCTGCGATGTAAAGCACCTTTAATGTGTAGTCAAAAGACTAGAAAGGCACTATATAAGCTCAAGTCCATTTACCATCTGTTTTTAAGTTTGTTTTTATGTCCTTATTATTTTGTATCTGTCTATTGGCCAGGTCATTCCTGTAATTAAGAACTGGCTCTCATTTCACCTACCTAGTTAAATACAGGTTATTATTTTTTATTTTTATAACTTGAAGAGAACCGGAGGACAACATGCAAACTCCATACAGCCCATCACACCACAGCACAGACTCCCTTTGCCACTGAATGCCCCCAAAAAGAAGTATAATCACTTGCAAATAGTTTTTCCAAACAGAGAAAAAAAAGATGATAAACGTGTCGACTTTAGGGTATTGCTATCAGTAAATGACAAGTCATTACCAAAGCCAGTCACAGCCAAATGTCAGCAAGGACTGAGACTTCACAATGTGTAATGACCCAATTGTGCAAATATGTTCGCTTCAGGCGCCAAAGCCCCAAAATGGGGACAGCTAAAGTGTTCTTGAGGCTTCAAAAGAGATTCACAAACTAACAGTTGATGTTAAAGTGGCTGGTTTGATCCATATGTTCCAAGCAGGGCAAATATGTCCATGAGGGAGAAGCTCGATTTCCCCAAAAGACATGCACCGAGGGAGAAACTATTACGGGCAATGGGCTGAGATGCATTCTTATTATGCATTATTTCTTGAAAATCAAAATTCTTCTGTAATGCTGACTCCACTGAGCTGTGTAACAACATGATATAGTCCTAAAGCCGTTAAATACTCATGAGAAGAATATATAAGAAGAATAATTAAAAGTTTGGCAACTCCAACATTAAGGACAAAAACAATCAAAAATTAAGCTGTACTTTATCGTCAAACTTTCCAAAATAGGCTGGTTCCAGAGGTCTTAAATGAAAACTCAGAGGCTGTAAGTTTTATGGCTAAAGTGTTTTACTTTTGTTCCATAGCAGCAGATGTTTCATATCTCCTCTTATTAAGAGAATAACTATAAACCTTAAATGGCTTGTTATATGGACGGTAAAAAGAAAACCCTAAAAAAGAAGCTTATATGGCAATGATTGTTCCATTTCTTTATTCCTTACAGTTTCACTTTGACACGGGGTAGTGAACTTTACAACTTCTACGAGGATTTAACCATCAAGAGAGTGATAACAAGCCTGATTTTAATCTGCAGACCCTCATAACAGCCACAATGGGCCCATTTACTTTACAAAGACAAGGAGTCCTACAGAACAGGGCCTTTAAAGAGCTGCAGAGACATTGCAGAGATTCACAAATGAGTTGCAGCTTAGAGATGAAGTCCTTTTGACTCAGAGAGCAAGCAGGAGCGAATGTAACACTAGAGTGGATTTATTAGACTCAGGACTTTAATCCAACTGAGTTTCGACATGAGGAAACTCTCTGGGCTTTCACAGAGCATGACTGTGGTGCCCCTGCATATCAACAGAAAGCACAATGCAATGACAGTGATGGGGTTAAAGTTCAACTCCCTCAGAAAGAAGGAAGGTAGACACAGTAAAATGCTCAGAGCTTTTATGGTTTAGCATCGCCACATAAGCAGACAAGCTGTATCAGAGCATTTCCCAGTTCATGCACAGTGGTGACATTAAGTTCACTTGCAATAGCTTTGGTTTAATGCACATCATGGAGGTCTGTACCAGTAGGACGCTCTCTCTAGTGATTTCAACAGCAGAAATCAAGCTGTCTTATGAAATGGTAACCCTCAGCAACGTGGGACGAGATTTTTTTTAGCTGTACTCCTTGTTGGATCAGTGGCTCAACAATTAACTGCATGGACGAAGCTGCAGCAGACAGACATCTTCATTCATATTGTTGTAAGAGAGCCTCAACGATTATGACAGAGAAAATCTCAAGGAGCATACATTTATTAAAGCATTCTCCTGTATTATATGATTCATCAGATATTTTTATATTAATATTTTAAAGTAAAGGTCAAGTGTGACGGTTTAAAAGTATGTTTGCTAACCACTCTAGCAGGATGGGTGTTATTTCACCATAACAGTTTTTTTTTTAATGTATTAAACATTATTTTGTGGGCATTTGTGCAAATTGAATGAGACTGGGCACTTAGTTTACACACTCAGTTTGCACTACATTGTGTATTTTGTGTATTTTTTTTTTTTATCAATAATGTAAATCAAAGCTCTGTATATTTACAATGTCATATTGCCACCAGTCAAATCTTCTGTGGCCTGTCACATCTACACTTTAAGTCTGCACTAATAAAGAAACAAACAAGTAGTAGGATAAAGGATGCTGAAAATCTGGTAAAGAAAAAAAATTAAAATGATGCAAAAACTAATTACACTGAAGTGATAATAATGGCTCAAGAAAATGTCCAAAGGTCAAGTACAAATAAATAAAATATATCTTGACAAAAATGAAGATTCTCCAGGCAAAGTTCAGCACATGTTGTGTCAGGTGTTCTTTATGTCGATATTACTGATGCACTGTAGTCTTGATGATGCAGGTTTTAAGTGAGAGAACAATTAGTAAGAAGTGCAGAAGGCACTGGTCCGGATGTATTCCCAGGGTCCATTAAATATTTTCTCATTAGTATTCAATCTTTATTTTTCATTTTGACAGATGACTTTAAATAAAGGCAGATTATAGTCCAGTTTTGAACAAACTTTGTTCCTTTAATTCATGTTTTGGGCATTTTTTGCCTTATTGATAGTGTAGGGAGACAGTGGATAGAGCTACAAAGGGGTATGAGAGTCAAAAGTAGCAAGGTAATCTAGCCTCAAGCTGGACTCAAACCCAGGCCACCCATATAAGGCTCAAACCTGAGCTTAATGGGTCTGTACACAAAAAAAAACACCAGGCTATCAGCACACCCAAACTGAACAGAGTTAAATCTCCATTACACTAAGTGCTGGATCTTAAGTTACTGTAAAACATGAGTGTTAAGGTGAGGTTGGCATTGATACCTGATACTTAGAGTCCACTGGTCACTCAAGAAGCCCAAAATTATTGACATTTTCAAGAAGTAAAATCAATGAGGCAAATAATCAATGGATTTTAAAGTGAATGATTGAATGAGGTCACTTACCTTCAAAATGACCTGAACAGAAAGAACAGCCTGGCTTTGGTCAATTCTTCCTGATGGATGAGAAAAGGTTGTAAGGATGATGTCACATCACCACAAATAACTTAAGATGGAGGCAGGAGAGGATTTTTGCAGAGAAGCACTATTGAAATGATTACCAATGTGTGGCAAAGATTTTGGAAAATAAATGATACACTGTAGTGACATATGAAGGCAAAAATGAAAATGTTCATGGAGAAACGCCAGGAGGCATGAATTAAAAAAAAAAAAAAAAAAAAACTGTCCAGTGTTCGGAGAGGGGTGAGACAACACTGCTGTTCACAGTGTCAGTGATCCCATGAAATTAACCCATGAAACAAAAATGGTGTTTCACTGATTCAAAACAGAGAGGGCAGGGGAGGTAGGCAGAGCTGATGGTGTGTCTAAACACACTGTATTTTGTTATTGTTTTGGTCAAGAGCTTCACTGTAGCAGATGCTGTATGTTGTGCATTGAAGATCCCTTTACTTTCTTTCATTAATTGATCATAAATCAGGGTTCACAAACATGTCAGTTAACTACATACATTTTTAAGGGTTATTATTAATGTATTTAGGTCAGGAAATCTAAACTATCTCAATTTAAGTCTTCTGTTCAACAACATTTTTGTGGCTTCTTTTAGCAAACTGTGATAAAACAACAGCCCACAATATACCTAAAAAAAACTAACAAGCTATCACTTGTTTACAGGTATTCCTGAATCAAGCAAATTCTAAGGAGGACATTAAAAGTGAAAAAAACTGCAGATGGTTGTCTGTAAGGTCTCCCATTGAGGTAAATTTTACTTTAGATTGGAGTTATACTGAGATTAAGTTCTTAGCAGGGGAAAGTCTTGGTTTGATACCAAAAGAGAAGTGAAACACCAATTAAAAAAAAAAAAAAAAAGTTACAGATACTTTTCAACAAAGCAGCCTAGAGAAGCCTGACTGCAGTCTAAAAATAACCCCTCTAAAATGTTTCACTGTGGCCACAAGTTAATCTTAATAAGAACTATCACTTTAAAACTTTCTTTCCTTTTAACTGGCTGTAAGCAAGCAACAATGATATACTGAAATCATATTTTCATTTACTAATCACCTTTGTATCATAAGTCTGAATCTTAAAACTAAAAACCTGAACTTTAAATGCCATGAAAACTAATTGCGGTAAAAGTTCCTCCTTAAACTTGATGCAGATGCAGCTGTGAAGCAGATGTTGCTGTGTATTATCACCTGTTGTGGTCCTCATATTGTTGGGTGGCTCTGTTATGGCCGCAAGTTATGGCAAACTCACACAGATTATCATTCTTTCATACTTTACTCGATGTTTGCTATCAAAACAACCAAAACATGACGATTTCAGCCACGGCAAGGATACAGAGACGGAGGGATATATTTAGACATCACGTTGCTGATGTGAGAAAAGCAACTTTAAGCACATTGAAATGTCACAAAATAAAATATTACAGTTGCACTTCGGAATAAATACATAATATTAAGGCATTAATAAAAAGGCTATTCAATTTGCTTCCACACGGGAGTTTGACGATGGCAAAGCACACTCTTGAAAATAAGAAAATGACAGAAATCCTTCAGGCAACGGAGATCTTTAATCCCTGACTTAACCCAGACACTGCTAAATCCTCCCACAGCCTTCTAGGGTTAAGAAGGGGCCAGCAGAGCAAATCTAAAGCCAATTATGACAGTGATGGTGACATTATGATCCACGCTGGTAGATTCAAAATTCAGATTTCCTGGCACCTGTTCATTTCCAGAGCCTCAGGTAAGATAAGGGCTCATTTATTTGAATGACATCTTTGGAGCAGAGAGGCTGACTAATTGAGAGGAAGAGAAACGGAAGTATTTTTCACCCTTGAGGCTTGTAGCTTCTAGAAGAGGTAACTTGTTAAAGTTTGAGGATGGAGGATCCTCTTCACACTCTGAAACATTAATAACATTTCTGATTCAGGAAAGATCAGCAAGGAGAGCTGAGGTGAAGCGGTTGTTCTGACAAATCATTTTGTAACTCATTTATTTCATTAACATAGAAAGCAGTGTTTGAGACAGAATACAGTAGCCTTCAGGCAAATTCTCAAAATGTTGTTCATTTCTAGAGCAGTGGCTTGTTGTTCATGCTCCCCTCATTTAGCCTGCGTGTTAATGTGATCCAGAGGGAGACGGAGCAACAGTGCATCAGCATGTCACAGTACAGTCTGTTAAATGAGGGAGCGGGCTGTGTCAGAGACTAATGCCTTCACTACATTAAGACACTCTGCTCAGAGCCTCGAGGGCCACCCAGGGAATGATGAAGATTAGAGTTTAAGACTAGCATTAGGAGCAGCTTGAGGAAATCAGTACAAGAAATGACAGCTTTCAAGGTTTCTGTTCAGTTGCTGTTGAGGACAGTCAGGTGTACTTGTGTTTGTTAGATGCTAATACTTTTAGAGGGTGTTCTACTTTGGGGAGGAATAGGAAATGAGTTATTGAACAAGGCCAAACTCGAGGCCAGACGGCACATTTTAGGGATGATATTTGTCTGACCTGACGGCTGTAGAGTCTAAAAAGTCTGTCATTTTATCCAGTGTGGTGTAACAACAACTGGGGACTCTCACGGGATGCCTCCTGACAGAAAGTCTAACATGTTTAATTCTTGTTGTGCCTACTATGATTTGTCTGTAATCTAAGTGACTCTGACCAAAGAGAGCACAAAGCTCTCTCCCCCTCCGGCAGTCACAAATGTACAAGCAAAACAAGAAAAAAGGAATGAGAATGGATAAAACAAAATAAACAGCCAAGCAAAAAAAAAAAAAAAAAAACGCAGTTGGTGCCACAAGAAAGAACTATGTGACAGAGCATAAGTTTGTAGGTTTGACAACAGCATCCATGGGTCATAGAGGGACTACCATTGTAGATCTAAACTAGATGTACCAGAGCACATACCGCCACTAAGGCATTTCAAAAACTGTCTGCCAAGTTATTGTCCAAAAATATGGAAGACTGCCCTATCTTGCAATGTTAACAAATCCTTGAATAAATTCCTGGATCCACACCCGGTTTTCGAATACCACCAAAACCAAACCACTCCTCCGTTGTGCCATTATCAACATTCTCTGAAAATGTCCTCAAAACTTTTCAAAACTTCCTGGGTTATTAGCAACAATGGGAAAAACTGCCCTATCTTGCAATGTCAACAAATCCTTAAAAAAGAGATCCTTGATCCGCATCCGTCTCAAAATACTGTTAATATAATTCTGACGACATCCTGCCTCTGCAGCAAGTTCACATGCTCGAAAACACAATATCTTTGCCCTGTGACTGTCCTAAAGAAATAGTCTGTCCTAAATAATAAAATAATAACTTTGAGATGACCGAAGTTGCCCACCCCTGCCTCGAAGTATAGCAGTTGTTATGTCATTAGCTGAATTTTCTGGCTTTGCACACAGATTCACTCATTTTTAAGAAAACAAATACTCGAAAGCTAACACCTTACATTATTTATTACACCAAACTTTATCTGAGTTTGCTAATGCCTTGGATTTCGGCTTGATGGGAAGGCTCATCAAGCCAAAATCCAAGGCTCATTTGGACATCAAAGGCTCTTGATGTCCAAATGTGGTTTACATACATCATTTAATGCTATGATAACACATTAAGGGCATATTTCCTTAATGATATTTTTGTATGAGCCAATTTTTACTTGGTTTAATCCATGAAAACAATAAGTTGTGATGAACAAAAAGTACAACCTGAGATAAAACTCACTGCTAAACAGGTGGTAAAGCACTCTTCCACCTGTTTGGGCTTTGGATGTAGTTGTAAATATATCTGACTCTGCACATTGTGAGTAACTGATGAACAGTCGAGGCAACAAGAATGCTCAACTTCCTGATGGGGAAGGATAAGTAAAGTGCTAATAAAATGCTTTATAATGGGTAAAAAATCACACTAACATGGTATGCATGGCATTTCTACAGCACTTTCCTCCACGCTCAGGAGGTGAAGCAGTTTAATTACTTACTATTGCAAGTGGTGACTTTTACTTGGCTGTGCTCCTAAATGTCTTGCATAATCTGCTGATAAAAACAGAGTGAGTCCTCATAAATGTCTCTTTATTGTGGTTTAGAAAAAGCTCATAGGCTCCCACTGATCCTGTGTTAGAATGATTAATGCAATGTACAACATGGCTCCCCGACGAGGGTCACTCCATGACAATATGGTCTCACGTAAAAGGTTTGGGGCCACTGCACTAGTAGATATTGGACATATTTTTGCCTGTTGTGCATCTTTTGACTAATTATTACCTCTGTCATGGAGGCTTTTACCGACATATGTTTGTTTGTTTGTTTGTTAGCAAGATTACGCAAAAACTACTGGATGGATTTTGATGAAATTTATGAGATGTTGGTAATGGCCCAACTTTAAAATGATTAGATTTTGGTGATCCAGAACACCGCCATTAACAAGCCATTGTTTTTGCTGTCTAACTAATAATGGTATCAACATGATTCTGAGTGCTAAGTGTGAGTTTTCAGGGTCAGTGAATCATATTATGATGCTAGCATTATCATGCAATATATGAGCTACCTTGGCGGAGGTTTGGGCTCTCTGAGTGCTTCCTAGTTGAAAATGGTTCTGCTATTCACTTGTGGGTCCCAACTCATTAATTGTTGTGTTTAGAGGACCATGATGTTAATAATAAAAAGTTTAAGCCATCTTTGTTTCTGTGGCCTCCCATGCTTTAAAAAAATAACCAAGGTTTTGAAATTGTCTAGCTAGTCTCTGGTAATTAAAGTAATCAAAATACAACCTCATCCTAGTAAGGCAGAAAGAGTCAAATCAGGCTCTGGGCTTTAAAACTGTTGAACAGCTTTTACCTCCTCTCTTCATTTTCAAGGATGCATATCCATCCATTAGTTTACTGTCATTGAGGCTGTTGGTGGGTGTTGCATTGTGTTCACTCCTCGACTAAACCCAGTGATGTGACATCATGGAACATCTTCAATACAAGTGGGGCACATTAGACACACAAACCCATCAGCTCTTTCATGCTCTCACTCTTTAAAGCTTTCTCTCCTCTTTTTAGCAGGAATAATGCAGACAAAGAGATTCAAAGATCTTTTCTAGTGGGTGTCCCGGGCGTCACTGATTCACTCTGAGAAAACTTCATAGTGTCTCTGTGTCCCTGAAAGATCAAATGAGTCTTTGACAGAAGGCTCAAAAATAGCACAAGAGTCCTCAAAGCTGTTATATAGATGTTATGATCATTGATTTTATAGCATGAAAGATGGTAAGTGTTAAGGGCACAACCAAGTTCGTGTAATGTTCATAAAGAGAATCAGCATGAATCAGTGTAGCTTTAGAGCCACTTTTTCATGTAAGACCAGAAAATAAACCTTATTGATTCACTGATCTTTTTTTTCTCTACTCTCTCTCTCTCTATCTCTTTAAAACCTATTATTAATACCCAGGAATGTTTAGTTTGAGGTTTAAAGTGCTATCAGCTATGAAGAAACCTCTTGCAGCCTGTGCTTCAGCTGGTTCAACTCCAGAACGTCTGCTTCTGGGTTTCATTAATAAATAAGATCCCGTGAAATTGGTCCAATCAGGTCAGTTCAGGAAGTTGGACGAAAAGGCTCAACTCAGCAGGTTTCTGATAATTTACACAAGAGGACTTACTGAATTTTAAGAATGCCAGCGGGTCACATTTATAGAGCACAATGAACTAGTTCAGCCTGATACTAAAATCAACATTGTTGGCACAAGGGCAGCAAAAAGAAAAACCTTGATGCATTTGTGTCAATAGTTAAAGAGCTGCCCTTGAGCCAGAGTATGTTCAAAACTACATGAATGGACCTTTAACTACTTCTTTAGGTACACCTTGCTAGTACAAATTTGGACCCCATTTTGCCTTCTTAAGTGCCTCAGTAATTTCTGGCATAAATTAAACAAGGTACTGGAAATATAACCTTGCACAGCAGCTGGATCAGCCTGATTCAGTGTCTGTAATCAGGGAGATTCATCTTGCCAAGCTCAAATCCACGACGATTTTGAGCAGCCCAAGGCGGGAAGAGTTGGGATATACATAAGTGTAGACAGTAGAAAGTGACAACTTGGACAGAGGTTAGCTTCAGTAGCAGTTTTACCAGATCTGGACCACATTTCTTTATCAAATGCAAAACAAACAACACAAAATTCTCTATAGTAAGGATATTTTTGCCCCACTTTGTTTTGAGGAGTTTGTTTTAGGAAATGGCTTATGTTAAGTGGTGCAGTAGCACCCGCCTATTGAATTACCTGATTATTACCTGGTTAATAATAAATGTGACTGATGGAACGACTGTCCAATCACCTGTTGGATATGCTTCTGAAAGGTTCTGCCCTCCTCAAAACACTGTCTATTGGCTCATTCCCAGGTGGACTAGAGTTTTGTGACAGGGCATGTTATCCTGCTGGCCGTAGCCATCAGAAGATGGGTACACTGTGGTCATAAAGGGATGAACATGGTCGGAAATATTACTCAGGTAGGTTTAGGTTTTTGAGAAGAAATTAAGGTGGGTCTAAAGTGTGCCAAGGAAATATCTCCTGCACTATTACACCATCCATGACTTATCAGACCAGGCAGTCTTATATTGTCAAATTTTGGTGAGCCTGTATGAATTGTGGCCACAGTTTCATATTCTTAGCTGACAAGAGTGACACCTGGTGTGGTCCTTCTGCTTCTATATCCTGTTTGCCTCAAGATTCAATGTGTTCTGAATGCCTTGGCCTATTGAGAAGATATTGAGTTAATGTTATTTTTCTTTGATCTCAAACCACTCTGGCTATTCTTCTCTGACTTCTGGCATCAAAAAGAGAACTGCTACTCACAAGATATTGTGAGTAGCAGTTCTAACCCTAACCCATTCTCGACAAAATCTTAAAAAGTTGGTGCAGTAGTCAGCAGTTTCTGAAAAACTCATACCTGCACGACAGGCACCAACAAACATCCACATTCAAAGTCACTTACATCACCTTTCTTCCTCAATCTGAAGCTCAGTTTGAACTACAGGAGGTCACCTTGACCATTTCTACATGCCTAAATACACTGAGTTGCTGCCATGTGACTGGCTGATTAGATGTTTGCTTTAAAGAGCAGTTTAATGGGTGTATCTGATAAAGTGGCTGGTGAGTGTTAAAGGGCTTCAAGGGTGTGCCTGCAGATAGATCTTATTCAAGCAGAGGAGACAGAAATACGGAAGAGACACAAAAACACATTCAAAAACATCAGCAATAATCCAAAACATCTGTTAAGGTCCCTCTTTACAGAGAAACTAAACAGATTTAACTTTAGAGATAATATGAACATATCTGTAGGTAGTTTCGAGCCATCCTGATTGATTGGATAACGCATTCAATGATTGTTACTTATTTCCTAAATTGGCCTTCAGAGACATGGAAGCACTTAGCTGGTGATCATCTCCCTCATTTCCACTGACAAAATGAAGGGTAACTCTATCCATTGTTAATGTGAATGGCTTTGAAGTGGGTTAAATTGTAGGTTCAATTACATCTTAAAACACTGCTTGGATGGTTTTAGCTCTAAATGCTTCAAATTGGTGAGAAATGGAACGCTTCCTTCAGCTCTTCTGGCTCTTTAGGACAGTCACAGGGCAAAGACAAATGGTTAAATATCCACTGTGTGCCTTCCTTTTTATCCAGTCCAAATTGTTATAACCAAGTGGTTCTTTTTGGATTGTTGTTAGTCAATTCAGGACTGCAGTAACATGAGGAATCAAATGTATTTCGACTTGAACCTTTCCACTGTTCAGTCATAAAGAATGTGAAAAGTGTTTCTAAAAAAACCCTTGGTTGCCCTCTTCTATTTTTTGAGCAGTGACTGCAAGAAAAATATTCTCCCATCCACCCATCTATTTCTGTCTTTATTCTCTTTACAGAGTGCTGTATCCTTGAGATGCTACTTCAACCTTTTGTTCCCTTGTGCATTGGCTCCGTATCTAGGAAAGAGTGTTCATATTTGACTGATTTTCTCTAAACAGATGGCTGGCAGGGCCTCTGCTGCTGGAAAGCATCATACTTTACCTATCTCATCCCACCAGTTTTAGACCTGAGCACTCTTCTTAGTTAAGGTCAGGGAAGAATGTGTCTCTGCTAAGATGCTAAAAATATTGATATATCATGCCAAGACTGACTTTATGTTAAGTCTGTTGGTTAATAACACAAACTATCTAAATATGCATTCAGCTTATGTCACTTCAAACGGAAACTGAGTTTAGAAGTGGTCTTTTTTTTCAGAAAAGAACAAATAAAAATACTCTAAATAAGGGCAGTGCCTGCAAGTTAATTTGGGCAGAGAAGTCAGATGCTCTGCTTTCACACTGTCTGTCTATCATCACTCAAATTAAATAGCGAGGCATTGAAGCTAACTTTCTCTGCTGCCCTGCCAGGATTGCCTGCATCAGCACTGCACTCTTGCTTTTAACCTTCCACCTCCTCAGCATCCACCTGCAGGACCTAACAGAAAGTTAAAATTCATCATCCCTTAAATCAACATGCCAACTTAATCTACAAGGAGGAACAAACTTAAATGTTTTGCTTCTGCAATATATGTTTTTTAATAAAGATTAAAACACAAAGTTGGCAAGTGATACTATCAACCTGTCCAAGTGTGAGCTGAAGAAGAACCGTGTGACCACATCAGCATCGCTTTTCAATGTGCCACTTTCTTATCATACTTAGGTAAATGATTTCACCACAGTAAACTGCTAGAGTGGGAGTTTGTTGGCTGTAGCGGTCTTGCTCTCCTCGTAAAGAGAGACATTAGATGCTCCAGTTTCTAATGCTGAACTAAGATTGTCGTGCTGCCACCTTTTTGAACAATGGATTTTGAACAAATCCTGCAGTGAACAGTGACTTGTTCCATGTCTGTCACCACAAACGACGCAGATCTTTAATTGGGAACAAGCCCCTCGCTCTCATTAGCAGCCGGCTTGTTGTTGTGTGCATCTCGAAGAAGGAAACGGGGGGGGGGGGGGGGGGGGGGGATGAAACTTTAGAGGGTCAGGGGAAGCAAAGGGAGCAACGTAGCAAGTCAGGGGAAAAAAAAATCTCAAATTTTCTTTCTTATAAATTTATTTGTTTAACATGGATTTAGAGTTACATCCGTGCTGTAGCATTTCATAACATTCATGTCTCAGATGAACTGTTGCATAACGCTGATCTGAAACACCTCATGGAGTGACGTTTTTACTTGATGGAGTTCTCAATTTAAAGACTAGTGAGCTATGAAGGTGGGTAAGGGTGGGTTACTAGGTCTTGACTCCTTGGCTGTTGTTTTGTTTACTCGAGAGCACCCCCAGTGGCCAAATTTTTCATACTGTGCCTTTAAGATAACTAGTACTGCTAGTCCTCTTTATAGAGCACGTAGGTTAAGAACAGTATGTTTACAATTTAAAGTTAAATCTCTCCTTGTTTTGTTTGTGTCCCTTCTCACTTCAAGGACAATGTTGAGCCTCCAGCCTACGACCTCCTGCTCAACCCGTTATTACCTCCGCCAAGGAGGTTATGCTTTTGCCGGCGTTGGTTTGTTTGTTTGTCTGTGTTCAAAATAACTTGAAAAGTTATGGACAGATTTGGATGAAATTTTCAGGAAATGTGTGAAATGGTATAATGCATATAACTCCACAAAAAAATGGTCAGGGCACTTGGTAAAAAACCTACCTTGGCGGAGGTTTGTGCTCTCCGAGTGCTTTCTAGTTCCCACATTAAACAGAAGTGATGAAACACCCATAAACTTGCATTTTCTCTTCCATAATATCTTAAAAATCAATTACATTTATATATACACAAGAAAAGAAACCCCACTGATGCCACCTCCTCCTCTGTATGAGTAACATAAGTATTTGACATTGAGAACGAGAGAAGAAGAAAGAAGGACAGAGAGAGAGAGAGACATCTGTGAACGTGGCTCTTGAGGGATCATGGTGTGCCACTTGGTTCTGTATCTGGCTCTGCGTCCTTTGATGCTGCTCTTGCTGTCTCCTCTTTTACAAACACTAAACCCTCTGATTCAGCCGGAGATAGACAGTAGCAGGTTACATGTATTGTGAATGTGAGTGTAAATCTTCAAAGAAAATCCTCTGAAATCTCTGATGCCCTCCATCTTTGGTGCAGACGGCCACAGTGAGCTGGCAGAGGCCTCGCCGTCTTGCTGGAGGACATATCGTCAGCTGGTGTTTGGGTCAGTTTAACTGAGAGGCCAATCTGTTGTCTCTTCTGTGTCTTCACCCTCTATGACAGAGCGTGATGTGCAGAGTTAGAGCCATCGCCATGAAACATTCAGACGGATGTTTTGTTATACTCTTCAAAGAATTCAGAGGCTTTTGCTTAATTTGAATGACATCAACCTTGAGGTTTAAAAAAAAAGGGCTTTTTTATAATATCACCATGACGGAGGAAGGCTTGATTTTCAAGAGGATTCTCGGAATAGTTAGTCAAGTGTTATAAAATTTCCCTTGAATCTGTCACACTGTACCTCTAGGACACGCTGACAGCTCTCCGGCTGGAGATGAAATAAAAACAAGACTGTGGATCCTTCTAAGCTGCAGAGGTGAGGCTCTGTGCTGGGTCATATTCTTCACTCCTTGAAGAGTAGCATGTAAACAAATACAATAACTACACACTAAAAAGCAATTGTGGTGGTTAACTTATTCATCTGTTCACTTGGAGGTTGATATGAAGAATGGTATTGTGCTTGCAAAGATTTATTTTTCGATGAAGATTCACTGTAGTTTGTAAAATGAGGCTATTACCCTTGTATTTATATAATTACATGAATACTTGACAGCTAACAGTTAATTATGATGTTAATTCATCATTTGATCTGATTTGTAAGGAAGAGGCAGGACCAGATAAGCTTTTTGCTTCATTCTGTCCATTCTCAAACTGGTATGTATGTTCCCACGTGTACATTCATTTGATGGACATGTACAGTTGTTTGGTGCACAAAAAAAGCAAGAAAGAAAGAAAGCATTTCAAAACCAAAAACCTCGTAGAGCGCAAACCTCCACCAAGGTAGCTCACATGTTGCTGTTACATCTATAAGCAATAGTTCCATCGTAAAGTTACCATGTTAATATGATTCCTTGATCCTGAAAATCCACACTTAGCACTCGGAATCATGTTGATATCATTATTAGTTAGACAGTTATTGAGCAACAATGATTGTTCACTAACAGTGGTTATCTGGATCACCACCAAAATCTAATCATTTTTAAATTGGGCCATTACCAACATCTCCTGAAAATTTCAGCAAAATCCGTCCAGTAGTTTTTGTGTAATCTTGCTAACAAACTAATAGACAAAAAAACAAAAGAACAAACAAACAAACATACGCCAGCTAAAACATAACCTCCTTGGCGCAGGTAATAACTACACACTAAGAAGCATTTGTAATACTTATCATCTATGAAGCATTCATTGTAAACATCTGCTTTTGCTATATAAATAAAGTTATTATTATTACTATAAAACTCCTTTAAAGACAGAGTTTTTGGCCCCATCTGCATCAATATACAGTCATGGCTCCTGTGCCAGTTCTTTCTGTACAGGAGCAGAGCTGATCTCCATCACTGCAGGTAATGATTATTGTCATGTGCCTCATTCAACCCCACTTCAAACACCCTGAACGATCCCTTCAAGTGCTGCCAGGAACTGTTCCCTGCAGAGATTCAGAAGACATCAGATTATCATTACAGTAAGGCGAAGCTCTGCCTTTATCTGAGCTCATTTAGGAGGAAGAACGACCCTGAGATTCTGTGTCTTGGTCTGTTTTTTTTTTTTTTTGCTGCCTCTTAGGAACTTAGGCATATTGAATCTCCCAAATAGTATCTGGAAAAAAGATTACAAGTTACCTAGCAACAGCTGCTGTGGAGCTCTGATTGCTGCTCCTTGGTTTACAGGATGGTGGGATGGAGTTCACGGTGGGAAGACGAGAGGACACTCGAGAGGATTTTATCTGAAAAATAAACCTTTTCATCTTCTCTGGAGAGGTCCAGCTACCCTGTCATTTATCTGCTGTGACTGTTTATAGAACCGCAGAGAAACAAACTTCAACTGCCCGCAGACACACGGAAAATTACATTTTAATGACATTCTGGTAAAAGCATGTGTGTATAAAATACTATTTGAGAAAATGTAAACAGCAAGAGATGGACGAAGAAGAGATTGGAAGGAGAAAGCTGATGTTACACAAATAACAAAAACATGAACATCCCATTTAATCTATAAATTAGTAGACAGGGTTTGAATTTGCATTATAACAAGTTTATGGAACTGTGCTTCATTTAAAGATCCCTTATTTTACACAATTCAACAAATTTACGCTGGTCCCAGATGACCCGGGATCATTTTTTGAGGTTTAAGACTTATAAATCCACCAAGATGTATATCTAAATTACATCTGCCATGGAGATGATGTTTTTTCCCATGTTTGTTTGTTTGTTAACAGGATAACTCAAAAGGTTACGCACGGATTTTTATGAAATATTCAGGGCATGTTGGCACATGATAGATTTGATTACATTCATGGAAAACACACTTTGTTTTTCGGATTTGTTAACACAGCGTGATAGGACAGTTTTTCACATTTTTTTGCTAAGAACTTAATAAGTTTTTAACAGATTTTATGACACTTTCAGGGGATGTTAGTCCTGAAAAATGACATAAGTTATTCCATTTACATTTCTTAAAAGCGCAAGAAATGGAAGTTTTTCACATTTTGCTAATAACTTTAAAATTTCTCAAAGGATTTCTATGAAATTTTCAAGAACTGTTGGTCATGCCACAAAGGAGAATTTCATAGATTTTGTTGGTGATCCAAATCTACTCGTGGATCCAGGAATTTTTTCCAAGATTTGTTCACAGTGCAAGCTGGGGCAGTTTTCTACATTTCTGACAAAAAGCCAACCAAGCAATGTCGGAAATGCCTTAGTAGAGATTTGTCTTCTTGGAGCACTTCTAGTTATGAATGTATTTATCTTTACATTTACTTTGAGTGGTATGTAGCAGCATGATGCTAGCAGTGTAAATGTTTGGCTAGACGGCCCGATTACTTTGTTTTAATTATTTGTGTTGTCTTTTATCTGCTCAATGATGCACTCGTGTCAGATCTAGGTAAATGGTTTTACAAGAGCTTGTAGTCAACACTGTTCTGTTGTATAAGATGTGCTGAATGTAAAATTTGTGCAAGATTTGAGTGCTTTTTGATTCACTTTATTTGAGAACTTCTCCCAAAAGTGTAATTGAGCCCTGTTTAAATACATGCTGTTATCCATCCCTCCATTATCTAGAGCCTTTCAGGGTCATGGGATTCTGGAGCTTATTCCAGCTGACAAGAGACAGGGTGCAACATGGCCAGACGATTACAGGGCCGACATAGAGAGACATACAACCATTCACACTCATATCTATGAACAATTAAGAGTCAACAGTCAACCTAATTAGCATGTTTTTGGTCTATGTTGGAAACTGGAGAACAAATTATTGAATACTGTTGGATTTTCTCATCTTATCGACAAGAATTGCTTACATACTGTCCATCAATAAGATCTTACATTATAAATATAAAAGCATTTCAACTTAAATTCAAATACTACAACTTGTTTAAATGAACAAAACACACAATTCAAGTAAAATTTTAGAGTATGTTAGTTATTAAATTTATTACTAACATTGCAGAGGCATATAACTCCACAAATACATTTAGCAACCTTTAAGAAGAAGATTACAATAACAATTTTAGTCAATTAAAGCTTTAAATATTGATATTTTTATTTTTCATGGTCACTTTTGTCACATTTTCTATCTGTATATATATATTTTTTTGTTCATATGGAATTGAATGGCTGGTGGTTTAAAGAGAGTACGAGGGCTGTATGTGGCCCCCAGGTCACCAGTTGCCCACCTCTGTACAAGCAGTTTGCCATTTTGGACACAGCTACAGGATCAAAACATTCAAAATGGAAGAAATCACCTTTTCATTGCAGTTTCAGAAGAACAAAATTCAAGAATTGTGGGAAAAATGGGAAATCTATATCCTCCCTAAATGCCCTTTTTGTTTAAATACATACTTATTTTACAGAGACCTGTGTGAAAATATTTTCTCCTGTTTTATTACGGAAGAGACGCTCCATGTTTAAATGTCAAGTGTAATTTTGTGTTATGAATTTTCTTCCTCTTGCTTTCATTTTTCTTTAGTTTTACTTTTTTTCATTTTTTTTAATTTCATGTATCCCATATTATTAAGACATGACTGGAAATTATGTTTAAAAAATACTTAAGAGAGGGATCATACTGGAAGTTTGTTTGCCAGTCACTGTAACATTGTCTATTATGTGTGAGATAAAATAAAATAATTTAAAAAAACACTCATACTCGGCTACAATGAGGATTTACGCAAAAAAGCAGTCATGTTAAAGCTCATAGTGACTTTGGAATGAAGGAAATCACTTGGTAATTCTTTTGACAGCGATTTTCAGTAACTTGCCCTCCTGACCAAAACACCTGTGAGAAGCTGAGATGAAGTTCCTCCCCTTGGATAAAAGAATCGAAAATGTGTGTACTCTACAAAGTTCAGCTCCACAGAGAACATCTACAGGCCAGAGATCAGCACCAGGGACAGCACCTCAAGGACTAAAATGATTTATGCGAGGCAGGGGATCTTTCTTTCCACTCTGGGTATTCAATCCGAGCCGATCATGGACCCTGAGATACAGTTCACCGCTCAGTTAACAGCAGCAGAGCCTTTTTATCCGGTCACGCTGACAGAAGAAGCCTCTGCTCGGAGGAAGAAATGCAGTCAAAACCAGAAACCTTCCTGCAGAGGAGCTAAAGAGGTGGAACAAACCCAATAGAACAGGGCAGGCCGGGGCTCAGCAGCATGTTTTCTGTTCACTCCCCTCAGAGAGGATAGGAGCAAAATCAGATCCTGACACCCAGACAAAATCTTTGACCTACAGAGAGTTTAGCAAGAGCCTCTCACAAAATGTCAAACAGCCACAGCCGCTTTTTCAGTGTTGTTGTCTCGCAGTTCAACATGACAACATCTAATCACATCCCTGGACTGGGGTCCACATTCAAGATTTCCTGCTGCTTAACAGAAGGTTTTTTCTTGCTGCCATGATGGAGGGATTCATGATTGGCTACATGGATTCATGTTGGGTGTTGGATGTATATATATATATATTGTATATATATGTATATGTGTATTTTTATATGTATATATGTATCTATGCATATATGTGTATCCATAATATGAAGAGCTTTGTGCTCTATTGTAAAGTGTCTTGAGATAACACTTGTTATGAATTGGCGCTATACAAATAAAGATTGATTGATTGATTGATCCCTTCTGCAGCAGCAATAGTTCAGTCAAAGTCACCCACGCTCTGCTATCTATATCGGTAGTTTGCAAAGTTCAAAGGTTCAAATACTCTGACAAACAAGGCCCTGTTTAGGTGGCTATTCTTACTGAAGCAGGCTATGCTTTTGCTGCAATTGTCCTGTTTATTTGGAGCTTTCATTTTGACTGATTTGGTTCTACTTGAGTGTTCGTCTTGCACACAGTGACAAACAATCATAGGTTTACAAGACACAAAAGCACCGTCATTACATTTCCACCCTTTAACAGGGGTCACAGATCTTCATCTCCTGGTAGATCTCATAGACATTTCCAGTCGTTCTTGAAGACTAGATGGTAGATGGACTGGTCATAATTCATCTTTTTATGACATAAGTGGAATTGGTGCACCAGGATAAGCAGGACATTCAGCCATCTTTTATCTGTTGTGCTATTGTGCACTCTGACCTGAGCTAACAATAGTCTGGTGGCTTAGTGAAAAGATTGTGCAAATGCGGATAAAAGCGCCATTTTTTGGATGATGATACCTAAGGGTCAGTTATTGAATTTTAGCCTAGGAGTCCTTGGCAAACATCTATGTTACATCTGTCGCTTCTTTTAAGTCACTTTTAAAAACTCACTTTTACAGAATTGCTTTTATGTGATGTTGTCTTTTATAGTCTTTTATCTTCTTTCTTTCTTTCTCTGTGTTCTAGTTGTTTTTAGCCTTTTATTCATGTTTTAGTCTTTTTATAGCCTTTTATTTGTTAGTATTGCTCTTATCATTCTAGCTCCTTTGTCTTTGACTTCTTCTTAAAAACTCTGAACCATCAGTGAGCGAATGGGTGTGGATGGGTAAGTGTGACCTGCGGTGTAAAGCAGCTTTGAGTAGTCAAAAGACTAGAAAAGCGCTATATAAGCTCAAGTCCATTTCTATGCTATATTAGCGGATTAGTGTCTTTATTTACTTTTAATTCAGTTTGTTTTTGTTTTTTGCTTTACCTTACATTATACTCTTAATCTTTTTATAGAAAACTTTTAAGCTTATTTTTTAATTGTTCTATCTCTTTTTATTATCTCTATTCTATTATTTTATTATTGTCTTTTTAAATTTGTTGTGTTTTTTTAGCTTTTACTTTGGTCCTCTTGGTCTCATTTTATGTAGCAGGGTTCTTGTATTGTCTGGGTTCTTATGACATATTTGTGTATTTCTTAAATGTACTTTGATTTAATTGACCTCTTTTGGTTGTTTTTTCCTTTGTGTTGGAGCTCCTGTGCTTTGCTGTCTTTATGTTCCTGCCTGTTGTTTAGCACTTTTTAAACCTCTGTTTTTAAAAGTGCTATATAAATAAAGTTTATTGTTATTATCATTATTATTATTATTATTATTATTATTACATATCAAATTGTTAGACTATCAATATCAATGAAATATGTGAAAATCCGCCTAGTATTTTTCAGACTATATACATCATAAAATTATCAAATTACTTCCAAATGTGATAAAGTTGTCTTACTTTGACATTATTAGAGTCACAGAACATAAGTATTATCAATAACATCTTTAATGCAATGAAGAATAAAAATGGATGTGCATCACAGTGTCATGATGCACATCCATCATGACACTATGAGCCTTCACAAAGAATAAGAGCAAAAGAGGCAGAGAATATGTATAAGAAATATAAAAATAAGTCGGCATGGATAATAAGAAAATAAAAAAGGGGAGTTGCTGGTGGAAGAACACGAGGCTCGTTGTTGTATCACAAAATAGTTTTAAACACAAGGAAAAGTTCAACGCTGTAAAGAATCTTACTGTCACACATTATCGAGCCAATGTTGTCTTAACCTGTAGGTGGATTAGTTACAAGGCTTTCAGCGTCACTATGTACTGCTATGTACTGGCTACCATCCACCCACGTTTATCTCAAAGCTCACAAGTTCCTTTACTCATATTTACTAGAGCCTTGGGCCTCTAGCAACCCCACTTCAAAAAACCCTAACTAACCCTTTAATTTACTGAAGTCAAGAGAGCATCTTGTGTGCATACATGGTCAAGTTACACTGAGAGATGTTGGATCAAACTGTTCACTGCTCCAGGCACCCTGATGGACGGAAAACTTTCAATTCAAGCCCTTGTAAATCATAGACACTTAAAACCCCTTAAAGCCTGTTGTATCACATTTGATACATACTTTTATGATACCTCTATCTAATCAATATGATCAACAAATGACTACATAAAACATCTGAATACAATCTGATAAATGATAAAAATGTCCTCAAGTGGATTATCAGTTGCCAAAAACACCTAATGTATCAAATAAGATACAAAAAGTATACTGTATAGGTTCAATTTTATGGAAACTTTGATTTTTTTGGATTTCAGAAGGAAGTGAAATAAACATTTCAGCTCCAAAAAATTACAATTTTCTGGTTATAGTTTGTGTTTTCAGGCTTTGCAGGGTTGAATCATAGGCACTTCGCCATTTTTAAAAATTCAGGCCACAAACAACCCACTGAAAAAAAGTTTTGCAACCTACTTCTGAGTCCCGAGCCTTTACCTGAGAACAACTGCTCCAAATCAGGAGCACGATCACTCTACAGTGAGACAAGTCTTTCTGTGTAGATCTGTTTTACTTTATGAAGTTTTATAAAACATTATCATGTTCCTGAGGACAGACAATATTTAATCATGACAGTATTGCTCCCCCTGAGAGGATGGTAAATTCAATCAAAGGTTGGCTCGGTAAAACCTGAGGTGCTAACTTTACCCCTTTGTCAGTTGTACCTGGCACCTTGTTCTTTCTATTTTTCAGATATGACCCAAAATTGAGCTTCAAAGGTCCTGTGATGTCTCACAGCAGTTTAGCAGAAGACATCAATGATGTAATCTTTGCGTCGGGTGGTTCTGCTCGTTGTTGCAGCGTGTTGCTGCAATTTTAAACCTCAGGGAAAGCTCGGCTCCTGCAGAGTTAAACACAAACTCTTTACTGCCATTTTGGTCGCCGGGTGAGAACACTGTGGGCCAGCGCTGCAGGATCAAATAATCCAATTTCAGAAAGTGCTAACAGTGTGATGTGATGATGGATTGAATAGGAGAGTGTCTTTGCAGGTCTTCACATGATTTCACTTTTGTACTCTAAGGGACAGAGGCATGGTTTTTGCTTGCTGTAATAAAATTTGCAAAGACTTTGATAACTTCAAATAAGGTCTACACTGCAGTCATCGAGTCCATCCTATGCTCCTCCATCACTGTGAGGTTTGGAGCTGCCACCAAGCAGGACAGATCCAGACTGCAGCACGCATCACTAGTGCCCCTCTGCCCTCTATCCAGGACTTGAAGGAGGGCAGGGAACATTGTGAGGGACTCCTCTCACCCTGCTCATGGACTTTTTAAACTGCTCCCATCCGCTAAGTGTCTCAGAGCCCTGCGGACCAGGACGAGGCAGCACAGGAGCAGTTTCTTTCCATCTGCAGTCACCATAATAAACAGTTCATGGCTGCACTTTCCTCCCATCGGTGTAGATATTCCCGGATGTTTGTATATGCTCCTGATGTATGTACATTTTGTATATACACTGCATTTGTTAAGAGTATTTTTCACTTATGTTTCATTTTAATTTGATTCTCTATTTTTATATTTACTTTTTTTACTTTCAAGAACAGAGAGAAACAAACCTCTCAACAAAAACTGTGCCTTCGATGGTGCATTTACACTAAACAGCCAGTATGTTCACATGTTCAACTGCTTGTCAACACAAATAGCTCATCAGCCAATCATTGCAGCAACTCAATGCATGCAGGCATGTGGACATGGCCAAGATGGACTCTTGATGTTCAGACAGAGCATCAGAATGGAGAAGACATTAGACTGAGTGATTTGAACATGGCATGGTTGTTGGCGCTCGACTGGCAGGTCTAAGTGTTTTAGAAACAGCTGATTTACCAGGATTTCCATGCAGAGTCATCTCTGAAGCGCATTCACACTGAACACGACTTGGCGACCCAGATCGCATCGCCTGTCCATAAATATCTCATTTGGTTACTATTATTATTAAAAGTATATATCAATAAAAGACTTTTATCTTTTCTTGAAAGTGTCTGCCCTTGCCAATTACTATCTGTCCAGATGGCATTGAAAAATAATCCTGTTGACATGTGAAAATTCCATCTGGTAAGTCTGGTTGTGAAAATAATCCATGAAATAAAAAAGTGGTTTGCTGTTTTGCAAACACAACAACTGGGGTGCAGAGTTTTTCAAAAAGGAGTACTTAATTCCAACAAGTAGACTGGAGGAGCCCATTGTATGTTTGTTTGTCTGTTTTGGTTGTTTGTTTGTTTGTTAGTGAGATTACGCAAAAACTACTCGACGGATTATGCTGAAATTTTCAGGAAAATCTGGGAATGGCCCAAGTTAAAAAATGATTAGATTTTGGTGGTGATCCAGGTAACTGCAACTAGTGAACAATCGCTTTTGCTTTACTGTCTAACTAATAATGACATCAACATGATTCTGAGTGCTAGGTGTGGGTTTTCAGGGTCAAGGAATCATATGACGGTGGTAACTTTATCATGGCACTATTGCTTAAAGGTCCTGGTCACAAGCATCACCTTCCACACCGAGGCCTCTGATGATGATCTACAACCGAGCTATTAAAATCTTAGACAGGAAACCTATCAGGTCTCACCAATGTCATGTACTGAAGAAACTGAACATGTTACATTTTGATTACTTTATTAAATTCTTCAATCTTAAACTCATCCATAAATGTCTAAATCATCAGGCTCCTCAGGTGCTCAGTGACCTTGTGGTTTTACTGAGAGTATCAGGGTCTGCAACACATAGAGCAGCCAGTGGAGATTGTAATGTACCCTTTCGTAAAACTTCACTGGGAAAAACTGCTTTCTCTGTTCAAGGCATCAACATGTGGAACGCTTTACCTTCAGAACTTAATCTGGATCAAGACTGGAATCATTTTAAACTCAACCTGAAACAGTTTTTAAAGAGGACCCAGACTTGTGGTCATTAATGATCATGTGCTTCCTGTTTTATCTGTTTTTCTGTATTGCTGTATATACTTGTTTTGTCCATATTGTTGAGCTTGTTAGGGTTTTTTATGTTTGTTTGTTTTAACAGTATTTTTTGTTGTTTTTTATGTTTTTAAAAGCCCAGCTAGGGACGGGCATTGCAAATTAGCTCTGGCTATAAATGCTGTAGTGTGTGGCAATATTCTCTTGCTTCATACTGTCTCTATACAAATAAACATTAAATAAATAAATAAATGTGAGCTACCTTGGTGGAGGTTTGCCCTCTCCAAGTGCTTTTTAGAGTTTTAATGGTTTGATTGATACCCCCTGGTGGCAAAACCTACATCAGTAGACCTGGTCACACCAGTTTGATTCTCAGCTCCAGCCATCACATGTTGATATTTTCTTGGCTAAGACAGACACCCCCAAATTGATCCTACTGGTGCATCAGTGATGTGGAAGTGTGTTTAAATATGTGTGAATATAGCTTACTAACTCTGATGGAAACTTCACAATCGTATGTAGATGTGGTATGACGGGTCTAAATGGGTGAGTGTGACCTGTGTAAAACCACTTTGAGTAGCCAGACAGCTAGAAAGAACTGCTCAAGCTCAAGTCCATTTACCCTTTACAAACTGTGTGTTTAAGTTGTGTGCTGTAGGAAATATATGCAGAACCCCCCCAAGAGAACAGACTGAACTTTAACAGCTACAGTAGAACAGGCAAGAAAGTAAAATGGTGCTTGCTATTGCAATCACTGCGGGGAAGTCTCCGCCTACAGAGAGGGATGAATCACCAAACAAGTCAATGCAGCTCTTTCCAAAAGAGAAGCAAATAAGCAGCATGTCTGAGTGGAGATCTCCATCTGTACTCCACCCACTGCCTGACCACGGGTCAGCGGATGTAAGAGGAGGGATCCTGAGGTCATACATGACGCCATCTCTGCAGTTTATCTGTCATGAATAGCTCATTCTTGCCCAGAATACAGGATTTCTCATGCTGATTTTTTAATCTCCCAAGTTTGGAGCAGTGTTGGAAAAATAAGACGGACAGACTGTACTGTACCTACTGTTTATAGAGAAGCAGCTCGTCACGCTGAAGTAAAAAAAGCAGAGGATAGCTCTGAAAAAAGGCTGTTTATGAGCAAGAATCTGGCAATGCAATACAAATGCCAGCTCTGATGTGATGATCAGATACATTGGGAGTCTTCTAACAAGGTGATCTATCAGGATTTTTTAATGTCTACTTCAGGTTGCAGTCTTGTGAAGCTCTGTATCTGGAAGTTAGCTTGGAGGTTGAAGAGTTCATCCTCCATTTCCTGAGTCCTGCTGAGGTGCCCTTGAGTAAAGCACCAGAGCCCCATCTGTGCAGAGAGAGCTTTTTAGAGTAGAGGGGCAGTGAATGATAAGATTTAAAGTGAAAGGTTTTTCCCCCAATATCATTTGTGTTTATGTTCTATATCCATACTTGTACCTTCATCTCATGCATGTATCACAGTGTTTAGAGCTAATGCTAATTTGCAACACCTGATTTAAGATGATGGCAGTTACCATGTTGGATTTGCTCACGATGTTGTAAACATGAAACTGAAGCGACTTGACATTTGAAGGGTTCCTGTCATCTCTCCACTATTATACCTTTACAAAAACAGTCCGTGCATTGGCGAGGATCCCAAAAATACAAATTTTGTGCAACATTAGTCCAAACACATGATCCCATCTGTAAAAACTCATGGATTATTTATTTATATTTTTTCTGATTTCACATTGGCAAGCTCTGTCATGCTGTCCAGCTCCGCCCACCTCTGTTGGTTACTACTCATTTTCAATAAAGAGCATTTAAAAAAAAAAAAGACATAAATGAATGAACACATGAGGGTGTATGCATGTATTAGTTTGTGTTCTTACTGAAATCTTGATTGTTCTTTATTTTTTATTCTTCTTCTCAATGAAAGGTGAGGTCCCTTACATAAACCTGATGGCTTCTTGACCTCTCCTGACACATTTCCCTTTTTAAACATTTCCAATTTTATCTTATGTAATCACTTAATGGGCAAACTACGCTAAAATAAAATAAAATAACAGACTGTACATCAAGGTGGAATACCAATCAGCAGACCACCGTTCTCATTAATAACTCCCTGCATCTAACCTTGCAGTGCAGTTGGATCTGCCTAGTTCATTGATTCATCAATAAAATAAAATCAATTCCTATCCCTTTTTACAGGTGCCACAGGCCTCAAGCAAAAAAACTTGAACTTACCCTTTAAAGGTCATGAAAAAAGTCAACATGTTGCCTTTTAAAAGATATATTTTATGCGATTATACTTGAAATTGCTCATAAATAGCATTAAATTGTCTATGTGATAGGGGTCCTTGACTAGTTCTACAAGAATTTTACAGGATTGCTAAGGGGATAAACGCTCTTAACTTGCACCTTAAACCCATTCAATAATCCCACAGAAGGTGAGGGAACTGGACGTGGTGAAATGCTAACTCCAGGCACGAAAACGGGTCAAGGGTGAAAAAGGTGAGAAGGATATGACCCCACAACGATACGAATGTGAATATTTCACATTTAAAAGCATCAATCTGATGCGTTTTGAGAGAAAAATCAAGCATAATTACAGGACAGTATGAATGTATAATAAAGAGTCTATCTATACATTGTCACATCATGCTATATAAGTAATGATACTGACAACTCATCTCATGAAATGCGTTAACAACAAGCACTCGATTAAAACACGCACCCCATATTTTCATGATTTTGGCCAGGAAAAACACTGTACTCAAATATAACACGCACCCAAATTTTGCACAAACCTGAGTTTCTCAGAAAACTCAAAAATTACCTTTATTCAAAGTTTTAATCAATGAAATTTCAGTATTTTCATACCATACACAATTTTCTCTCTCAAACAGATGCGGAAACACCTTTTGCTTCATGCATGTGCAATTATTCGATTTCTGCCTGAGCATGCTCAGACGTACTGTACCGACCAATCAGGGAGCAGCTATCAACATGTGGATGTCTTCGATCAATCACAGCGCAGCTATTCTGCATCCCCTTGCTCACAAGATGGCAGTGGCCTGTGTTTGCATGTGTTTTCGCAGAGAAAGAGAATATTTTGGCTGTTTGTATCAGATGTGTTGCAATCATGATGTTGGGGAGATGAAATATGGTAAGTATTTTGCTTGTACTTGTAGACATTACGGTATTAATTTCCACCCATGGCTTGTTAAGATTACTACGTTATATCTCCTGCTGTGTTAGCTAACATTACGCATCAATGACATGATGCCTCTTTTAGCAAGCTTTAATTCTTCTATTGACATATGTAGCTGTAGCTAGCATTAAGCCTATGTCAACAGGGCTTCTGGGTAACTTAGATATACCAGAAAATATTGAAATTATTGAAACAATCACTCACCAAATTTAGTCAGTAAACTATCGTTAGCTATATTCCACTTTCCAAATCAGCAAGGCGTCTTCAACTTCCGAATGCTTTGGTCTGCACGAGCAAACTGCTTGTACACTTCACAAACCAATCAGGAAGTAGTACCCCCCCACCTTCCCAGAGAAAACACTGGTGATGCGAGGCCCTTCGTGCTAATATTTCCATGCTCTCGCACTTGTAGATTTAATGTTTTTATTGAATTCAAGGCTCCCTTTACATGTTCGCAGCTCACTGATAATCTCTGGTATACCTCGTCAACTATTTTGGTTTCAAAACGGGAAAGGCAAGGGATTTTCATGCCTGCAACTCATTCCTGTCTTTTCAGACTCATTTCTGCACCACTTCATTCTGCTTTTAATGCCTTGTGAATACCAAGAATCTGTGATGTGAGGAGGTGACGTCAGCTGATGTTTGTGAAACTTCAGAGAAATGCTGAAAAGCCAAAAAAGTACAACAAGTAATAATTTATGTTCAGCTGCAGCTGCCTCGGTTACATACTCTACTCTCCACGGAGACTAAACACCATTCATCTCTACACACACTCACAAACTCACATTTACGGTCTGTCAAACTGCCGAGTGTTTAATGACACATTTCTCACTCATATGGAGGAACCTGCCAAAACACCAACACATACGCATTCATATCCAACACTGACTCAACACAAGGAACATATGGACACACACTTGAGTCACCTGTTCATCCAGCCACATCAACCCACAATATCAGCATACACACACTAACATGCCACATACTGTGAGCTGTGGCCTCATTTATAATGAAAGTCAGTGAGTACGAGTACAGAGAGAGAAGGATTTAATGGTCTCAGCAGCTCGCACAGATTTGAAGATCAATCAACACACAGATACATCCACACATTCACAACAAGCTCAGACACTCCACAATCTGGCCCCAAGCGCCACAACCAACCATATCACCAGCCACTATCATAATTTGGTCCCAAACGTCTGTCATACATGAAGCATTGCACACCGCTTCCACACGCTAACCCAGATACAGTAGATCTGCTCTGTGCTGCCTTAATGAGGGGCAGGTAGTTCTCCTGCTGCACTCGCCCAATATTTGATCTCAAACAGAAACACACTTAAAAAATTCAAGATAGTGAAACCTTCAAAGACTCAAATTTCATTATTCAAAGATTTAGGCAATCAAAATTTAAGGAGGAAGGAGTTACAGAGAAGTGGAAAACGTGTTGACAAGTACCCAAAGTTGTGTCTAGAAGACCCACAGGGGTCCTTCAAGCCATCCCAGGAGAGCCTTGGACAGCATTTCACCGCTAAAAAAACAAGTATCCTGACACAAAAACAGTGTGAAGCACAGGTCGGACCAAAAATGTGCTACAAGACAAGCCAAAACTGGCAACTTCTCACACTGAGCTGCTGTGCAATGCTCTAAAGGCCCGTCAGGACACACAGACTGCAGGAAATACTGGATTAAAAGGATATTTCAATATTTTTTACAGTTGGATTATATCAGGTACTTGACAGTAGACAAGTGGCTAAAAGGTCTACCAGCAGCACTGCCCCTTTAAGAAGAACAAGCTGAGACTACCCGTAAGGGGTAGTCTCAGCCAAGACACTAGGCAAAAAAAATTCAGAGCACTTTATTTTTCCCTCCTGGAAGTCTCTGTGTTTGGCACTACTTTTCAATGCAGCAAATATCTCTTTGTTCTTCCACTTGTCAGATTGATTCTGCCAAACTCTAAGGACTCGGTCTAAAGACTCAGAGGACACAACAGCGGCGTAAGGGATTTGACTCAAGAGACGATGACGTTCTTTTAGCTATGGATGCATGGGGTTACTTTTATGAACTGGATTATACAGCAGAAGAAATCCTTCAGAATGAGATTCAGTGGGTGGAATCAATGCGCACAGGCATTGTAAAATAGTGACCTCGCAGGGCAGATGGATCCACCTGATTCAAATGTCTATATTTATGCAGATCTATCACGCCAAGTTCCAATCTACAACGACTCTGAGCGGTCCAAAGTAGCACAGCCACATCACGACAGCAGGAAGTGACTGCTCGTATAGAGGTTAGCACAGATGCTAACAGCTTCAGCAGCGGTTTTATCAGATCTTTCATTAGATGAAAAACAAATAACAACACTACAAACCTTTCTATAAAATCAATATTTTCACTCCACTTTCAACATGTTTTTTTGCCAGATTTGGTTTTCAAAGTTGTTTATCTTCTGTCCTTTGCACCCCAGAAGTAGCACTAGCCTGCTACATTTTCTGACTGGCCTGTAATGAATGTGACTGACAGAACGATTGTTCAATCCATGCAAGCTCCAGGTATAGTGACAACAGTGGTGCTACCCACCCTAACACAAGGCCTCTCAAAGGCGCTCCAATCCAACTACATGATAGTCCTCGTTTTAAAATATGGCTATATGTTCTCTTCCAAAAACACTGTGATTATTCTTTAACTGTCTGTCCATACTACCTGTGTTTAACTGTCCATACAAGAAAAAGGCTTACAGCACTTTTAAAATATTTCTTGATATCTTGTTTTGGATTCAGTCTCATGCTTTGACTTTTTAAAAGGTTTTTACAAAAGGAGTCCTTGCACATTTGTACATGCGCTCAAGAAATACTTTTGAAAATCATCTTTTATTACAAACAAAAAGGCTGCAGGTCTGAGACTTTTAAAATGTTTTAATACTGGAAAGAAAAAAAGAGTTCCCTCATGATAAGTAGCAACCACCCTCTCGTGCTTCATTTGGCATAATTGAATGCATGTGTTCAATAAAACGGGAGTAATGTTCTTCATATAAACAGTCATAAAACTTTATGAACTGAAACTCATCGAGTCAACAGCTGCAATTACTAAAAAGTCATTTACTCTCTCTCTGTAAAGCACGGACAACATAAAGCTGGTACAGGTAATTTCCATTACTTTGAATTATGTAATGTACAGTATCATGGACTGAGAGTAAGGGAAGCAAAAAGCAGGCACTGAATTACTGGAGCTGTTGTGGGTCTGTCCTTGGAAAACCAAGATCTCTTAGTGGTTGCCATCTTGATTTAATGAGCAGAAATGATTTATTTTAAATAATTTGCATACATGGTTACACATTAATCCTGGTTGACAGGCCACACCGGTGAGACCATAAACTGTATATTAGGGTGGACATAGCAACAGAGCCCCAGGAGTGATAACAAAAAATATTTAAAGCTCATCCTGTCAACTGGGTGTAGAGTAGGTCATAAACCATACCCTGCCACCTCAGTGTTTAAGGATGATGTTCCTCCAACAAAATCCTTTTTCAAGATGATGTATAAGCGTTCATTTAATTGGTTTCAGTAGTTTTCTTAAAATTTTTAATAAGCAGATGTGAAGTTATGATTGAAATCTCTGTTGACAAATGGTGCTCCTTGTAGCATTATTTACTGACAAGGGAAGAAAAAAGGAAGAGAAAATGTAGAGAACACTGACAATACAGTCAATATCTCTTCACTACTGGAAGACTGCTGAAAACCAAGACAAAAATCTGCTCTGCCGAGGGACTCTGCCAACTTGAGGGAGCTTTGACAGTTTATCAGTAAGTTCAAGGGCAAATTAATGCCAAAACCTTTCATACAAAAAGGTTGTACTGTTGAATATATTTACAATTTAGTTTTAGCCTTTATTTAAACAGAAACATAAAACTCATTAAGACAAAAATTTTCATTTTCAAGAGTGTCCTGGCCAGACAGGCAGCAGCACGGTTAACAAAGTTTCCAAAAACAACAAACAGCCAAACGAACAAAATGGGCCAAACACATAGATACAATAAAAGACAAAACTCAATAAATAAAATGGAGCTAGCATTAGATTGTTTAAAATCTAAATGTCAAAATGATCAAATAAAGATTTCATTATAAGCAGCTGTACACAAGTTTTAGTCCATCAATCCACACTGCTGTCACAGTCAGCTGTCAACCGCAGATGCTGTAATAAAGAAGGCTGCCAAAAAATGGTAGCACCCTCCAATCAGCCACAGAAGTCATTACGAGACGTTGGGCATACAGTAATTCAGTAGTAGCATAATCACTGGTAAATATTCAATGCAACTGGACTTCTTTAACATCCCAGAGTCCCCCCTGCTGGCCATTAAAAGAATTTTCAATCACAACACTCAGCTTTACTTTTGATGTATGAAGCTTTGTACCCTAATTGTTCATACAGCACATCAGAATAAGAAATATGCTTTCAAAAAAAATCAAAGATGAGATTTTCCTTTCTGTTTATGAGCTCAAATCGGTGTTATATCACTGAGCTTCAGGCTAAGACCAAAATAATCTGACACTGAGTCAGACTGAATAGAATCAACACTTCATCCAAGACTAGCAGACCGAAATCCTGTGAAATATCTAAAAAAACAAACAAAAAAAAAAAAAACTTCCTGCTTGACTCAACAAGATATTGATTAATTCAGTAACATTAACGCAACAAACACATGCAGAATTAAGTCATTTCTGAATATTAAGCCCCTCATTTATTTATTATTTTAACATGAGATGGCCACAAAAGTCTGAACAGAACCCAAAGAACTGTTTTTTGTTTTTTTTTTCTCACGTACAAAGAATCCACTTAGTCCAAACGCTATAAATTCACTCCACCTGTTGTGAAAGTATTGAGCAAGTCTGGCTGTGCAGAAAGAGAAATTGAGAAGTATTTGAAAGCTCCAGACAGAATCTGAACTCCTTGGGTTATTCACATCAAGCAAACAGAATCAGCTCGCAGAGAGGAGAATGAGATTTTTTCTTTTTTTTCAACTTTTAGCTCAAACCCAAACATCATTCAGAGTTTATGAGGCTTCCTGCGGACACTCAGCCTTTGAAACAAAAACTTTAAAGAGGAAGACGAAGGAGGGGGGAAAGACTCCAAAGGCAAAGATGAAGACAAAGAGGGAGAAGAAAGATGACGAAGAAGAAGAAAAAAGAGACAAAGAAATGAAAAAAAAAGATGAAGAAGAAGAAGAATTAGGGCCACTGGAAAAAGTAGAGGGAAATCAAACTTTAATTGTTATTCTGAGAGACAAGGACAGAAGTCTAAAGCTGTAATAAGGGAATTAGATCTGACATGTACCTAGAATTCTTAGGATAAAGTCGTTATGTCGAGATAAAACACAATTCTGAGATAAGAGTTTCAATTCTAAGAATATAGTCAAAGTTTGGGGAAGTAAAATCAAAATTCTGAGAACAAAGTCAAAATTCTCTGATGAAACTTGAAATTTTGAGATTTAAATCAGAACTCAGAGATGATGATGATTCTCACGATCGTTTTTTAAAACTAATAAAGCAAGACGTAATTCTAAGACTAAAATCGTATTTTTGGGATTGAAATTATGAGATTTGAAATTAGTATTATGTGGCATAGCTAGTATTCTAAGATGAGCGTAAAAAATCTGAAATTAAAATCCTGATTCCAAGGAAAAAGTCAGAGATCTGGGATTTAAGGTGGAATTCTGAAATTACAGTCAATAATCTGAGATTTAAAGAAAATTATTACTCTAAGGAAAAAAATCAAGTTTGACTTAATTCTCTGTAATTTAAGGAACATTTGAGAAAAAGAAAAAAATTGAGTTTAAAAGGACTGAATTTAGACTATTTCCCATATTTTCTGCTTCAAATCTCAGATTGTTAATCTCAAATTCAGTATTAAACCTAAGAATTTTATGAATGAAGCATAAACTTGGACTTAACTTAACTTTGAGAACAAAGGTCCAAGATTTAAACATGAAGTCATAGTTATGAGAGAAAGTGGAAACAAGAGCAAAAGTCAGGATAAAATTTGAATTTCCTTTCAAGAAGTTAAACGTTTTGATACAGAAGTTTGACTTTAATCTCAGACATCTGGATTTAACTTCAGGATTCTGAGATCATAGTCAGAATTCTGACAAATGTCCCTGAATTTTGATTCCACTTCCAGAATATTGACTTTAAAAACATATTTCTGACCATAATCTTAGGATTCCGAGATTGAAGTCAGATTAATGCTCTCAGAAATCTAACTACAATCTCAAAAGTTTGACTTAAGTTTCAGAATTTGAGAAAATAACAGAACTGTTGTTATTATCACTCAAACTTTGAACCATATTTTAAATCCCACAGAATTTTGAGATTCAAGTCAGAATTTAGTTGATGGTTTAAGATTCAGACTTTAATCCTGAAAAAAGGAATTCTGATAAAATTCAAGAATTCTGTGGAAAAAAAAGTCAGAATTTGGAAAGTGCGCTCATAATTCTGGAAAAAAAAAAATTACAACTTCGAAATGAGTCAGTGCTTTTGGAAATAAGTTGGGATTGATGAAATCTTATTTTATTTGAATTATGTGATTAAGATATCCATTTTAACTGCCTCAAGAACTACACATTGTGTTTAAGATTTCTGAATATTGTCTTAAGATTTTAGGACTCAAATCAGACTTCAATCCCAGAACTCTCCGTCCACTCTTAGAAATCTCACTGTACTTTCAGAATTCTGACTTTTAGCTGAAGAATTCTGCCTTCATTCAAAATTCTGTCTTACATCCAAAATGATTTCTCACTTCGTGTCTCAAAACTTCTACCGCAGTCAGAATTCTGAGATAGCTATCAGAGGTCTGACTCTTGTCCAAAAATTCTGACTTTAACCTCGAATGTCTGACATTTTTCTTTTATTCAGTGTAAAAAAAGTCTTAGCACAAAAATCTGTTTCATTATGTGTCTCTCAGTCTCTTCCATAAGACAAGACAGGACAAGAAACACTAGTCAAAGAAAGAAAAGACAACAGAGACAAGGACGATAAAGATTACGACAACAGAGTCAGAGAGGGAAAGAAGGAAAAACAAGACAAGAAAAAAGAATGACAGAATCAGGAAGACAACCAACAAGACGACAGAGAGAGCAAAAACAAAAAGAAGAAAAGGACAAACTCTGAGACAAAGCAGAATGAATAAGGTTGTCAAAGAAAAGGAAGACAAAGTTGAAGAAAAGGGCAAGGGAGAAGACAGGGAAGACAAAATAAGACTAAGGAAAAGAAAAAAGTAGAAGACAACCATGAAGGAGAAGACTGAGAAGTCGTGAAGGAAGGCAGATGAGTAATGAAATAGTAACAGCATCAGCAGGAGGCGGACGTCACACTTTCCTCGTGGTTCACACACATCTGCACTTCCAAGGACTCAAACATCATTTAAAGCTGAAGCCAAAGTTACTCATTAACATGCAGAAAGGTAAAACCTCTGTGGACTTTAACAGTCAGATAAATACAGCAAAGACCCCAGACCCCACAGTCAGTCAAACTCTCCCAGCACAGTTCACAGACAGCATCAGCTCCTGAACACACACACTGTACCCTTGATTCGGCGCCTGATGACCCCTAAGCGGCACTTGAGCGACACGGAGAACATCCTCTCCCTCTCCTCTTTATCCTCTTCCTGCTTCCTCACTCCATCATGCTCCTCTTCTTCTTCCTCCTCCTCGTCCTCAGTCCGACATACTGTGAGGCGAGTGAAGGATGGCGAGAGAGAGGGTGAGGGAGAGAACGAGAGAGAGAGCGGTATTGGAGCGTTGGCCGGTCACATGGTGAAGACAGAAGAGAGAGAGAGTGAGAGAGAGAGAGAGAGAGAGTGATTGAGCAGAGAAGTGATTACACACTCCTCACTCTGCTTCACCTCTGTCTCTCACTCTTACTGTTTACTCTCTCTCTCTTTCTGTCTGTGTGGGAAGTAGTAGAAAATTGAGCTGCTTCACTTTCTCCATCGCTCTCTCTCTCTTCTTACTCTCACTCCAGGTCTCTGTTGTATCTGTTCTGCCTCCTTTTCCACTTCAAATTCTGCCTTCTCTATATTTTTACACCTTCTCCACGACTGTTGTGTTGGACTCTGGACTTTTCAAGTTTCCGTATTGACTGACTGAAAGTTGTGTTTCTGAATATTGTCTTAACCCTTTGACTGGCACTGTAACCGTGCGGTTGACTTTTTGCCGCCATACCACTGTATTTAAAACTCTGAAAGCCCATCTTTGTCTGTTTTTCCTTTTTCACCTCTCTGAGTAGCATTTGCAACACCAATACGTAACGACTGAGTGGCATTGCTGTACATAAATATAATTGTTTGAAAACTAGAAAAATCGGAAGTGAATCGTTGCTGCATAACTCCTGAGAATTCTAACAGGAAGAGCATACATCGGAGTGAGAAAAATCTTTTCACATTTTTCCAGATCCTCTAACAATCATAATTTAGTTACAGGAAATAAATTTGAATAAAAAAAATCTATGATTCCTCAAAAAGCTGGGTCAGCCGCTAAATATCTAAATTTTGTTCTCTGTGATGCATGAAAAAACGAAAAAAAATTGTTGCAGAAATGAAATAATCCATTCATGCCCAGGATAACCCTTAACAGGCAAGCCAACCCGCTGGTTGACCTGCAATTCTGCTTCCCGATTGGGTAATCTGAAAAATAAAACCTGAAATGTTGCTGGATGAAGAGGAAGGAACATAATTTTACCAACAAATAATTTGTCCTAACTGTATTTCTTAGTTTGGAAGTCAAAGGGTGAAGATTGTAAGACTCAAATCAAATTCTGACTTCGATCCCAGAACTCTCATTCCACTCTTAGAACACTCACTGTACTTCCAGAATTCTGACCTTTTGCTGAAGAATTCTGCCTTAAAGTCTGTCTTAAATCCAAAACAATTTCTTACTTCATGTCTCAAAACTTCTACCGCAGTCAGAATTCTGAGATAGCAGTCAGAGGTCTGACACTTTTCCAAGAATTCTGACTTTAACCTTGAATGTCTGACATTTTCTTTCTTTAAACATTAAACCTTTCTCCTTACTTTAAACTTCATGGGTGTAGCAGCCATTTGATAAAACGATAACCATCCGTACATCATCTATACCACTATACCACTAGGTTAGAGCCTATCCCAGCTGAACTGGGTGAGAGGTGGGGTACACCCAATCACGGGGACACATAGGGCTCTAATTTCCTGGCGCAACTCAGGGTGGCACAGGGTGGCGCAGCCTGGCGCACCCCACGCAGTGGTAATTTCGTCCGGTGCACCGCCGTGCGCAGCCAATTTGGCAATTTGGTAGACCGGCTGCGCCGAGATGGGTGTGACGGCGCACCAGGGGGAGGTGTCGAAAGATCCAGCTTGGCGCAGTGACAATTTGGTGCCAAAAAACCACGCGGAAGGTGCGCTGAAAGCCCGCCAGCTCCAACCTGGTCTATTCTCGGCGCAGGCGAGGCGCACTCGGGGCGCACTCGGGGCAGTGGTAATTTGGCTGACAGGCGCACAGTGCGCACATGTCACCAAAACCACGCAGGCAGGTATCCAGAGTGTCAGGCACATTTCAATGCAATAAACAATCACAGCAACCACTTTTTAATGTAACCGTCTGAACCAACATATACATTTGTATCTATATTAATTATCCCATCACATCTGATGTCAGATCAGAGACGTTTGTCATAACTAACAAGTTCATATCTCTCAGCCAATCACAAGCAGCCACATCATCCGATACGAAGTATCCGGCTTCTCTTTAAATAGAAAAGAAAAAAGAGAATGACGCTCTCTGAATAAATGTCAGTCACTCGGTGTCTTAAGGATTTACCTGCGATTGCCCATATTTCTCTGTTTTAATCTTTATTCTTAACGTGATCTAAAAAGATGGAGTACATTATTGCAAGGAGGATGAGGAGGAGATATAATTTCACCAAAGGTTCTGCTATTTGTCGTTGACAGAATAGTATTGCAGGTGGATCACAAGCATGATGAATGGATTAGCCTGCTGCTGTGTTTAAATGTAATTATCACATAATTTTGTACTCCTATTATGACACAGGAACAGATTATATCCGTCCCACGAGGTGGTCCACATGGTGACGCGCATCGTGTCCTCCAATGCGTGGCCCGGTGGCCCCTGCGCTCTCCCAGTTGCTGTAAAAGTGACAGCTGCTCTGACCTTCTTCGCCACCGAGGTGAAATTGTCACTGCGCCTCGCCCGCGGCGCATTTAAAGGCGAGGAGAGGCGTTCATTTGATTGGTGAAGATCACACTCGGCTGTGTTAAACCCACTCAAGTCTTATCTCCTCCCTCTCTGCTACGTGCGCCGGTAGGAGAGACGGAGGCGTGGGTGCGCCTGCCTGCGCCAGACTGCGCCATGAACGAAACTTGCAAAATGCCCTGGACACACCCCGTTGGCGCGGCGCAGGCGCGGCACAGGGCAGGTGTGCCCCGCCTGCACCTGGTCTACGAAATTAGAGCCCATAGAGAGTACCAGGTTAACCTAATAAGCATGTTTTGGATCTAAGGGAGGAAACCAGAGTGCTCGGAGAAAACCCACGTAAGCATATGGAGATCACGCAAACTTCACACACAGACCCTGGTCAGCCCAATCTGCTGTGACAGCGTCAAGCAACATTCAAACTCAGAACGGATCCTTCGTAGGATCATAATCAAACAATCAGTCAAAACTTAATTGTATAGCACTTTTCATACATAATCTTACAGAACAAAGTGCTTTACTACGGAAGCTCTTAAAGGACATGATTTTGCACATTTTGCAACACCGTTTTCTCGTGATAACAAGTTAATATCAGTTATTTTCTCAAGATCTCGACTTATTTATGCCGTTATGTCAGGATAACCAAGCTTGTTTTCTTGAGATCTCAACTTATTTATGTCATTATCTCGGGATAACCAAGCTTGTTTTCCCAAGATAATGTGAAAGATTACCCCGTTATCTTGAGAAAACGATCTTTCACATTATCTCGGGAAAAAAAGCTTGGTTATACCGAGATAATGACATAAATAAGTCAAGATCTCGAGAAAACGACTGAAATTGACTTGTTATCATGAGAAAATGGTGTTAGAAAAATGTGCAAAATTATGTCCTTTAAGGGCTTCTATACTTTGCATAAAAAAGAATTACAACAAAAATAAGTAAATAAAAAGTAGAGAATTGAAAACAATGAAAATACAAGACCCTACTCACGCTCGCGATCCACATACAGCACACACACTCACTTAAACACACACACACACTCACACAAAGACATTAAGAGGAGTTTCTAATAGCAAACAGAATTAGAGGACTGAGGAAATGCTATCTGGAATTAAAAATAAGGAAACACAGGAGCTAAGACTAAAATGACATTACAATAAAGAAAAAAAATGATACGAAATTAGATAAAAATTCTATAGGAATAAAAAAATAAATAAATTGTAAAATGGAATAGCCAACTACCAAATGCATAATACAATCATGGGCCTGGACGACTGCTACCACGAGGCTGGACTAATACAAGGACCAGGTTGCAAGGATAGGTGTCAAACTGGCGTATGCTCCCATACCTGACCTGGACCATGGGTTTTGTTCTTATCTTGGGTAGTTGAATGTTTGATCAATAAAGTAAAGTATGAAGTATATTAAGATACGGACATCTGAGTTACACAATGTAATAACTCATTTATTACATGTTTTAGTTAATGCAAATCAACAAACTACTGACGGACTGACTAAAACTCTGAATTCAATCCAACGGGCGAAACAGTGCAATAAGTCCAATAAACAAAAGGTAATGTATTTATGAAAGTAAAAGCAGTCACATTATTATATCACTGATGTAGTTGCTTCATAATGCTAAAAAACAAATCCCCCCCAACCAACTCCACATTGTTTGTTAAAGGTTGGCAGAGGTTTGTGCTCTCTGAAAAGTTCTAGTTTCTCAACTTTTTCTAACATAAATTGACCGTCACAATGAGCGGAAAGGTCAATTTTAGTTAAGTTGAGGCTTAACAAAAAAAATATTGCTATTGCCACTGGCAATAATAACTTTATAAGTATCAGCATGTAGGGTTTTTCAAATCCAATATTTTTCAACCATATTTCATATGTCATGTTTTTTCTGAATACAATCAATTCATTTTGTCTTCCATTAATCCAATATATTTTAGAAAGACAGCATGGAGCAACTTCTGGAGCACACTGTTAATTTAACAGTTTTTATATGGTGCAAACAGACTGACGTCAATTCGCTCTGATAACAAGCAGCCCCACCAGTTAACTTTATTCAAAGTCACACATTCTTATATTTTTGCAGCCTGAGTCTGTTTATTTTCAGCTGTAATTTTGAATCTGCTAAAAAGGTGTAACAAACACAAACTTTGCAAACTGAGTCTGATGTGTTTATTTTACTATCCACTGCAAAAATTCACAGTATGAGACAAAATAACAGGGAGTTAGCACACAGCAAAGAGGATTTTTAGATTTTCTCCTCAAAAAATAAATAAGAGACTTGGTCCTTTCACTTCTCTTACATTCTGCCCTAAATATCAGGCTGTTAGAGAAGAAAACTTTCCCCACATGATAAACATGCAAATCCAGAGTTTGAACATGCAACTGATTTGCAGAAAGTCACAAATGTACAGGGGGAAATGTAAAACAGTGAGATTACTGCAGCAAAATAAGTCAAAGTGTATGAATACCTGAACACACAGAACCAGCACACGCATACAAATATGCACACACACCAACACAGACAGACACACATGTACATAAATAATATATATATATATTATTTAAATAAAAAACATGCATATTTTTTTCCTCTTCTTTTAATTACATTATTATAATATTCCATTATTTCATTTATGTTTTCTGTATTGTTGATTAAAAACTGTTATTTATTCAAATTTAATAAATATACCTTTTTTTTTTTTTTACCTTTTTCCCCTTTTGAAATCTTTTTAAGTTGTTATGTTTTATGAAATACTTTGGCGATACAGCCCTTTTATGTCAGTAAAGCTCTTCTGACTTTGAATTAAATGTGTTTTCAAGTTCAATCTGCCACTCCACATGTGACTGTGAGCACACTCGGCCTTATCAATTTTACTGTTTGGTTAAAATCCACAGAATGTGAACAGCACGGCGCTTCAGGAAATATTCCAGTCTGAAAGAGAGAAGAAGGAAGCCTTAGCCAAAGCTTTCTCAGCCGTCACTGCTCTGAAGAGTCAAAGGTTCGTCTAAAATGACTTTGACGGATGTGAGAAGTGCAGAAAACTGAACCAAAAGAAAAAAGGCAGCCGGAGTTGCGGTTTCACCCCTGGCTTCCACTATCTCTGCGTCCGTTGCATCACCGCTGTCTGTGGTTTGACTCCCCACTCACTCTCAGTAAACTCCCTCTGGGCACAGATCAGCAGCAGAAAGCAGGAGCCTCAAGATGTGGAGAATCCGTGGTGTTTGTTTGCTATTGAGTGAGATTATACAGCGTGTGTGCAGTGGAGAACACAACAAACAAATATGAGTTTATGGTTTTGAACTGAGGGAGCTGAAGAGGAATGGACTTGGTTGGATTTGTCTCTTTTTTTCTGTGTTTCTGTGCTGATTAGCAACATACAGTCCTTAAAAAGATGTTAAAAACCACCTTTGATTTAAACAAGAATACATAAATATCTTAAAAATCTTAATAAACTTGCTCAAAACTGAAATGTTATTGTTGGACATATTGGACATATAATATTGTTACTGGACATACATTTTGAGCAGAAATAAGGAATTTCAACCTGAATTCCCTTTTATATCCAAATTTGAGGCACTCACTGGACTTTCATGAGAAGGAAAAAAAATCATCAAATATAAAATTCAACCACCAAAACTAATGTTGGTACACTAAAGTAAATAAGTATAATTTGACATCACAATAAAGAAATAATACGGTGCTTTACTTGTTTTTCTCTGTTTTGTTTTTGTTTTGTAAAACACTACATTTGAAAATTCATGGATAAAAATACTGGTTATATTTCAGCATTGCAGTATAATTCCAATTAAAGAGCTCCTACATACTGGTGGATCAACTATTACAGAAACATAAATTATTATTTTGGTAATAATCAATACTTAGTTTAGGGCCGTTGCAGCATAAACGTAAATTTGTTAAATTCTTTAAGCACCATATCTGTAAATAAATATTAATCAATTTGCTGTCTGTGTTTGGAAGGTGTGAAATTGATTAACTTAGCCCATTATGGCCATTGTTGTTGTCCTTGAATATCACTTTGAGCTACAGCCTTTAGACATGAATAAAACGGCATCAGAAAAACATTTAGTATTCTATTCTGAATAAAAAAACAAAAAAAAAAAAAAAAAATCAGATGAGTTCATGACAGACTTTCAGTTCTCGTTCAAGCTGCTTCTTGCTGAAAGAAATAGAAGCCTTGCAAGTCCACTGCAGGGAGTCTGGCCTGCTGGAGCTGAGACACCACACAGCAGAGCTGATGGAAGCACTCTCACTGACTCGAACCCCAACTTTCCACAAAGTTTTCTGCGCAGCATCGTGTCTGCGCTGTCTTTGCTATGATTGACTGTGCATAACCTCTGCAACAATATGACTTTAACTATTTCTGCTGTATTTTGAAATACTTGAAGGTCTGAACGCCTGTTTTCCAGTTTTTGGTTGAACTGCTGCCGGAAATTGATGCAGGTTGAAATCAAAAACAGGTGCTGGGCTTGACCCCTTGACCTTCCGCCTGACAGCAGAGCAAACTACCAGACTTAGCCATCAACGCAAGTTCAACATTATAAACAAATCTCCAATTCTATTAGACTGTGTGCTGTGGATGATGATGGTGGCTGTACCTGTGGTAACGATGGTACATGCTTCATGTTTATCCATGGTGTATTGGTTTCAGTATTATACATTATGCAGGTTCTTCACAGGAGAAAAACAGCATGTTAAAATAGCGTCTTGCACACTAGATTTTATGTATTTTTTCTATTGTAAAACAGTTCATTATGAGCCATTAAAAGGTCCAAGTCTATTTCTTTAAAGTTTTTCATTTTGATGTCATATGCTGATTTTTCTCCCAAGTTTTGCAGATAAAATCTAACAAATTTCCAAAGCACAAGTCAAATTAGCCTTAACTCTCTGACCAAGAGAAACCTGCATTAACTGATGACTAATTACCAAAAAGCTCATTCTTTACATCTTTATATATATTTATGCAATTTTCACTTTCACTTAATAGTAATTAAAATAACTGTACTGTTTTTGATCTTTTTAAGCAATAAATCATCCTCGTGATACCATAACATCAGAGTGAAAGGGATGACATTGTTGGCAAGTTGGTCTGTTCCAGACTCAAATATCCTGTAAATATTGAACAGATTACCTTAAATATTTCATCCGGTTCTTGCCTTGAACATCTCACATTCAGCAGCTTGGTCAACGGTGCAATAATTTAAACTGTGACCTTGTGTAACGGGGGGAGAAGTCTGCACTGGGTGAAGATGTGGACAGGTGTTTGATCCAAGTGTGAAATCATTAGACTATGTTTTCTTTTTCAATTGTTTTATCAGCATAACACTAATCAGAATGCATTTTTGCACAGAAAATATTGTGAATTATTGATACAATCAAAGCTTTTCACAGAACTGCCTAGTACAACAAAAACTGTAATACAGTATACTGCTTATATTGCAATATATTGTGATATATTGTCACCTAACATGTTGTGATTCATCATATGGCTAAACTTTTGCTAATTCACACCCTTATTTACCAACAGGACTAGGAATCAAGGACAGCTTCAGATATGATACACAATACATGGTGCGTGATATCCAAAACTGTCATTACAGAAATACTTTAAAGTTTAAAGCTAAATTTTTTTCTGTTCATATATGCATTCAAACTTTACTAGCATTCATAAAGGGTAATTAGATTTTTCATTTAATCCAAGTGTAAAATAGACTTCAAAAATTCAAGGAAACATAAAACATGCCTTACACTTTATACTTCATATTTTAGTTGACTAAATTTACAGTAGATTTAAAATGTTGTGAAATTTCATCAACTAAAACTAGACTAAAATTTAAATAATTTAGAAGACTAAATAATGACTAAATCTAAAAGATATTTTAGGCAAAAGACTAAAACTAAAACTAAATTAAAAAGTGCTGTCAAAACTAACACTGCCAAGCACATAAAAAATGCCCATTCTTTATGCTGCCATCTCCTGTTGAACGTTAGGGTTGTCACTTTCCCAAAAATCAAACATAACAATTTCTGAGACATTTCCGTCATGATCTTTTCATTATTAACTATTTTTCCTGAGGCCACTTAGGTGGGCCGCATGTCCTTGCATATATGAATCTTGCAATTTTGCCCTTGATGGCGTTCAATCTGCGAAGGAGGACACTCTCACACAAAGCTAATAAGGTAAAAGCGCTATAAGATGTATTGATTGCATTCCATCAAAACATGAGCAGGGATGAAACATATCCCCACTGGATATAAAAAAAATGGCAAATTACACCTTGCATCAGAAGAGTATAGACAGTTCATGGTCAGCCGCGCCATTATTTAATTTTATGCATGCTTAACTTGTTTCCCAATATGATGAAAAAAGAAGGATTATGGCACCTCCACCTCTTTGTAGCATTACAATAAAATAATCTACTGAGAACAAACTTTGTTTTAGAACCAGACTGTAGTCGTGTTTATTTGTGCTTTAAAAAATGACATTTTAAATATTTCTTGATGTGACCTCATATGCCTCTGCAGACAGCCTCTAGTGGACACTTGGTGAACTGCACTTCTGCATTGGCTATCAGTTTCCCACAATGGAAGTTTCTGCTTGGTTTATGATTTTCTATTGTATCCACATATCTCAATATGTTCCAGCAAAAGCTGTACTTGGTCCAAGTCTTTGCTGGAAGACCCCATTATTGGCACCCAAGGGTCCTCTCCAATGAAATGAGTGTGAGGCTTTGTTTATAAAGGGGAGGCTCTGAACTCGGCCATGAACTGAAGCTTTTATTTACCAGCAACAAAAAGTAAAGCAACACAATTGTGCTTCCTTTCTTTACTCATTAATTAACCAAAACACTGTCTTTTTTATCACATTTAAAATACATTTCTAGGCATGTTTCCCTCTTCTTCTCCCTCTTTCTTCTCCTGTCCCGGTTGTTTTCTCTACCCCCTCTGACGCTAATCTCTCCCCACTCAATTTAACCTCTCTCACTCCACATCATCTTCTGCAAGGCTCCAAATTCATCCTGCACTCGATAAATACATCTCTCCCCTTCATTCTCTCTCTCTTACTGTCATGGTAACAGTGTTGAGGGGGTGGAGGATGAAGGGTGAAGGGTAAGCTATAGCAAAATAACAGAGAGATCAAAGAGGCAAATGGTTGGGCTCAGCAGGGAGAGGAGAATGGAGAGATGAAGACATGAGAGGAGGTGGAGGTGGAGGGGTGCTGAAAACGGGAGCAGAGGGAGGGACGGGGAAGACCTGAAAGGAAAGAGAGCGTTAAAAAAAAAAAAAAAAAAAAAAAAAAAGACGAGAGGAAAAGACGACATGAACATCCAGGAAGGAGACGGAGGAGACGGTAGAGAAAAATGTGAAAGGGGAAAAGTGAGGTGAAGTATAAAGCTGTTTAGTTTCGGTTTGATGAGAGGGGAGACGGAGATTAGAGCTCACAGAAGATGGGAGGAGACGAGAGGGGGATGAGAGGAGGATAGATAAGAGGAAGGAAGAGAGAGGAGACAGGTAACAGCTAATGAAAGACTGAAAAGGAAGTAGGGAAAGATAAAAAAGACAGAACAAATGTGGGAGATGTCAAAGAGAATGAAATCCACTTTGTTAAGTTGCTTCAAATTAGGCATTTTAAAGTTTTGCAGAATGAAACAACCACTATGACTTTTCAGAGTAACACGCTATGCTTTTAAGACTTTCACATACCTTTGAGTGCGTTATATATTGCTCCTTCGCATTCAGAGTACTTTTGTGCACAAGACAAAAAGAACATGGCATTAGGACTTCTCCCCCTCTCTGTGACCCCGGAAGCTGCATGAAATAGCTTGTTTCCCAGCCCCTCCAAATAGACCTACCAGTGTGACATCACACCACTGTTTTGTCAGTTGTTTAAACCTTTTGCCTCAGGGTGGCAAGACCAGTGCAGAGCAGAGACTGTAAAATGAATGCAGAGTTGCTGACAATATGATGCAGAGCTGTGTTGAACTCACCAATCATACAGACTTGATCAGTTGACTAATCAGAGAGGTTGAAAATTCACATCAAATCAAAATCAGTACTGGCAGGTCAGACGAGGAAGACATTTTGAAATGGAATTGGTCACCGAAGGGTGATTGGTCTGTGCCTAATTTTTAACATTAAAGCTATGACATAACAGTAAACTCAACAGGAACAAAGCTAGCACACTTCAGTATCCACAGCAGCATGTCCCCTGATGGACTGTGTATTTGGTAAGAGTATAGACAGGCAATGGGATAGGTGACGTCTGACAACCGGAAAACAATCACTGAAGACCCACATTGCTTGAGTTAATGTCTGCCTCAGTCGTCAAGTTGGTGTATTTGTTACTGGGGCAGCATCATCATTAGATACGTTCAGATAACACTTTACGTGTTCTACTCTGGGACCACTGAGGCCGATACCAGACTGACCTATACTGACTGTTTGTCAAAAATAAAAAGAGAAATAAGGTGCTCTAGGTCTCCACTACCCAACCGATCCACCCTTTGTTGCTGCATGGGCCGATGGGCATGTGTGAGGGGGGGTCAAATATGATGGAAATATAGGATTGAAAGTGACAACCCTACACTATAATGGCTGCTTGACGTGTTTTATATTGTATATCCCACAATCTGCACACATTATAATTTGAAACAATAATACACTGTGCAGCCCTAGTATCAACAAGTCCTCTGTTCCTAAAAATGTGATTCAAAATATCATGAAATGCTTCAATTCAATTTGGAAATAATCCACAAGCGTATCACACCCCTTCACTTCTCACAGAATTAACCAGGCTTTTTAAAATAAAGTGATTGCTTTCAAAGCACAGAACACAATTAATAACCATAAAATACTGCAAGTAGAAGAGAAAATTTAGCTAGGGTCACAATCCTGTCATTCACAGCTGTCAATCTGGACTAAATTATCAGACAACGCAGCCGTTATAAATTATATCCCTCTGTTGATAATGAATCAACTTCTCTGAGAAGTTACTTTACCCAGTAATTGAGGTCAGAATGAGTCATGAGGAAAATAAATGTTTGCCTGAAGAGAGTTTGACCTTTTTTTAATGGATTTTTTAACATTTTTGGAGCCATCTGTCAGCCATCAGGTGCACTGCAGCTGATACCACCACTACATCAGCCTCAACATTCGGCTGGGCTCTTGGCCGTGTAAGAGCAGTGACCCACATGAAGACAGCAGAGACCAAACAGAGCAGAGGAGAAAAGCAAACCTTTAGGAGACTGAATGCTCCTGCAGGACTGAGAGAGGGGGGATTTTGGTGCATTTTGATCCACTAACAGCAACAAGCTGATAAATATGTATGATTTTTTTCTATTTCATTCAACAGCTTCCTTTGCTGCTTCATTTTACACATGCAAATGCAGTCTACTGTACAGAAATCCTCTCTTTTATAGATACACACATGCCCATACGGGATGATAAATGCATAGGGAAATCAGAAAATAGGATTTAAAAAAGAATTTAGTTAGATATCATCTCTTGGCTTTCTTAAAAGATCCTTATTTATCACACAGGGCCAGAGATTGTGCGTCAAGCAAACACATTTATACACACATCACATCCAAAAACTGCAGGCGGATGATCCACCCCCATGCACACACGCAAATACAGACACGTTCAATGAGCAGAGGGCACTGATGGAAAAACATCCACAAAACCATCTGCCTACACAAACACACAAACACTAAATATTATACTGACTGAGGGAAGGGAGAGAAGCTAAGCAGGGAAAGAAAATCATACTCAGGACTGAAGAGTCCTGAAATGGGAGAGAAGGGAGAGTTAACTGGTTTAGAGGGAGTGAGATACTTGACACATGAGGAAACTTAACGACTTTCCAATATCTTGTGTGCATGAATTAGGTTTGGTCAGGTTTAGATTACTTTATAAATATTTAAAACTAAAAGCTCAGCAGACCCGCTTCGGTTTGGGGTTGAAACTGCAACACAGTAGACATTTTTACTTGGTTGGGTTTTCTTTAACGATAGACTTTGGGTGTGTTTGAATAGTCCTTTCTAGGTAAGGAACCTTCCTCACTGAAGAAATGACCTGGCAGCATTTCAATGTCGGCCATGATAAGAGCTGTTCGAGTTGTCCAAAAGTTAAGGAAAGGAAGTTTGTTGTTTCCTTTATTATCTCCTTTAGCTTAGGAAACCCTGAACCATCCTTTACGAAAGGAAAGGAGAAAGGAGCGCCCCATAATGCCTTGGTGATGAATATACAAACATCACCCGCCGAAAGTTTATGGAAACTTATGAAGGAGAAAGGACGAGTTTTGTGGGACTATGAAGATATGTTTATAATACTGTGTAAATGTTTTTTGGCAGGTACAGAGAAAAATATATGCTTCAAAGTCAGTGCTTTCAAAAATAGAAACTTTAGTTCATTTATTTTTTAATCATTTTCAAATTGGTGTATATAATTTATAAAGTACTAACTATTAAGCATTTCCTTTCCTCCATAACCGTCTACAGTGTTGATGAATATTAAACATACAATTGTGGTCCTTGTTTCCTATATTAATAATATACATTAATTACCACATTTCCATCAATGTTAATTTATGAAGTAAATCATGCCAATAATAAGACAGAACAATGGGGTCTCTAATAATGTTCATTAAAAAACAATAAAAGAAGGACCAATGAGGCATTTTACAATACTTCAAATATAATAACACATTTAAACAATGTTCACAATGATATATGTGAGTCAAACAGGGAGAATAGTGCCTCTGAAACATTCTTCAAATTTTAAGTGCCCTGTCAAGATGTCAACATTTACAGATGCTCTCACCTAACCTTACAGCTGTGAGCAGAAAACACAAACTTCATGGTCAAAGAACAAAACACCTGTCACAGGTAAATCCTCTGATCATGGATAGGTGAAGGCAACAGAAAACAATGCTGTGAGGTAAGGAGATGACAAAGATGCTTCTTAGTTCATTTTCAGAACATTGTTGTTCATCATGGCTTATTTACGTCAAAGAAATCATCATTGTATAAATATGACACCAAGTGAAAGTGCAGTGGAATTCCTCTTTTACCACAGTTCTCCTTTGCCCCCCTCTTATTCCCTCCCTTTCTTGACCCTGTGGCATTTTCCACTGAGGTTAAGGTAAAGTGGACAGGAAAGGACTTAAGGTGCGTTCACACCGAACGCGACTTTGGCGACCAAGATCGCGTCGCAAACCCAAGCCCTGTCGCCTGTTCAGAGCTCATTTTGTCACCATCACCGTTGCTCAGTGACGTCACGCCTGCTGGAGTTTCACCCCACGATCATATCATATATCATATAATAGGACGTATAAGCTGACATTATTCCAACTGTATCCTTTTCACTCACCTGCCAACCGCAAAACACTGCAGCTGATGGCCCTGCAGCAGCATCTTCTGTGGGTTCAATGTGGTCCGTCTAGACGGAACTAATGTACTCACTAACTAATGTTCCCCACACGGACATGGATTGTTACTCTGTGGACCGGAATAAAAACAGTCTGTCACGGGTGTCAATCGAGCACCCACTCAACGCTGATTGGCTCTCACTGCGCGACATCCCATGAAAGTTCAAATATTTCAACTTTGGCAACGGAGCACGGCGACCTGCTCCGCGTCCAAAGCAACCCCAGAGTTCCCATCTGCAGCAACAGGGGCGCCGCCCCCATGTCTCCAAAGATGCGACCAAGTCGCCCAGAACTCGCCCGCGCATCACGTGAGATCTGGTCGCGTGTGGTCATGGCTGATCGTGGCTGTACATTGACTCTGCATGGAGAGTGGTCGCCGAGGTCACCCAAGTCACGTTCGGTGTAAACGCACCTTTAGGCAGGAGTTTTTGAATGCCCTCTTTGTCTTGAGCCTGTCAAATGACATGTAATATAGCCTCCTGCCACTAGTTGGGACAGTAGCTGCAGTCTATGTTCCTGCATTCTGGCCTTTTGTTGACCCATGACCCAGCTTTGAGTAATATAATTAAGGAATTAAGGAACAGCTAATACAGTGAAATTCAATTTGAACAATATCAAACAAATAAGACCTTTCGCAACGCTTGGTGCTGCTAGAATGTACTTTCAATGATTCTGTCACACATTGAATATTGTCTTACATGTTGGTTGCTTGCAGGTGTAAATACATTCAAAATGATAGAATCACTCCATAAAAAAATCATTAAAGGTCCTTGATAGAAAACCAATGCCATTCCAACATTTTAAAAAAGTACAACTTAATGAGCTTTCAGAACGTTATAAATTTTAAATTTGTTTGTCTGATGTATAAGGTGTCACAGGGAGTTGCTCCGCCTTCCATTTCTAAAAGTAGAGTAGAGGTCAACAGACACTTGCTGTTCTGTACAAGATATCTTGATACCAATAACATAAATTCAAAGTTACACAATGTCCTCCTTGTTTATTTCATCCAATAAACAAGCAACTTCAGTCATTCAGACAAAAGAGAGAAAAAGGTTACAGTTTTACCAGTTTCTTACATAGCTTGGTTATGGAATAGCTCTGAGAGAAAAGTAGTATTATCAATTAACATTGTATTCGCATTCAAATCCTTCTCTTTTGCTTAAATATGTTAACTCAAGATCACTTGCTGGACAATACTCAGAAAGCTCTAGCTGACATTAAGGCTCCAAGGTGGCTAAAATATCAGTTGGTGGCCATAAATCAATAGATAATGTTCAGTCCCATTTTGACTTGAAATGATAAAGCTCTAAAAAGCCCAATAATGGCACCATTTTGTGCACTTATGGCAGGTCCAACTTTTGGCTTCATTCCTGCATGTTGCTCTTCATCTCTCTTCCCTGATTTCCTACCCTATCTGATGCCCTGTCAAATAAAGGTCCAAAAAGCTCCCGAATAAGTCTTGGTGTCTAAGAACAGAAATAAAACCGACCCCATGCTTGAAAGCGCTGTCATGCTTTGACGACACCATGACATTTGGTTCATCAGTCTGCTGAGGACTGTCACATTAAATTTCTTTGCAGCTTTCCAAAGTTTTGGTTACATTTTCTGGGCTGTTGGATTGAAGCAGAATAACTGAACTTCAAAAAGATGGATGGAAAAGAAGAAGTGGGTGAAAGAAGTTTGAGAAACACACAGAGGCTTAACGAAATGCTTCTGCATCATTTTTGGTTCTTCAGAGCCTTGAGTGTGCCTGCATCTGTGCGTTTGTGTGTGTGTGTGTGTGTGCTGAGTGGAGTTATTAATCACAGCAGTGCTGCGTAGCTCCAACACTTTATCACCCTTCAACACACACAGTGCAGATGTGCCGAGCAGTGAGCCGCTCTAACGCCGCACTTGTTCGGTTAATTGGTCTGCAAAGCACTACAACACACACAGAACAAAATCAGAGCAGTGTTACACCATCATGATGGGATGTACAGTCCAAACCTGTGAACTGAAGAACACACAGCAGAGTGTTAAAGCCACAGGGGGACTGGATTTGAAGCATGAAACCCCAGTCTGGATCATTTCCTAAATACATATGACAAATCTCTTTAAGATGAAAGTCACAATGCAGCAGCTACCAGACAAAAAACAATGAGAAGGAACAAACCGTTTGATGTGAATGTAGATGAGGGGAGCTGTAACTACCAGGCCAAAGCCTATTTAATAAATCATCACAGTTTCACAGCCACAGGGGAAAGGAAGACGCCAATATGAATGTTCACGACAACACATAATGTAATAAAGTGTGAAAAGATGTCTGCCGGGTTGTTCTGGTTCTAACGGCTCAGATAAATCTTATCTGGTACCTTTTAAGTGAAACAGAAAGGGAGCATGTTTGGAGATGATACCCATGAACTGGTATTCCAGCGATGCCAGGACCCTGTGACAGACTTTAATATATATCAATTATAATGAAACCAATTTAGAGTGTTGGTACCCTTAAAAATCAGTGGGCAATTATCTTAAACGAAGGGTCGATTAACCATTTTCATTGAAAAAGCTCCGTAATTTTATCAGTATCTCAACAGATGTTGCTGAATCTCAAGTAGCCACATTCAGAGAAGGAGACCTCAGGGGACTCCACAGGGGTCCTAATGATGCAAGAGCAGGTCTCTACACCATTGCGGCTCTCTGTTCTGCATCACTCATGTTCAGCTGTTCTCGAGTGCAAGCCTCTGCCTTAATTCAATCCATCTTTGGTTTAACTGCAAACCCTCCTTTGCAAGTTTTAAGGCAGGTTTAATTCACAGCCTGCTTGTCCACGAAGCATCCCAGGAAAGCATTGTAGATAGAGCTTCATCTGCCCGGGGTCGAATCCTGCTACTACAAACATGGTGCTCCTGGAAGAGGAACACTTTGATTCTGCTCTCCTCCTAACTAACTCCTGCTGCCACCCTCATCCTAAAGCGGGGTACACACATAAAGATTACTGGACTGTTTTTTGTCCGGATTTTCCCCCTTCCTGACCAAGGATGGCAAACACCAGATCATCTTCCGTTTTATAAGATTATCCTACAAGATTATCCTGTGGTCTGAGGTGTGCTAAGAGTGAATTTGTAATCTGCTCCGAAATGAGACGGGGCCGACAACTGTAAACATTAAACTTGTTCAATATTTACAACCAAAAATCTTTGTGTGTGGGGAAAGCCGAAGACTCCCGAGTTATGACTCCGTAAATTGTGACATGGAACAGAATTAAAAACAACCTGAAACATAAAGTTCTGTGACAAATGCTCTGATATTTAACTCTAGATGGGTGTTGCTGAGTATCCCATGTGAGTGAAACAAGCTCAGTTAGGAGTTTGTTGTGATTTATACTGTTACGTTATGGATCCTAGCCCTTCGATTTTAAGGCAAACGTGATGTTTTTCTCACGGCATGTAAACTTAACATAGTTTGATGATATACTTAATTTAGTCTTTTAAAGCCACAATAACTAACTTGAAACAGCTTCTCTGCACAGAAGGAGCATGAAAACTCTCAAAAAAAAAATTAAAATAACATTTTGTTGTAGCCACTGAGCAGATTAAAAACAAACAAAAAAAAACACTGCAAAACTAAATCAAGCACATACTGTAACATAACAATGGCACTGTGAAGCCTGTGAGGTGTATTATTACACATGTTGTGATTGCCTTATTGATTGAACCACAGTAAGTAGATCCTATACAGTCCAGTCTTTTGTTCTGATTTTAATTACTTAGCTGTTCGCTCCCCTGAAGCTTAATGAGGACTTTATGGACTTTCACCCATGAGAGAGAAGGAGAAAGGGAATAAATAAAGGAACACGCCACGGTGACTGGTACAATCACCCTCATACTGTTACAGACCTGGCACACACACATATGAACACACATTATGGTGTGAGGTCCACAGAAGTCACAAGGGAGCGAGCTGTGGCTGGATTAACTCGGCTCTGCTCTCATTAGCTTAATCTTCCTAATGAAACACACAAACACAAGAGAGCAGTGAAACAGACGTATTCCAGTGAAGTACTGTGAATATAGAAACATGCATTTAATAAGGTCTGAAGTATTAGAGAAGAATATAGCAAATGTAAATTAAAGACTGTGGATGTGCACTACAGGGAAAATGTTTTTTTTGTAGAGGAATGGTGAGAATTTGAACTTTTGACTATAGTAAGAGATGTTGTAAATTTAAGTTTGTTAGCTTTATGCTAACGGGCAAAGGGTATTACTGTTGATGGGATGACGCATATATCATATTTTGTGCTAATTTTAACCTTATAAAAAATATTTTCCCTTGACAACACTAATCCAGATTTGGATAACGGCTTAACTTTACTAGACTGTATGGTATGTTTGGTATGTTTTGCTTTTGAGGTGTAGCAGCTGTCATCCATTGTTGCCCTTTAAAACTCTGTGTTTGCACTGCTGCATCAGAGCCTATAAATCCTTGGGTAATCATGTGCTAACAGTGTGCCAAGAAACCAAACAACTCCTCTGTGAGGAGTGGCAGCAATATGCAACCATACACACATTATGAGGATCCAGTTATTCTTCTAACCCATGGCCAAAGAAGGGGAAAAGACAGCTCAGCATTTGCCAAACCTCAAATTTATAACAACTGAGCCCATCAATACGGCCAACAAGTCTCGTGAGTCCTATAACATAATTTCTAAAATCACTGATGTACAAACATCTATTGCGGGGGAATGAAAAAAAAAATTCTCCTCAGTAAACCTTTGCTATTCTGAAAAAAATGACCTGGAAAAGAATTCCTAACTCGAGTGAGCATAATCAGGCTAAGTACACTGAACCATTTGTGAGCGTCCTAACTGCTTGCAAGCAATGTGGCGCGACTTTGCACGACATGGTGCAATGTTTGCCCTGACGCCTTGTCTCAATTTTTCCCTCCATTGACACCAACAAGGAGTGAGGAAAAAGGGATCTTGAAAATGTGGTGGAGAGATTTTCTTGGTTTATTTTGACTTTTCTCACTCAGTAGAGCCTTTCTTTCAGCTTAACATAGCAGATGCAGTCATCTTTTTCAGTGAAATAATTTTAACTTTAAACACTGATGGAGACATTTCATTTAAAGATGAAGACATTTAAATTTACCCCACTTTCCATGACTGAGTCTTAACTGGTCCCTGACTGGAACATGCTAAATTCCACCATAAACATGGGCATGTTTATGGTGGAATGTAGGCACTCCCACTGGCTGGTAATTGGCTGGAACTCGTCAAAATATTGGCTGGAAGGGAAAATTGAAGTGGCTGCATCTGAAACTTACATAGAGCTGTGTATTTATAAGCCCTTGAGACCACCCCTTGTCGGTACAACGGAGCTACACGTCCGTTTTTCCAGCTGTACCTTTAAAACTCTGGACATACTGTTTAAAAGGAAAAAAAAAACAGGGCACGGTATTAAGTTTTTAATGGATGCAGTTTGGACAGCAGGAATGCAGTGCTGTATAAAATCTGAATAGGGTTGCAATAGGGCCAAAAATTTCCAGTAAATTTCCAGAAAATTTCAGAAACCTCATATGGAAAGTTAAGCTGGAGAAAATTGGGAATATTCCTAACTGGAAACTTTCCATGGGAATTGTGAGAATTTAGGGAATTTATGGGAATTGGGAGTAATATAAATAAACTATATCATATATAAACATAAATAAAAGACATTTTGTTTCGTCTCAGGCAAACATCCATGCAAAACAATACAATGAATAAACACTACATTTCAACAGATTTATTTGTAAGTAGAACTTTCCGGGTCTTTTCCCATTTATCCCAGTAAATTACTGTTAATGGAAAATTGCCAACTTTGAAAATTCCTTGAATTTTTAACTCCTTCATCTGATGCAAGAGTGAATTTATGACACAAGCACGAACAAACTTTCCAAGACTCTTTCAGGATTTAATTTCAATAATCAAATTTGAGACTTCTTAAGACTCAGCATGAACCCGGCACACTCTTATTCTTCCTTTCATCTGTTGTGTTTTCTGTCTTTCTGTTACTCGCTCCTCATCTTTTCACGAAATGTCTGATTTGGGGTCACCCCCTCCGTCGTGCTCTTTCTTCTTTCTTTTCAACTTGGCAGAAATGGAAATTGGAGCTAATCTCAGAGAGGCTTGGTGATGGCAGACACACACACAAATTCAGGCATGCATCAGAGTGTGTGCACATGCAGCCTCATGCATGTAGGCATCTGTCTGCATACATGTATGAGGCTGCATCTGTTTATATCACCATGGTTTGTGTGCATGTTGGCTCTTTACGAATGTATGCATCCGTGAGGTCTGTTTTCAGGTTAATGATGCGTGTGTATGTGTGTGAACATGAAAGTGTGTTTCCATGTGTGTCTGTTTGTGTTTGTGTTTGTTTGTGTACATGTTTTGAATCTAGGGCACGTCTTCAGATCTTGACATCAAACCAGCTTCACATTAGTGTGGATGTGTTTGAATCTAGAGGCAGTTCAACAGCCAATAGGAAGCAGAGAAGAGGTGTTTAGCTCCACCCAGGCCTTTGACATCATTCTGTCAATCAAACATCAATGCATATTTAAAAACTCCAACACATTGATCTCCAGCATATTAAAATTATTGTGTTTATTCATCAAAATTTGACTGATGAGAGCATAAGACAAATTCCAGTCAAAGAGTTGGAAAAGCTTCTTTTCATGGTAATGATAATTATGCACACTATCATAGAACTTTATGAGTATTTGTGTTATTATAGGAAATTACCATTAATATCTCAGTGTTGTTTAAGACAAGCATGTCAACGAGTGAGGAAAATACTCCAGAATGAAAGTTTTATAAATAAAATTAGATCTTATTTCCATCCTACTTTCCCTAAATCAAGAAGTTTAAATAAAACATTTAGTTCTGTGATCCTATTTGACTGTTTTTTACCTCTTATAGTGTGTAAACATCCTGAAAGTTCTGCATTGGTGTGAATTTACCATTTTTTGCTTTGTATTGAGTCCCAGGTGGAATATGAGGTGGACAACAAAGCTTGTTCCAAAAAAGAACATTTCAAAAATACCTCGGACATTTCTCCTGCCAAATTTAGTTGTTAAAAATTTTTCACTTGTTAAAAATGTGCTAAGAAAGCTGTAGTTTTTGTGTCCACAAGAAACTGAGAGCGAAAACAGTGAAGGTCTTTTTAACAACCATACTATCATGTCAAATTAAAGTTAAATCAGTTTACAAGAAGACTTTAAGAGCCCGTGTTCAGCTAAATATGCCCTTAGTGTGTTTAAATGGTATAATACAGCACTTCTATGCTCAAGACAAAAGTCTTTGACATCTGTGCTTCTCTCTCCAAACAGACCTACCAAAGTGATGTCCTAGCTGCGTTTCATCTGCAGTTTTAGCCCGAGTGTAAGTTCAGAGCATCGAGCACAGGGCAGAGCAGAGTAGGGCTGAACAATTTCAGGAAAAGATCTAATTGCGATTTTTCCGGCAGATATTGTAATTTCAATTCGATTCAGGATTTTCTTCAAATCAAGCTTCAGTGCAATATTCAGTATGTTTGCAGTACAGACAACAGTGAGGAAATCAATGATCAAACGCACATAACATATAATGCATCATCTAATACTGATGATAAGTAATCTGTTTTCATTATTTAAGGCATACTCCAACTTCTGCTCCTAAACAGAGGCTTTGTGTTGTTGACCTGCTTACCAGCACTTCCGTAAATGAAAATTGCCTGCAAGTTTGTAAGATAGTATGTGTAAAACAGTTGACACAACAGGTCCTGGGTCAGTCAGGAGCGCTGTAAAAAAGTTGCAGCTTTGGCAATCACATGATTGTGTTGTGTAAAATTGCGATTTCAATCCAAAAACGATAAATCTTTCAGACCTAGGACAGAGACTATAGAATGAATGCAGAGTTGTTGAGAATTTGCCGTAGAGCAGAGCTAAAGTGACCACAGAGTAGATAAGTCAACCAATCACTGCAGACTGGACCCACATGGGAAAGGGAGCCTCCAGCAGAGCGTCTCAGACTGACTGAGAATACAAGCGAATCAGGGGTTTATGAAAGCTAAAAGGCTTGTTGAATATGAGTGATTGTGAATATACTCGACTAGTCATCAAAATTAAATATGAAATTCAGTTAAAGCAAACATGACCTCTTTAATATACATATACATATTTACAGAAGTCCATTACATTCTGTTCCATACCTTTACTAGTGATATTTATCTTTTTATGCATGTATATAGCTGGAATTTATCTTTATCTTTGTTTATATTTGGACAGTATGTTCTTGCTGCTTTTCTGTGTTCCGTTTAAATCTTTCTTTTATTTTTTTATTCTTTATACCTCTTACCTGGCATTTCTTGTGGACAGCAGAGTAGATATTTCATTGTGCAGGGAAACATGTTTCTTAATGTGCAAATGATAATTAACACTTTGAATGCTGAATCTTGAATCTTGAGACCTGGCTAAACTCCAACACTGTTATTAAAACTGATCAGAAGTTAAGACTAATATGGCTGCCACCATCTTTCGACTTCAAAATTCCTCACCTGAAACCAATGGGAAAAATGATGTTTTGTCTGATGAGGAATAAAAATATGATTGTGAACTGAATGTTTCTGTTTGTTTGTTTGTTTTGATGATTTTTGGACAAGACAATATTATATGTAATGTTTTTTTTTACACGTTAAACAGGCAAAGATACTCTTGTCCTTCATTGTTCTTTTTTTTTTTTTTTTTTTCTTCAAGTCAGAACCATTTTGTTTGTACATTTGCATTATTATAGGACTGACCTCAAGATTTTTCCTCTTTTATATTGATATATGTTTCCTTTCTAATCCACTATACATGCAGATAGATAAGGATATGTTAAAATAAGGTGAATTATCTCCGCCAAGGAGGTTATGTTTTTGCCGATGTTTATCAGTCTGTCTGTCTGTCTGTCTGTTTGTGTTCAAAATAACTTGAAAGTTCTGAACGGATTTGGATGAAATTTTCAGGAATTGTCGGAAATGGAATATGGAAGAACTGATTAAATTTTGGGGGTGATCCGGATCACCGTCCGGATCCAGGAATTTTTTAAAGGATTATGTAACATTGCCAAATAGGACCATTTTCGCCACAGTGGACCGAAGCTGCTTGGCGGAGGTCTGCGCTCTCTGAGTGCTTTTCTAGTCTTGAAACTTAATCTTAAAACTAGGCAAGTTGCAGTTTCTGGCAAGTGAAAAACTGAAGTAAAATAACTGCAGCTCTAAAATTGTTTGAGGCATCTTGGATGTAAAAAATGATGTTGTTATTTGTTTTATACAGTTTAACACAAACCCTCAGTTGCAGCAGCTTGCCATGAATTATCTAAATTATTTGACTCCCGTTTGAATCCATGATTTTGCGCTTAGTAAAATGCTCTTGAAACACAAAGTGAATGTTTTGCAGGACTGATTAGATTTTTCTGAGCTGAGCCAAACGTGGAATTTCTCCAAGCAAACCTGAGGCTGCCTCTGCATTTGAATAATACCTTCCTTCTTGAATAAATCAGCTTCATTCCTGCTGTCCTGGTTTTCAAGGTGCATGACAATACTGGTGCACTTCCTGCAGCTCGCCTGTAAAGGTCTAAAAAGTCCACTTGGAGTTTTTAATTTTAATTAACTGACCACTTCCTACACGATGAAGAAGCATGTAAACAGCACGAGTCCAGATTCTACACTCGTCAAGTTTTAATCCTGCAAAGTCATTTTATATTTGTGCTGCATCATGTTCCGCTCACTGACGGCTCTGTCGACTTATTGGGGATTAATTTTTAAGCCACAGCAGGAGGTTTAAACATTTAAAAGTCTAATAAAAATGAAACAGGCACAGGCTTGTTTCTGTGCTCACAGTCACACGCCTGTAACTTTGCCAACAGGATAAAACCAATGCTCCTTTATTGTATTGGGCAAATTAAATGATTTTCATTTGGAGTCTAACTCGACCTGAAGCTCCGCAGACAGTCACTGCGCAGAAAGTTCAGGGTTTAAAAGGTCTTAAGTGAACCATTAAGAAGTGAAGTCGCAGTCGTGTTTTATTATTTAGATGAGGAGAGAGCGCAGAGTGATAATGGAGGATAATGGGCAGGGAAGGAAGAGCGGGGAGAGGAAGGAAGGGAATCTGAGAGTGTGAATGAGTAAGTATGTGAGTGTGACTGAGTGGAGGTTGATAACAAGCAGAGGGAATCCCAGAGCTGCTTGGCACTCCTCATTTACTGACTGGAGGAAAAGAGAGATGGAGAAGATCCTCTCTCCAGTTCTCTCACTATCTTGCACCCTCTAGCGGTGAAATCAAGAAAGACACAAACCTTTAAAAAGAACTTCAAGAAATATGCTGCTTTTGGTCCACCTGTTTTTTGAACAGTGCTTGTAGGACTTTATCCCTTTATGCAAAATTAAGATACCATTTTATTGTTTCCCTTCAAGCACACAAACCAGGACTTAATAGGTACACCTTGCTTTGCCTTAACTCATCATGGTGCGGCTTCAGCAAGGTGCTGGAAACACTCCCAAGAACTTTTGGTCCATATTGGCATGACAACATCACACAGTTGCTGCAGATTGTTGATATAGATTACATTAGATTACGGTAATTTCTTGTTAATAACACATTTTTTTGCTCTTAAATAAGGTCTAATTTTTGGGTGCGTATTATACACAAGCACAGGCAAAATACTTACCATAGTTCATCTCGCCAACATCGCAACTAAAACACATCTGATACAAAAAATTATACTGACTGCTAAACTGTTCTAATCCAGTATTTTGGGTCTTAATTAGTTTATCTATGTGTAATGATCGTGTAAATCTCAAGTGTTACCGTAGCACTCACATGCAAACACAGGGCGCTGCCATCCTGTGAGCAAGGGGACCAAAATAGCTGCGCTGTGATTGGTCGAAGACATCGGCATGTTAATAGCTGCTCTCTGATTGGTCAGTACACTACGACTGAGCATGCTTGGGCAGAAATTGAGTAATTGTGTGTACAGGAAGCAAAAGATGTTTCCACATCCAGTTCAGAGAGAAAACAGTGTTCGGTATTTGTTGTGAAAATACTGAAATTTCATTGATTAAAACTTTTAAAAAAGGTAATTTTGGAGTTGTCTGAGAGAGTAAGGTTTGGGCAAAATGTGGGTGTGTGTTATATTTGAATACACCGTTTTTCCTGGAAAAAAGCATGAAAATATGGGGTGCATGTTATAAACGAGGGCGTGTTATAATCGAGAAATTACGGTAGATTAGATTAGATTAGATTAGGTATAACTTTATTAATCCCTTGGGAAGACTCCTTCAGGGAAATTAAGATTCCAGTAGCACTGAATCGTAGTAAACTGGTAAAAAAGAATACAGGACATCAAAAATTTTAAAAAAGTAAAAACAACTTGCAAATTAAAAAAGACAAATAAATAAATAAATAAATAAATAAATAAATAAATAAATAAATAATAATAATAATAATAATAATAATGATAATAATAATAATAATAATAATATATGATCTATAATAATCAATAATATATACTCTATAATAATCAATAATATATACTCTATTATACAAATATCCCATCACATCACAAAGGTGCTCAATTTGATTGAGATCTAGTGACTGTGGAGGCCACTGGAGTACAGTGAACTCATTGTCAAGTCCAAGAAACTAGTCTGAGATGATCACCTTCTTCACCATTTAATGGTTTGGTTTGAGCTATACAAGACTGTCTTGACCATGTCTACGTCCATAAATGCATTGAGTTGCTGCCATGCAATTGAGCTGGTTGTGTTTTGGTGTGTTTGAAATGTATTACTGTTGAATCAGTTTGAAAACAATGTTAGAAATTCACAATTTCTCATTTTCTTTGTTTCTTTTCAGTTTTTTTTTCTATCTTTATTAACTGATAATGGTAGGGAAAAGTGATTTTTGGCTGAATTTAAAACTATGAATGTGTTTTGTTCATTTAAAAGCCTAACGTGGCTGCAGGGAAACACATGAAGAAAATTAAACTGTCACTTCAAAGAGATATAGAGAGTATGCACATGGCGTCACAGTCAACACAAGAGAGAAGAGCGTCACTCACTGAGTGGCAACAAGCACAGACTGACAAAAGTAATCAGAGGGGAGTCAGACACTCTGATTCAGCTGAAAAGTTTCAAGTTTTTGATTAATTATTATTTAATAATGTTCACCATAAAAATTCTCAGCTGATGTTATTAAATATTAGGAGCTGTAGCAGCAATTTATAACAAAAATGTGACAGTAATACATAAGAAGTGTGATGATGAATATGAACCCCACCTCTCTCTGTCCTCTTGTTTTAAGTTTTTAAACCTTCTTTTCATAAAATTAAACATCAATATCTTAAAATATGTGGCCAATAAACCACAGAGAAGTCTGATTACATCTTTAAACAACTTAAAAAAAATTAAGTCTGCAGATTTGACACAAATTGATTAAATGATTACATTAATATGACATCCATTTGACCAATTATTGACACTAACATTCATGAAATTAAAATTAAAGTATTTGTTTCTTATTACCAATACCAATTTCTTTAATGTGACACTCAGTGAGTGGAAATACCAGGATGTTGCACAGCAAAACATGTCCGCGAATCATGTTGGATAATGTTTTTCACTTTAGGTGACGACATATCAAAGACAGAGCAGGGGCATTTATACGTGTAGACTACATGTTTTTTTATCCTTATATGACAAAATTCTACTCATCAGCTCTTTAAACCCCCATCATTTACAAAAATGAAGACTGACTTTGTGAAACATGCAGTGGAAGAAATCATTATTTAACAAAGCGGGGGAGATAAAGAGAAATACAGCAGAGCAAACAGAGGAGAACAAACATGGTGCCAACTGAAATATGAGTTGCCCAACAAGTCGACAATGTGAGCTCAGCGCAGATATGGAGGAAGCAAATATTAAAAAGCTAATTCAATAATATGAATATTAATACAAGCATGACAGAGCTGCAATAACAGGAAGATAAATATCTGCTCCTTTTTTAATTCTCAACATGTGTCTCCTTCATCATTTTCTCTTTACACCTCTCATTTTGTCTAGTCTTCACTTCTTACAAAAACTTAAATCAGTCTCCCTCTTCTTCACACCTCTTGCATATTCATCTCTTTCTTTCCTTCTCATCATCCTCTCATATTCAAATTTATCCCTGAACTCTTTTCCCATTTTCCTTCCCCTGACATTATTTCTGCTTCCTCCTTCCTCCCCCTTGTCCCCCTTTTTCTCTCCCATCTAAAACTTCTCCCTCTTTCTTCTAAACATTCCTTTGCTGTTTAAATATCTGATGCAACCCAAGGCAACAGCACCCACTGCTGCTTCAATCCCACAGTGCAGCGACACACCATCACTCTCTCCGGGCTCGTGGTGCTGCAGAAAGACGATGACGGCTGACATTTTTTTGTGTTTTTTTTTTTTTTTTTTTTAACATGCCACGGTGAGGAGAGCACTGTGACACCAGCATCATTCCTGTTTTAACTTCACTGCTGTGTCAGTGTGAGTCTAATGTGAGCGAGTGGAGCAGAGGGACAGCAGACACTCCCAGCATGGAATCAAAAATGTGGTCCAGAAAGTGAATCAAGGCCAAGCTGTCAGACAGTGCTGACCTAAAAAGGGATTGCATTCTTATTAAACAAAGAAAAGCTGGTTGACATAATGGTCTATTCGCCCTATCCTGTGCCCAGAATAGTGTTTTGGCATGCAGCGCGTATGTCTTACCTATTCTCCACTTGACACAATTGTCATTTTTATGCAGTACATTCATGTTGCTTTAGTAGCAAACAAAATCACACTCCTATTTGTGCCTAGGGGTATGTTTGTATGAAAAAATGAGGGGTGGTCAGGTACAAAGCTGGTGTGTTCCTATCTCAAGGAATCAGAAAACCTGGTCTAAAATCCTGTCTGTGGCAAGATGTAATCCTATATTCCTAAAATGTATGTAGACATACTAGGGATGCACAATATTATCTTAACAATATTATTATCAGCCAAAATTGGACAAAAAAGTTAAACATCCATATTCTCTGATATTTACTGCCTATATATCAGCCAAACACGTTCCATACATTGGCTGTTATATTTGCAAAAGCACTAATGTACCAAAACGCTTCATCTTATCATCACTTCATGAGTGCTTTTAAAAATCAAGAGTTTCCTTTTATCAAAAGTAACGTCATTTTTTTCTTCTTTTAAAGCTGTTCCTTTCACAAATAGACTGTCACAATGAAGGCAACAAGTCAATCTTAGTAAAGACTTTGCTCTTGATGAAAAATATTGGAATCTGCAATAATTAGTTCAGAAATATTAGCATATAGGATATCAGCAAAAACCTAATATCCTGCATCCCTAATACATTCTAATCAATGACACTGATAATTGTGCTCACAGACAATCATATTAGTTGTTCGGTGCGTTTTATGCATATGATAGAACTTGTGATTCCACCTTGGAAAATGAGACAAAACCCACTTTCGTAACATGCAGAAAAACCCTGAAATTATCCATGTGAGGTGCATGCACGCATCAGGTTTTGTTTGTTAGTCTGAATTTATCTGCTGTCCCCCTTGTATTTTTCCCACCTTCACACTTCCATTAACTGACATGTAAACTGCAGGAAGTGAGGACATACATCTGTCTGATCCAGTTAGTTTTATGTGGAGATCTTTTAATAATTAATGGTGTTACTCTTTTATACTCATACAAAGCGTCCAACTTCTCTTTACCCTTTTTTATGTTGTGGGATTGCTTCAGCGAAATATAACTTTAATCTGAACATCAGCATATTTAATGCTGTGTAAATAAAAACTCCAGCAAACAAACAGAGAGCTTTTAAAAGAGTTTGTCTTGGTGAAAGCATTCATCACCCATGACAACTATCAATTAAAATGACTGCAATCAGACTCGATGTTTTTGTGATGTTAACGATTCGTTGTTAGGTAATTGGGCTTGCCAACTTGTTATTTATTTCTACCTAAAATGTAAGCCTCTTCATTTATCTTAGTAATGAGGCATGTTAATCAGCAACTGGTGTGGTTGTTGGAGATCAGATGTGCCTCTGCTGTAATCAGTATAAATTATGTACAGTGCCAAAAGTAGATTAAGACATAATTCATCACACACGACAAGATTTAGAGCACAAATGCTACAAAAGTAGTGAAAACAGAGAGGAAAACCTCAGAGTAAAACCTGTTTTTAAGTTGTTAATTGCAATCCAACAATTTCATGATAATCTCAAGCTTTATGCAAAACAGTGTTTTATCTAAATGTATAAGTTGAACTGAGATTTTCACACTTGTTAAGACAAAGGCATAAAAATTTCAGATTCACATAATATAATAATAATTGAATGTAAGCTGGCATTCTCAAAAAGTGGTATCATCCATCCATTATCTATACTGCTCATCCTTTTTGGGGTCACAAGGGGCTGGAGCCTATCCCAGCTGATATGGGGTGAGAGACAGGGTATACCCTGGACAGCCAATCCAGCCATGGAGAGACAGACAACCATTCACTCTCACACTCATACTTAAGGACAGTTTGGAGTCATCAATTTACCTAGCGGGCATGTTTGTCTGTGGTCTGTGGGAGGAAGCCAGAGTGCCTGGAGAACATGCATGTGCTGGGAAAACATGCAAACTCCAAACAGATAGGCCCTGACCAACAGAGAGATTGAAACAGCAACCTTCTTGCTGCAACACCATAAATTCAAAAGCAGCAGCAGAACTAAATCTACCATACCAAGCTGAGACAAAGTTTGACTATCATAATTTGAGTTGGTTAACTTTGGATACAAAACCATTGTACTGCTATAAAATACAAAATGTGTTGGTAAAGTTCACATTCCGTTACTGAAGCCTTTATTTCATACTCTTAAGCAAAGTCTACACTGTTTTTCTATCAAACTTAGAAGTATAAAACTTTTAAAATGAAAATGAAGCAGTTTGTGACCACTTCACTGCTGTGAAAAAAAAAAAACCACATAGTTGCAGAGAAGATTGTTGAACCAAAAGCTGCAATAAAAATCATCTGTAGCAGTCATGTTCACGGTGCAGAGAGTAACAGTGTGTGCTCTTCCATTAAAAAACACCAGTATAAAGAAAAGAAAGGAGACTCCCAGTGGACACAGTCTGTCGCAGCAGGCTTCCACATGAGAGGAAATGCTGCAGGGCAATTCACCAAATTCAACAGCACAAATGGTGCGCCATCCAAATACACTTTCTGCATAATTTCTCTCTTAAGTTTGATCATTTGTATGGGCGATGAATCCATGCAACAAACTTTGCCATTCAGCCACTTGCTCTCCATTCATATCATATCCTTAAGAATAAAAAAAATAGATGGAGAGAGGGAAAAAGATCTTAAGTTTTCCTCCCACACCTGAATTATCTCCACTTTTGCCCACTGCTCTTCTTCACCACCTCTCAATTTGTCCTGTTTTATCCGACAGTATGAAGTGTCAGTGTGTAAAACCTTAGATAAAAATGCACATCTCTTACCAGGAGATAATGAAGTTGTCGATTTAAAGCAGTAATGACTTCATTTAAGAGCTGTCTGTATTTCAAGTCATTTAAGTGTAGAACTATTACACTTTAAACTCTGGGTCTACTTTATAAAAATGATCGATGATAGCAGTAAATCTCTCCACTTCTCTGCCTAAAACAACTTGGTGATAGTTTGGGAAGCTTTGAATATTTTACATTTGACTAATAAGCCTGAATACAAGTGAAATATTGAAATTCAAAAGCCTAGAAGAGTCAGAAAATAAACAAATCCAATGACCAGCTTGCGGTGGCCCTTCTAATAAAAGCACATAACAACAGGGAATACACAATTCTCATGCTGAATTAAAATCCATCAAGTAAAAATTTGTTATAAGACAAGGTTTTAAGGTAGGTAACGTGTGAGACATGCTGAGTTCAAGAGGAAAGTTGTTCCATAACTTAGGGGCTACAAAAGAAAAGGTCGGTTCACCTCGGCCTTAGGAACGACAGGGAAAAGCTGCTCTGCAGTCCTCAAAGATCTCGATGGAGTGTTGACTTTTAAAAGATCAGCAATCAGGATGCAAATCCATGATGGGTTTCCAATCAACTTAAGTATCTTCAAGTGACTGACATTCTTACATTTTGTCAGAGGTCAAATTCAAGCACTTTTTAACCACTTTTTAAGTTGTCTTTTTCAGCTTTGCACCCTTGCAGCTGTTGGAAAGTGTGAAATCATGCTAATAGATGTAAATTCCAATTGATCATTTTTTCTTTCTTGTCACATCAGAATTGGGTTGTATGATTACAGTCTAGCAGATACTTCAAAATGTGTCCACTACAATTTGTAAAGTCTCTTAGTCATTTTAAAACAATTATACAAACAGACACTCTCATTATAATTTCAAACCTTCAAATTAGAGCTAAACCAACTAACTGATGGAAAACTAATCATGGACCAATATTTATGAAAAATACAAAGTATTTCGAATGACTTGACTGAAGAACCTTTGGTCATGTAAATTCTAGGTTTATTCCTGTTTATTCTCATAAATTCCAAAAAACTAACAACAAATGAGCATCTTTTAAACACCACAGCCTGAGTATTGTTGCAGACCATGTCCATAACTCTGTAACAGAGTACCTATCTTTTGATGGCTAATTCCAGCAGGAAAACACACCATGTCGAAAAGCTCAGATCATCTCAAACTGGTGTCTTGAACATGACAATGATTTGACTGCACTCCAGAAGCCTGGAAGATTTACATGGGTGTGAAGCCAACAATTTGCAGTGGCTGTGCTATGCTATCATGTGAATACAGACCAAAATCTCTGAGGAATGTTTCCGTCAGCATGTTGAATCTATTTCATAAAGATTGAGGCAAAATGGGGTCCAATAAAGTGACCAATTAGTGTTCAAAGCATTGACAATTACACTTCACAGAGGTCAGAGATCAATCCGACCAGTTGGGTAAGAAAAATTTTAATTCAATCTTTGGACCTTTTACATGCATCTTTCTTCCAATATTACCTCTAAAGTGGGGTACACATGTAAGGATTTTCTAAATCTGAAAAGATGTTTTATCTGTTAGAGACCCCACACATGAAGATAAAAAAAAATCAGGCATTGAACAGTTTTGATTGTACTATGTGTGTTGTGCTCCGATAATCTCAACACAGCAGACCACACACATAACCATTCTGTCCCACCACTGATCTAGAGTCTAGTCCTCCAAGCCAGATCAAATGTGTTCTAACAAAAACGAAGAAGAGGAAACATAGCAACAACCATAAGCGTTGTCTATGACAACAACCGGAAAACACAACAAACACAACATGGAAGAGGGCATACGAGAAGAGGGAATGATGGTGTGTCTTGACAGAAAAATCCTGAACTGAAAAAAAGAAAAGACTGGAAAAAATCCAGCGTGAACACGTGAGCTGGTCCTCCATTTCTGAGGTCCACTGGACTTTATGTTACTGGTCGGCCATGCTTGTTTTCATCTACGCCTGCTTCCTTGTTCCTCAGTCAGCTCGCTTCTTGATTGGCTACATTCACGTCACAATTCAGAGTCATGACTCAGGAGTCGCCTGCTTTCCCAACACATGACGATTGTCGTCCCTGACCTGTTTCAGAGCAGGTTATTGGGACAAGTTCACTCTTAACACACCTCAGACCACAGTATAATCTTACAGGAAAATCTTATAAGACATAAGATAATTTGGTGTTTGCCGTCCTTCGTTGAGAAGGAGGAAAGTTGGGACAAAAACAGCCCGGTAATCATTATGTGTGCTCAAAACTATAGCTTGTACCGACTTTCTCCAGCAAATAAAAAATGTACATCCACATCTAAAAACGTTGAACCTTCCTGTGCTATAAACTCTCCTGGGAGCGCTAGAACCACTGCCTTATTTATACAGGATCAATTATAACCTTCTCTACAGCTTCAAATCCAATGCTGACACAGCGTACTGTTTGTAAATGACCTTGAATTTCACATCTTGTTATAAAATGTACACCAAGACAATTTCTCCCATTCCTCGAAGAATAAAGTCGCAAACGTCCTTGCTTTCTTCCTCACTAACTTTACCAAACTTGAAATAATGTTACCCCACAGTGTACAGTGAAAGTGTAACTTTTAAATAAAAAATGACACAGCCAACCTCAAGGAACTAAAAAGGAAATAATACCGAATGAATGAATTCAGGGAGTGGTGCAGTGAGCTCAGGTTCTCTTGTCCATGACAGCACAGGCAGATGTAAAGGCTGTAAGAGAACACATGACGCTCCTCATGCTCCAAATAGCATCAAGGAGGGCGAGACACAGCGACGGAGAGAGGGAGAGACAGGAGGGAGACACTGTGAGGCAAACAGCTAGGGAGCGATGGGGAGATTTCTCCTCCCACCGCACCGTCAGTAGAACATTCTTTGACGCTGTTCTCCCCCAGAGTAGATCAAGGTTCAAACAGAAAGTCGACGCTCCTGAATCGAGCACACGCCGCCTACCGCTGACGCCCTGCAGATATCAGTCTTTAAACACACTCTGCTGCAACATACAGCTGAAGAGAGGCCTCATGAGTGTCAGAGCAGGAGTGTATGGAGAAAGTGTGCTCTTGAATTCTGAGATTTTAGTGCCATTATGTCAGATTTATTACCAATAGCTAAACAATGAGGATCATGATCTCCAAACATTTAACGTGAGCATGCATCAGTTCCATCATGTTCATCTTAAAGCAGCTGGAAGTTCAAAGAAAAGTTGGTTTCAGTGAAGCAGGAGGCAGTGACTGGGGTCAAGCCTGATGAGCCATAGCTCACGCTGTAGCTCCATCTCACCCTGAACTAACACAGAGGACTTTACGCAGGCAGCCTGTTGTGCATCTTCTTAAAGGGATACGCCAACATTTTTTTTTGTTTTGTTTTGTGTCTTGCCTCATTCCTGAGTCCATGACAAGCAGGGTAGTGTAAGGTTTCTTCTATGAATTACAGTAAAAATATTGAATGCAGAATATGTTGGATAAAAGAGCAGTGCAAGCATGGGGGGGGGGGGTAAGATCATTATGGATCATGACTGACAGGAGCCCTTCAGAAATATTTTCAGAAATATTATATTATTGGGAGGGATGCATAATATTGGATTTTTGCCGATATCCAATATGCTGATATTTTTTAAGTCACTACCGCCAATACTGATATTTCTGGTGAACAGCACAAGCTCTGTACTTGACAAAAATGGACTTATTTCTTTCAGTGTAACAGTATATTTTTGCGAGTAACACATGCAAAACAAGACAAACAGCATTTAACTCTTGCAAAAATAAAACCCTAGATTTTTAAATGTACCCATGCAGTGATGAGAGGGTGCATCAATACTGTACATCCCTGTAATTTGCCGATATTCCAGCTGATATTTGTGGCCGATAAATTGGCTGTAAAAATCTGCAAAAATTTTCAATATAGGCCGATACCAATACTTAACTTTTAAGGTTGATATCGGCTGATATCAATATCAAACCAATGATATTGTGTATCCCTTACTGGTATATTTTACATATCAAGTTATCAACTTTTAGCCGTAAGCCTTCAAAGATCTATTTTCTCTTCCAATACAATAAAAAAGCTTTTCTGGTTTTGAATTGCAAAAAAGTAATATTCTGGCATTATTTGCACGGTTAACTCCCATAAAATAGCATGTATATTATTGTTTTTTAGATTTATTAATGATATTGGTTCTGTTATACTTTTGTTGTACCAATGGCATCTTAAAATATTTGGTTCTTTAGAAAAGAAAAAAAATAACAGGTTATGGAACAATACAAATGTACGATCTGCACAAGTTTTGAACCTGATTGTATGATATTTCTGTACAGCACTTAGTTTAATTAATCATACACTCGAAAATCTTCAGCTAAAGAGTGTTTTCTGCACAGTTTGATCTTATTGTGTCATTAAACAGAATAACTTGGCTGTTATAGTTGTAAGTGGCTCACTGAAAATATACATTGTCATATTCATTAATTAGTTTGCTTTATAGATGCTTGGTTTGGGAAACTGTGCAGAGATGGTTTGGGACAGGGCCAAATTTAACATCTTTTTATGGGGCCTGAAATTTCTGGCAGTTCTTCTGTAAAGGAGGATGCTGGGTAGAAAAAGAAGGAGGCAGTTGTCTGCAGCACATAGCTTAGCCTTTGAATTAGGACAGTCCTTAACATATGATATAATCAGCTTTTTAACTGTACAGTATGTCAGCTGCAGACTTTTAACTGGAACATACCCATTGTTACTTTAAGGATCTAGAGAGGTTGACAGATGACAACACAGGTTGGCTGCATCTTAATTAAAAAAAGTAAGTTTACGGTCAACCTACAGGCTTCTGCCAAATAAAAGCATTTAGTTAATGGTGTTGTGCTTGGTAGGTGTTTTGTAAAGGCACCAAACTGAGCTAAATGCTTCCATGTCTAATCTGCTGCATCACTTCTGGTCACGCCTCGGTCGACTCCATCAGCTCAAACATGAGAGGTGGAATTAATCAACTTTTTCAGGCAGATGGGAGAAGAGAAGCAAATTGCCAATTTTGCTGATTGATTAAATAAGAAATGTCAGACTCTATTAAATAAGCAGATGGAAGATCTTCAAGCACTTAAACTCTGCACAACAAATTGTATTTTCCGGTCATATATAAAGATATAAGAGTTATAGTCAAGTCTGTGGATTTACAGGTATCGATTCAATGTGTCCGGGTTTTAAATTCTCATGCCCGTAGGAGTCTCAGGATGGCAGCACATGGTTTGGTGATCTCGATTCTATCAGGAGTGTCGTCGAGCCAATCAACCTCTTGACCCGGACGTTCCAGAGTGAAGTGAACAGCCAATTTTGTTGTCAGAGCTCGCCGAGTTGGCCGGACTTGTTATAAGCAGATTGCTGCTCTCTTTTCCTCCCTGCAAGCTCCCAGCAATCACCGCTCAACCTCCGCAGAGTACCAACCCCGTCAAGGAGCCATCTAGACGAGTGTCCGCTCCACCAGACGGCTGAGAGTTCACGGTGAGGACTTAATTAGAGAAATACTGAAAAACATTCAGCGCCGAGACACCACTGCTGCTGTTATTATATAACTACAAGTGGAGACGTTTTTAGAGCAGCTGCAGTCGAATTTAGAGGGAAGGAAATTATGAGTTTCCTTAATAAGGAAGCAGAGTCTATTTCTGATCATGTCATTACTTGAAGATTTATTTTGGGGCTTTTGATGCCTTTTTTTTAGCAGACAGCACAGTGTAGTGCAAGGGAGAAAGAGTGAGGGGTTACATGAAGGAGGCCAAAAGTTGTTCTTAAACTCAGGCCACCACAACCAAGTCTGGAGCAACATAAGGGACCAAAGGTCAAACCACTGGACATCTGTGCCCAACCATCCAACGTTCACATCTGAGTAGAAACATTTTTAAGAGCCGACAGCCATCAACAGCCACTAAGAATATTTTGGTTTCACTTTGTCCAACTGTAAGTAACAGAGACACCTCATCTATATTAATTAAGAGGCACTGGTAATGGGCTTCTGTCTACTGTCCTGACGGAGCAGTACCCCAAATTTACCCCAGGACGGGAAGAGGGATTTTTTTTTTTTTTTTATGTATGCCCTCAAAGTTCCTCTTATAAAGAAGTTTTGCTGTCTACTTTTGGATGGGATGAGTGATTTGAGGGACGCATTAATGTGTGACTCAAGCTGAAGTAGGATGGACTATCAGATGGATAAATGCACTCTGCAGCAATTTCCCTCCTCTGGTGATATGAGTGGAGTCATTCCTCACACTGATACTTCGCAGCTATTTCACCAAATGTCTCAGAGAGTCCCTGAGGAATTATTTAATGTATGTCTAGCTATATTTCAGTTTCTGGCTCAGTTGTGTTCTAAAATGTCAAATAGAGTTGTTTAACCACTTTTAATTTAGATCAAGTCCAAATTCTACTGGATCACCACCACAAAACACTTCTTATTATGCCTCAGAACTACTCTAGATTCTATGTTTTATGGATCAAGTGTAAATTCAACAACCAGAGAGGTTTAATCAGACTCAGACTTGGTATTTATTGCCAAGTACATATGCACATACAAGGAATCTGACTCGGTTAATTGGTGCAAAAACAATCAACATATAGTAAGAATAAAATAAAGCAAAAATAGTGCAAAATCAAATCAAATACGTTGGATCAGAGGTCCCCAACCATTGGGTCAAGGACCAGTGCAAGGGCTTTTTTTTTTTTTTTTGAAAAGATGACGGAGTCCTCGCACATCCACCTGTACAACCAGAGGTAAACTCCCCGTTAAACCTTTTGCCCATGTACTCCTCCACCTGTGCTTTGGACATATTTGTAATTATATGACTTTGGTGTTGTGGTTTAATTAATTATCAATTCTGCTGTCCTCTTCAGCACTTGTTGACATTACATGCAGCGTTTCCATGGCAACAGTGAACATGTCATGTCTTGTCATGGCAACAAGACAGTGACTGTCACTACTTTAAAAATAATGCACTCCCATGGCTCATAAAACATCCATCTACAAAAACTGATTAACCTTTCAAGGTTGCAGCCGGGACAGGTTGCCAGCCAATCACAGGACCTCAGAGAGACAGTTAGCCATTCACACTCACACCTATGGACAATTTAGTGCCACCAAATAACCTAATGAGCATGTGTTCAGTCAGTGGAGGAAGCCAGAGTGCCCTGAGAGAACCTGCACATGCACAGAGAGAACATGCAAACTCCACACAAAAATGTCCTTGACGACATGGGGATCAAACCAGCAACCATTCACTACCTGCTGAGCCACCATGCAACTACTTTTAATACTGTTACCGGGCAAAGTAAGTAGTCTATAATAATGCACATATCTATAACAAAAGCTTGGTCAGTTTCATATCAATTCACGCATATCAGTCAGGGAATTTCTTTATATTTTACCATTTATGATTCACAAGTTGCAGAACTAAAGTGTTTTGAAAGTAAACTACTTAAGTCACGCAGCTTCTTGAGGATTATCCTCAATGTGCGGAAGAGTTCCTGCCGTCAAATGTCTGCCTGGTTCTAATGTTGACTCATGCTGAGCTACATAAAAATATGAGATTATAAGCAACAAATATTTATTCCTCAGACATTTTTACTGTAAATATAATATCTTAAAAAGTAGAGGAGCTTAATTTCCTACATCCCCCAAAGTGAGCTGCAGTGAAAAACACACAGAGGAGAAGTAAAGTGAAGAGGCAGATGAGATTTCTTTAGATAAATCACACCGAGTGGAGGAGATAGGGGTGCAGGAGTCAGCAGGGAGACGGAGATGTGAGGTCCGTCCTGCTTAGATGAGTTTTTATCCTCTGGCAGAAAATGGGGAGTTATGCACTCATACGCTCTCCACTGATTTAACTGCAGGAGAGGAAATAAGACTGTTTTTATAAATGAAGAGTGAAGCTGATTAAATGTGAATGTTTGGACGTATTCACTTAAGAGGATTTCTTTAAACCTGTGTCTGTTTACATGTCAAATCAAATTGAGCTATAGCCTGTTATGAAACTGTGTTGAAGGCAACACATTTTCTGACCTACATGGCAAAAGATCTGGAGTTACAGTGATATAAAGAACAATGTCAGCATCTTTTCTAATCAAGGATCTGGCACAGCGGGATGGCTTGTTAATTAAAGTTTTATAAATCAGAATCACAGCCAGTTTTTTGTCCCTCAGCCTCCCTATCTGCCTGTGGAAGAGATCAGAACCCACGCTAGTAAGTGACGCATTGCTGTCCAAAATTAATATAAATTCAGAATGAATTCATTGATAAAATCCAGATAGAACACACCTACATATAAGTTCCTGGAAAAGATTATAAAGGTCCCATGTCCTGTAAAGTGTATTTTTCTACATTCTAATGTTGTTAGAAGGGGGTTTGGGAGAAGGGCATCACACTTTTTACTTAACTCTGAGCTCACAGAGAAATGCTCTATGCCTTCATTAAAGAAAATTCCCCTTTAAAACACTCTGTTTTTTACTTCCTGGGGTTTATGATGTCATAGCTATACAGCCTCCACCCACATGTCTGTTTTCTGCATGTCACAGGCAGACATGGCCTGTAACCTCCCCTATCCCCTCCCATCAGGCATTGTTTGGGCAACCAATCAGCACAGATCTAACTATTATATTCTCCTGTAGCCCCCTGACCCCTCTAATCCAAGCATTTCCACGGGGGAGGGAAAAAGAGCTGTATCTGATCCTCCACACAGAACAAAAAAAATGTTTTAATCTGTTTTTGTCCCATTTAAATAAAATCTTTGCTGAAAAGCAAGTTTTTTGACCTGTCTGTCGGAGTGCAGAGAAACATCTTATAAACCTGTAACTTAACTGTATAAAAACAGCAGAGCAAGGAGGCTCACATTTAAAGATGCAGCAGCAGGTCGTCCTCTCTCTTCCTGTCAAGAACATGCAACACAGCCGCCCTGCTAACAGAGGCTACTTTCAGTATGTATTGGGGAATGCTAACCTGTGAGCAGCCCAAACTGGAACGGCCCAATCAGCGTCCTTTAGAGCAGGAAGAGGTGGGAGCTACAAGACAACAGTATGAAGGATATTTTCACTACACTTTCAACATGTTTGGTGAAAGCTTGTTCTACAAAGTGGCTCAGGTTTTGTGCGTTGCACTGCTGCAGTGGCACCTGCCTACTACATTATCTGACTGGCCCGTAATGAATGTGATTGACAGATTGATCGTCCAATCACCTACCTATATGCTTTTGAAAGGTTCTTCCCAGTCCGAAACACTTTCTATGGGCTTTTGCTCAGGTGAGCTAGTGAAATATATCGGTCCATCTGATGTGTTATGGTCAGGAGTATGCAGCATGGAGGGACATTGTCTTATTTTCTAAAATCCTGATGATGAAAATGGAGTATCATTCAGGCATCGTGTGCACCCACTGTGACACTACGGTGACAGTACTCCAAAATGGTCTATACCAAGCTGTTGGTTCTTTTTAGGGCCATTTTTCAGGGTAATTTCGGTTAATCTGAATTCTAGCGTCGTGCCAAGCACAGGCTCTTCCATTTTTTCTCTCTTTCTTGCTCCCTCAGCGAGTGTAATCTCGTGCATGCTACATACACTGCAGGGACTCCATGTTTTCCTGTGTGTACAACAAAATTAATTCTCTCGCTGACAGAGAGAACAAATAACCATTAAGCTCATCCTCAGTGACATGATGGTAGAACTCCTGGTTCATATACAATACTCTCCAATGATTTCGGCAGCCTTTCTTGATAAATGAACATACCAGTGTGTCTCTCAGCTTGCCTTGCAACAAGGTGTAAAATGTTTAAGCTGGCCATTAAGACAGAATTAAATCCTCTGATGACAACAAACAGGACCTTACATATTAGTAGCATGAACAAGAATAAATATTGCAGATCATGGTCTGTCGTGGATGTTTGGGTTATACATATAAAAATGCATTTTCAGCTTTATAATGTCCCAAATTTGACAAAATTAAGATGTGATGTTGTAAACATGCAGCTGTTTTGCAAACGGCTCGGCACGAAGTGTAATTAAAGCACATTAATCAAACAATGACGACTGGTGGTATAATAAATATGTGGCTAAATTAACAGGCACACACAATAAAACAGCAGGAGGATCAATAATTCATGATTGTGTATAATTACATTTGTGTTTTGCCGTGTTGGATCTCTCGCTTTGCACACATCGAAAAGCTCATTCACACTAAAAAATAGCAGCAGGAACATGGGGACCAGCGGCACGCCGAACAGCAGGTTAGAAGGTTCTGGAGCTGGAGAAGGAATAAAAGATCCACCCACACGCCACTGTAGTATCATCCAGAGAGAGATTGAGGGCAGGGAAAGAGAGCAAAGGGAGAGGCAGAGCGACACAAGAGCGAGAAAGAGAGCAAAGAGGGGAGCAGGAGAGAGGACCGGGGGATGGAAAGATGAGAGAGAAGAAGAAAAGGAGGATTTAACACCTAAATTTAGCCGCCAAATGAGTCCCCTGAGTGCACACAGGCAGACACTGCAGCCGTCACATCTGATATTCAGACTTCAATACCAGGAGGGTTTTAAAGATGTTATAACCACAGAGGCGTTATCATCGCGTCAGTGAGACTTGATGTATCACAGCTGTCTCTCTAGTTTGACTGTAGACACTGTACAAACCTGGTGTGGGTGTTAAGACCACATTAGACCATATCCTCTCCATAAAATCTCTTAAGCCACCACCACACTGGACCACTGAGACCTGATTTGTCTCCTTCCAAAGAATTACTGTGGTTAGCCAAGGTTAAGGCTTTTGCAACTGACTGTTTGTCCAAATAACCCTCAAGTGTGTAGTGTCAATACAATCATTTTACTGCTCCATATCAGGTGTAGGAACCTCCCCAACATCTTGTAAATATCAAACATACTTCATATTTATTATTCCAGATCAGGCTGCCTCTGACAGATACGAGCAATAGATGAACAGCAAGCAGACTAGCAGCATCTCTGACCAAGGCTCTACCGGGAACTGGTTCATCCATCCATCCGTCCATCTTTCCATCATCTATATCACTAACCACGGGGGCTGGAGCCTAACCCAGCTGACATTAGGTGAGTGGCAGGGAACACCCTGAACATGGACAACCATCAGTATTTATTTTGACAGCACTTTTTAATTTAGTTATAGTTCCAATCTTTTGTCTAAAATATCTTTTAGTTTTAGTCATAATTTAGTCATCTATTTTTTATTTTTTTATTTGAGTCTAGTTTTAGTTGATGAAATTTCAGAACATTTTAGTCGACAAAATCTACTGTAAATTTTGTCGACTAAAATATGAAGTGTAAAGTGTAAGGCATTTTTTATGTTTCCTTGAATTTCTGAAGTCATGTTTTACACTTGGATAAAATGAAACATCTAATAACCCTTTACTGAATGCTAGTAAAGTTTGAATGTATAAATTAACAGAAACAAATTTAGCTTTGTGTTTGCAACTTTGGAGCAAAAAGAGCTTGGATTGAGAATGATTCATACATAAATACAGAATCAAATTGTCGCCTTCAGAATCAAAATTAAATCGATTGTTCGATAGTGTAATATTCCCATTTCTTATTCTCACTGAGATTTAATCCCGAAAGATTCATGTGTCTGTAAGGAGAAGGAAGTGGAACTCCTGCACCTCACCAAATCCAAGAATCTCAGGGGTGTAGGACTGGTTTCTGGTACCCAAGCCTACTTCATGGTTGCTCACACAAGAAAAAAACTTTCTGGACCAGACAACATAGATGTACCGAGGGCACCACCCTTTGGCTATATCTGGTAATAGAGTGGTAATCTGCAGCACTTTTTTTTTTTTGTTTTAGTTTAAGGCTTTTGCCTAAAACATCTTTCAGTTTTAGTCATAATTTAGTCATCTAACTTGTTTTAATTTTAGTCTAGTTTTAGTTGATGAAATTTCACAACATTTTAGTCGAAGAAATCTACTGTACATTTAGTCGACTAAAATATGAAGTGTAAAGGCTAAGGCATTTTTTATGTTTCCTTGAATTTCTGAAGTCATGTTTTACACCTGGATAAAATGAAACATCTAATAACCCTTTACTGAATGCTAGTAAAGTTTGAATGTATAAATTAACGGGAAAAAAAAGAAACGTTTGTGCAAAATGCAATCACCTTTATTTAGGCTACCTGGCAGAGCATATACCAGAATGGACAACAAACAGTGAACCTGCTCTACATGAATGTATCAATTCATAAAGAGAGAAGCTCTGATTGGATTGCTCCCCAACTGATCCCACCTACTTTCGACCAAATTAGGTCTGATTGGATTAAGTCTCTGTCAAACAATTTAGTCTAGTTTTTCTTTGTTGACGAAAATGTCAGTTAACTGAGTTTTGTTTTTTGTCCATGTGTACTTGTTTTTATTAGTTACTGTCTAGTTTTCGTCAGGGGAAAAAAGGTTGTTAAAGAAAACTATGACACAAATAATCAGTCAACAAAATTAACACTGACAACAATTCACTCTCACACTCATAACTAAGGTAATTTGGAGTCACCAATCAACCTAATGAGCAAGTTTTTTGGTCCGTGGGAGGAGGCCAGAGTGTCCAGAGAGAACCACACATCCAAGGAAGAACATGCAAACTCCTCACAGAAAGGACCAGAGGATCGAACTATCAATCTTTTGCTCTGAGGATGGTGCACTACCTGTTGTGCCACTGTGCAACACAAATGCTGAAATAGCTAAATACAATGATCATACTCTTGTCCTCTTAAGTCATGTTTGATTGTTCGTTTCTGCGAGATCTCATGTCTGTAAAATTGTGAAAACAAACAGCAGCTGTGTAGAGTCATGATTTGCTGGATTTGTAAAAACTTTGGTAAAATGGTGAGCAGCTGTCAAGATGATTGACTTGTGAAAATGGACAATATGAAGGAAGATTTTGACAGACATTTATAATGCATTGATAATGCTGAATAAATTCTACGCCCACCTCTGTGCCAGTGTTAAATAACTGTTAGCAAATATAAGAATCCCCAAAGTGCACACTCAGTTGTGGAGGACTTCAACCCACTGCCATTACATAAGCATGTTTTTTTTCTCCATATTAAATAGAAGTTATTACAGCTGGGGAGCAGCCATGAAAAGAGGAGACGGACACAAAATTAGAGCACACTCAACAGGCCTAATATACATCTGGAGCTTCTTAATATATATATATATTTTTTTTTACAGGGCATGTCGCACCCTATTGATTCATAGAGAATATCACCAAAATCATATTGAATTTTTTTGATCAGGGCCATGACCATTTAATAGGGATGCATGATATTATCAGTTCGATGATGGTATTGGCCGACATCAGCCTAAAAGGTACAGCATCATATCAGGTTGATACTGAAATTTTGCAGATATTTACAGCCAAAATATCGGTTACACATATCAGCCATATATTGGCTGGAATATTGGCAACTTACACAAATGTACAATACTGATGCACCTTCTCACCACTGCATGAGTACATTTAAAAATCAAGGGTATCATTTTTGCAAGAGTTAAATGCTATTTTTCTTGTTTTACATCTGTTCCTCCCAAAAATATACTGTAACACTGAAAGAAACAAATCAATTTTTGTTGAGTACAGAGCTTGTGCTGTTGACCAGACATATTGATATTGGTATCTGCAGTAATAAATGCAAAAATATAGGCATATTGGATATCAGCAAAATTCCGATATTATGCATCCCTACTGTTTAGTAAATCAATTTCTTCTAAGATATGTCTTCCCCTTGCTATAAATAAGCTATAACCCATCATCTAGTCCTGTTCAGAAGCACCTGTATCACACTGATCACTGAAAAATATGAGGCCGAAATCTAAAACAAGAAAGCAACACAGAAATGTCAACATCTTCTAAAATTCAAGTATAAAATAAACACAAAGTACCAAATCTAAGGACACAGTATACAGCCATTTGAGAGCGATGTGTCATATCTATGAAAACTTTTCTGGGAGGTTGTTATGCTCCTCTTTTGGATGCAGAGTGATCGCTTCAGGATGATAAAATATGGGGTCAGTGTGAGATCGAGTTAAGTGCCATGAGAGGCCAATGCGTTTGTTTTGAGGGGGTGCTTGTGCATGGGTAAAGGGCAGACCATGGGAGGGCTTAGGTACTCAAACGTGTAGGTGTAAATCTATTGTATGTTTGTCTAAAAATAATATAGGGAAAAGTAAAGCTCCTTTTTTGTTTTGGCTGGCCTCAGTGTTTGGCAGCAGAGGATGGTGTCATTTAATGGCAGTATATGTTTCAAGCACAATCAAAGCCCAATCTAGAAGGGTCTTGGGACCTGTCAGCCCTGAAAATAGATCATTTTATCCCATTTACTGGTTATCAAACTTGTGTATAATTCATCAAAACTTTGAGATATAATGATGAATTTATATGAAATGTTAATATGTTTGTTAACAGTCTTTTTTCAGGTGACTTCAAGCTCTTCCTCTTCTTCTTTCCTACACTATCACCAGTCGTGATGATTCTACCATTTAATTGACAAATACCAATTCTGTTACACCCTTTCTTTTCAATAAATTTTGTTTAAAGCTTTGTGGAAAACCTCAAGAACATTCAAAAATATGTGATACCATCCTTAACAAACAGAATAAATTGTAACTTCAGTGACACTTTAGATTCATCTATGTGTCTCCATAACCACTGCACAATTCTGTATGACCTGTTCTGATTTCTAATTGTAAAGATTAGACATGATAACACCTTTAAAAGTCTAATAAATATGGTAAGAAGAACAAGTAAGAAGGCTTGATGAGCTGTGTTGATCCCTGAAGAAAAACTGGGTCAGTCCTGCACAAAATTATGCCCCAAAAATATACACTAAAATATGCCAAAGACCAAAGAATTCTGGATAAAGATATGCAGGTTTATTTTAATGTACTTATTTTTCTCAGCCAAAAATCCGTGGCCTTAATTACAAGAAATCCCCAAAGGCTTCTCTCAGAGAGGATGTGATTTTTAAAAGGTATATGTATATATATATATTTTTTTTTACCAGAGAACTTCTTCAATGTCAGATCACATTTTTAGTGTAGAAGATGTTTGAACACCACGGTGCTACCTGCTTGTAGTTACTAAAATCAAAAGAAACATAATTGAAGCATATGCCGAGAAAGACAGAAAGAAAAAGAAAAAGACAAACATAATAATTAGTGGAAACAAAATGTTAATTAATAATCTTGGTCACCTGGGCTACATGAAAACAAAAGTTCTGTGACATATATGGTTGCTTAAGGGTTTAATTGTTGGATAGTCATCAAAAATGCCTTTTTTGTGCACGTTGTGGACTTGACTTTTCTATCCGGAGTGGATTTTTTTCTGTGGAGTGAGTCATTTCACTCTCTTCTACTATCTTTTTTTTAGGGGCTTCAGCAACAGCAACCATAGAGTGACAGGAAAACAGTGTAGCACTGCAGCAGTAGCCTATATGTCAACACTGTGCCCTTCAAACTTTAATTCTCCGTGACTATTTCACCCTCTACACTGAAATTAAATAAGTTAAACATCATAAAATCACAGTCTCCATTGCTGTCAGAAGGCTCAGCCTAGATTTATTTGTTGCAGGGTTGACGGGGCTAAATTTCAGGCTAATTTCAGAGCTAACTCCATCACTATAACGTCCGTGCAGTGAGCACACAAACAAAAGTATCCTGGAGGACTGGGCAGGTAGCAGCTCTAACAGCCAAAGCTAAAGTTAGGTACAGTTGGCAGTGCATCACAGATGAAGGCTAGGCATTAGCATGGTGGGAAACAATCCTTACCCTCGTCTGCAATACTGCAAAAGTTCGGGTTTAAGACTTATGCTAATGCTAACAATGTGTCACATCCGTCAAAAACACCACATAGTACTGACTTTAAAGTGAATAACTGAGTTTTTACAGTGAACTGAATAAGGATGGTTATACTGATAAGATTTAATAAAGACAAGGATTACATTGTTTACATGTTTTAAAAGACCAGATGATTAATCCCACTTTATGGCCAAAGTGTTTTCAATCCATGAATCTCCTTTTAAGTGGCAATGTTGTGAATACTGCAAACATGATGTGATCACTGAGGATTAAGCTTGACATTAAGGAAGTTCTCTGGTGAAAAATAAAAGCATCATACTTTTTTTTATTAACATTTAAAGGTTATCGTCTTGCTAAGGTCAGGGATAATTTCCTTTTGATTGCTAATTCAGGAAGAAAGTATTTATTAGTATCTATCTGTCTTTTAAAAGGTGTTTTCCCTGTAAATGTGTTCAACAATTTCCCTAGTTATAAGTAATAAAAATATGACAGAGTGAATTTAATATGAACCTTTACCCTTTTTTTTTTTTAAACTTTTTATTACTTGGTGGAAAGTATTTACAAGCAGCCAGATCAAACTGTTGACCTCATCGGAATAGAAATTGGTGTTACTGGCTTGTAATTAATATTTGATTTACTCAGGAGCCTTTGAACTTTTAATTGGAGCAGACATGTTTTGGAAAAGTCCTTGGTTTAATCTACTGGCTGAATAATTGATAGGTTCTTAATTGGTTCATGCTTCTCCTTTATCTGTTCACATTCTGGAGATCTCATAAACACACATATTACAGAAGGCCCACTTACACCATATTTACATGGACTTGGGTATCCCAGTTATGAGCTGCTTTCTGGTCATAATCATTTTGGGATATGGTGTTCATACGCACACTAAGGCCCTGTCCACACGGACACGAAAACATTTTTGTATTGAAAACGTTCTCTGTAAAGACGGCATTGTTTCAAGAAATGTGTTCGTCCTCATGAAAACACTGAAAACACTGCAGTATATATGCCAGGCTTGTAAGTGGTGCTGTAACACTGCTGCAGACGTCCTCTAAAACCAGAGAAGAAGACATGGAGCATGTGCATACATCATGAGAAATGTCAACCAACACTGACGTATGTTGTTCTCCATATCTTCTTGTCGCTCACAGTGATTGTAGAGGAGAGGAAGAGCTTGCTGTTGGTGTCATAACAAGCTCAGTAGCTTCAGCAGTACGAGCACAACACTGTACTCCAACATTGTTTCTGTTTTTGTCAGGGTTCGCCCATGCAGTTCAAGCGAAAGGTGGGCCTACGACATCATCGTTTCTAAAACTATTCCTTTTCGTTGTCCAGATTTATTCACTCTGGGACTTGTTTTCAAAAATGTGCGTTTTCAGGCAACCGAAACGTCATATCCGTATGGACAAAACGCCTTTACCATTAAAACTTATGCGGACATGCCTGAATTTGTCTCTGTGTGGACAACTTTTAAGACATGTATCCATGTTCCTGTATACATACACTGTTTCAACATACAACAGTCTGTGATGACTGCTTCTGCTCTGCAAAGCTGCCTGTAATGTTCACTCTCTACAAGATAAAACCAACGTGCAGCCATGTAGTAATGCTTCTTCAGAAAAAAAGAAAAGTATGGCAATGACCTACTCCCTTGTAAAGCTTCTTGAGAAAACATTTATCATGATTTCAGGCTGCACAATTAAAGATTGATGTTTGTCTGTATGATAAATATTTATATACTAAGGAATGTAGTGTTGCATGCGAATAAAGGTGATCTTTGTGGCACTTTTAGGCACATAAACAGTCAGTTTATCAATTTTTTAGAGAAATGACAAGATGCACCGTCAGTCAAGGTTTTTGTTTGTTAGTTTGTAAATAATATACATCAAAAAGTTAGGGACAGAATGTGATGACATTTTCAAGGAATGCTGATCATGGCACAAGGAAGGAGTGATTTGATTTTGGTGGTGATCAGAATAAGTAAGCAAGATTCTTTGAAATATTTTATCAGCGTGCGATGGGATAGTTTTCTACATTTTGCTAATAACTTAAGTTCTCAACAGATTTTGATGACATTTTCTGGGACTGTTGGTCATGGCATGAGGGAGAAGTCATAAGACTTCTTTTGACAATAACTTGCCTGATAATGTATGAAATGCTTCTAAGAGAACGTCTAGTTCAAGGTAAAACATTAAAATCAAATGAAGGAATCATGCTCTAGCAGATAATGTGCATGCCTCACAGCAGGAAAGTTGCTGGGTTGAAACCTGTGTCAGTCAGGACCTTTCTGTGTGCTCTTTGGGTTAATTGGTGACTCTAAATGGCCGTTATGTGTGGGTGAGTGTGTGAATGGTTAAGGGGTAAGCGGTATGGATACTGGATGAATATTCTAACATTGGCCACGGTTACATGATGTTTTTTAATTCAGAATTAATTATTCAGAATTCGGAATTAAAGTTTTCTCCTTCGTGTTTACATGGAAATAGTAATTCAAAATGAAGGTTTACATGGAAAACACATTTATTTGCCTTTATTCAATTCCGCTTAAGGTCTAGGGGTTGGGAATGGTTCTGATTGGACAGCGGGCGGACGTGATGTAGTGACGTATTTACGTCTACCGGAAAAAAAACTCCTGTTCAGCGTGTCCAGCGTTTCTGCCAGGAAACCTCATGCAACTTGGACGGTACAACTTTAAAAAGGTCAGCATTTTTATGCTTACGTCCATCCACTCTTTACATTATTTCCAAATCTTCTAAGGCTCTAATTAAATAAATAATCTCGGCTCAAGTCCAACGCTTGCCTCGGGCAACCATGCTCTTCCCATCAGCGTCCTGTGCGTCATCCCAACAGGAAAAGGGAACGAGCATGCGTAGAACATCCAGAATTAATTTAGAGCGGACTGAACGTATACATGATCGAGGAATTATTTAATTCGGATTTAAAATCAGAACAAACCAGCCACTTACTTTGGAATTAAGTTTTATTCAGAATTTTCATTTTCATTCGGAATTAGGTGTTTACATGGTAATTTTTAATATTTTTAAAGAGGATTTAAGTTTTATTCTGAACAAAAGCTCTCATGTAAATGTGGTAATTGACAGCAGCTGTAGATCCCCTGAAGGAGAGGCATGATCTCTCTCTCTTCTGCCATTTTTCTTAACAAAGCTAATATTAGAGGTTCCACCCCTTAGTGAAAGAGGGGCAACATTAATCAGAGCAGCAGATATAGGTGAAAGATTCATTAAATTTAAACTACGACACTGTCAACATTTTCTAATAGTTAAGCTAGAAAGACGTCACATCTCTGCTTTTCTAAGAGTAAGTCATGCACTCTGGTACAATTTAGAAAATGAAAAGTTAGGGGCTCCTTGGATCCCCCTCAGGTGGGTATTTTCTATCTCACTTTGTCATTTGTCTCTTCCTGTTGAGTGACTTCATGTCTAACATCAAACTGTCAGCAGGATGAATAATTGTCAGTCTGTTTTCTCAGGAGGAAAATACACCCTGCTGCTGTCTGAGTTTGAGATTCACCCTCCACATTAAAATGTTTACTCTGTCCGAGGTGTTTCTGATCGGCTGAAGGATACCTGTGAGGTTAAATAAAAAGGTCACAGTGTCAGTTTATAGCCTACACGTTGCACCCTGAACATGGCTGAGATGTTTATTTCAGCAGTCAGTAAAGGTGAAGCTTTGACTGTTGATGCAGGACTTGACTCCCGGGTGTTGGTGATTCCCGCCCAGCTCACGTCTACTTTGCATTTTGTGTCAGCTGCCACAGTTTTTTTAGTTTTTACTCTGCAGCTGATGATTTTAGAGTGTGGGCACAATTACAGGATGCAGATTTGAGATGAAAATTGGCTCTCGCAGGGGCTCAGCAGCTCTGGAGAATATGAAGGTTACAGAATATGGTTTGGCATTAAATTGGATTCAGAAGACGGCTTATAATGCGACGGGTTCTCACACAAACTCTACTTCAACACATAAAACTACCATGATACATTTATTCTAGTAACTACGGCAATATTTCATTTCCTGATTTGTGTAGACCTATTAGGGGATAAAAGTGCTCAGCTGTTTTGAATCAACACGGTCACACTTTGGGGGTTTACACTCCCTACACATGCCTACTATCAAATAACCAAATGATCAGATTTATTTATGCCAGAACACATGAACTCTCATCTGAATTATGTTCTTTACTGAAGGGCCAAAACTTTAGCCCTTTTCTGTCCTTCCTCAAACTTTTCCTTTTGTCAGTACAAGCTGTCAGGATATGTTAAGAAATAAAGAAACTAACAAAAAACAGGGAGAGGGACCCAAGTTCAAAAGCAAACAAAATATCTAACCAAAAGTTACAGCTCAAAACTGGAGAACAAAGGAAGACAAACCCCAGAATCTAAAAAATGAAGTACAAATAAAAATATATAAAGAGTTCAACAAAAACAGAAACTACCTACAAAACTGGAGAACACTGAAGACGCTGAAGACTTGGTGAAACATCGAAGACGAATGACCCAACAAAGACAAATGGGAACACAGAGACTAAATACACTGGAGAAACATCAAGCACAGGTGAGACAATCACACAGGTGGAGGGAATCATCATCAGGGAGTCACACAGAAGGAAGGGCAGGAAAACAGCACATGGAAAACAGGGATTTCAAAATAAAACAGGAAACATGAGAGACAAAGGAAACAAGAGGTCACAATGACAAAGAACACAAGGAAGAAAAACATACTAAATCAAGCAAAACTAGCTGTATCATGACAACAAACATTTTGAATATTTTTTTCTCACACATGGTTCAAGCCTCAGAATCAAATTAAACCTTGATATTTTATCAAACCAGGAGATTTTAAAACCACAGTCAAGAATAATTTACCCCATTGCAGTTCCAAGATTCTAATTTTGGATGAATCTTGTAACTTTGTATGGGCTTTATAAAATCTACCATGCCCCATAATTAGGCGTGAACGATGCTGAGAAAAGACTTTATGGTGCAAAAATTTCCCCCCGAGATTAAATTACAGTTTTGTAAGGACAGTTTCCAGATTAATGGCATTCCCTCCAGGAAATTTTGACTGCAATCACATCAACTGATGCAAATTCCGGCAACACATGCAGATTCAGTGCAGCCTCGCAATTTTGTTCAATCACCGCACCTTTCCAATCACGAGCCGCTGTATTATGATGATTATATACCTTATAATCATTAAAGAAGTTACTGTTAATATTAGAACGATCTCTCTTGATTTTACCTCCATCATAAATACCTTTACAACCATACAGAAAGGAGGATCCTCTTGAAAATGAGATGCCACATCTCAAAGAGCTAACCTCGAATAAATCTACTTTCAGCAGGTGCACTGCACTGTAGGTTGGCTTTATGTTGGATTTGGATGCAAGTATATGCATATATATGTAATGTTTTAGATGTATATATGTAAATAGCAATGTATGTGTATCTATAAAATAAAGAGTATGGATTCTGCCTGCTCTATTGTAAAGTGTGTTCAGACAACACAAAAATACAAGGTATGATATGCATTTTTGTCATGACTTATTTTTTGTGATAATTTGATGCTTAATGAACAAAAGTAACTGATTAAAGTATTAAAGTAAAAAAAAAACATTAGTTCCACCACACCTTAACACAAAAAACAAACATCATACGTAAAGTAAATGGAGTTTACAGTAATCAAGTCTACTACATAAATTAAGGTACAAGTTCCAGTAATCTTCCTCAAATTCAAAACAGCTGACAGTAAACAGGTTCACGTGTTTGCAGCTTGTTTACACCAGTCTGTATTCTGACTTTGGTGTAAAACTATGGTCTAAAGTTCAGAAGTATATTGTTGTGTATTTCTCTCTGATTGCATGTGCAGCTTCTTCTCTACCTGTTCTGCTTTCAAGTGTTGCCTGAGGAGGATTTCAATTTTTGCTGCAGGGCACATACACCACACTCATTCAAATTTCACAGGATGATGGGTGGAAGCTTTGTTGACATTGGTTCACAGCGTTCAGCTAAAAACAATCCCTGCTTCAGGAAAGTTTAATGATCCAATTAGGCAACAAGAAAAGGTCAATATTTTCTAATATTTTCCAAAGTGAAAACCTGGATCCTTTAGCCAAACTTGCCCTGTGTTAACACAATGATGTTTTTGATTTTGATCCAAGTAGATGAGATTCGTAGTCTGCTACAAATGATGCCAGTCGAACTGGAACAGCATTAATATCTTCAAAAGGTCCTTTAATACAAGTAGAGACAATGCTAATGCGACCTTCCCTTCCACATGGCCCAGCTAACCCTTACAACCCAGCCACACAGGCCAAAGGGGCATCAACAGTATTACTACTTTTCTCTTCTCAAATTTTTTACATCATCTTTCTGTTGGCCTGGCAGAAGCTGGGATGAATTTATTTTCTAAAGCTGACCTTACACCAAATAATTTCTCCATTGATTTTGTAGTTCAAGACAAATTTCCAAAGTTGAAGTGAAATTCTTAAAGTCTTGCAGTAGTCAGGGTGGTTAAGTTTAAGTTGGTCTAATGACTCGATTTTTGCATGTTAAGTCAGTCTTTCTCCAGTCTCTGCCTAAAAGCAAAATCAAACATGTTTGACATTATCTCAAATTGTGCTGTTCGATGACATGACCATATTAAAAAATGAACTAGCAGCCAGCTTTTGAGCACCAAAAAGGAGGAAACCAGCATGTAAACAAGCGAGGAGCTGAAAGAACATGTGCTCTGCAGCACTGTGGAAAATAAGGAGACATCGTTGGGTTTGTGGAGGGAGTAAGAATCCCCCTTTGACAAGTCATCCTCTTCGAGCAACAATAGTGAGGAAGGGAAAAACTACAAACAGAATTTACTGAAGACTGGGGGTATCAGGGAGTATGCCACAGTATGTTAGCTTAAGAGCTAATCAAAGGCCTGAGCTCAGTGTACATAATCGTCTGGATTCATATTTTGAGTCATGAAAGTCCCACTGCTGTGCCTCCTCTGTTTTTTCCCTCTCATGTAAACACACGTTACAGTGTATATGGGGATTTAAGAAGAGAAGAAGGGACTTGAGAGTAAATCAACTCTATTTAATGATAACAGACCCTTGAGACAAAACTTAAATTAGGCTCTTTTCACACATGCAACCCTGATATAATCAGGATAGTGTCTGGGAAACCTGCCCAGGTAATTCACTGACATGGTTGTTCAGACTTGCTTCTCTCAGCAGGGAGTTTGCCCTGCTGGACGGGGGTGAAGTGGTAGAGGGGGAAGATCACCGACGGGCAGCACACAATGTCAAATAAACGTGGTAGAGGTCAGTGTTAATAATATTAGAGCGGACAAACAATTTCTATCCTAGCTTCAGTGTTACATCATAAAGAATGTATCAACAGCATTGACTAAAGAGTTGAGAGAAGCAGAGAAGCATGTACAAGCGAATATGAGGCAGCATCACTACGTGTACAACGATTACACTGGAGAAAGGACCAGATGTAGAAAAGGACTTTGATCATGTGTAGTGGAAACAACACTTTAAGGCCCTGTTTACACGACAACGAAAATGGCCGAAAACTGATAATTTTTGTCGTGTTTTCACCTTCTGTTTACAGGAGAACAGAGCCCAGAGTGCCTGAATCTGTCTCTGTGTAAACATGAATCAGGATTTTCAGGGAAACCGATGACGTGCGGCACATGTGCAGTACTCTTTCAGATAAAGGTTGTGCGTGCACCTAGGAACAACAACAACAGCTATGGCTGACTACTGAGCAACATGTGTGCTGCTTACTGTGCTCAGTTTGTTATCCAGACAAAAATATCCAGACAGATCTGATGTCCGGACAAGAAACTCCTGTGTTTTCATGCGTCCACTCACCATTGCTGTTTGTGAAAAGTTTGTCTTTTGTAACACCGCTGTGTCACTACAAAGCTACATCGCCAACCACTGGCCTGGCATGCACGCTACAGTGTTTTCAGTCGTTCTCATGGATCCGTGTGGGCGCACATAATTTTCACATCGTCTCCATGTGAGCTCTTTTGAAAGCGCAAAGGAAAAACCTTTCCGTCTCTGGTGACAACGTTGTCGTGTAAACAGGGCATCAAATGTCCAGACACACATTTTAGTTTGTGTTACTCTTCTTGCAATCACTTAAACTTCTCCCACAGCAGTGGTTGTTTTTATCCGTCCTGTCGAGTCTCTCCTTTCCTGGTTTCATGCTGGTCTCACAGGATGATGTCTTCAGCCCTCCCCACTTGCCTCAGTGAATTTCCCTGATAATTTGCTGCAGCATTCAGACATGACCCGACTCAATTTACAGGGATAAAACACTGGGGGGGGCACGAGGAGACAACCCAGGTAAAGTCTAAGTGAAAAACTCAGCTGTTTGCTTTCACACATACGGCTCATCTGGGTGATTTGCAGGGTTTATTGCAAGTGTGGTTTATTGCTCCCACACGCATACTCCACTCTCATAATGACTGTGATTTCTGGTAGAGTAATGGAATTATAAATATATTAAGATTCTTTTATTTGTTTTTAAGTCTCTGAATGGGCTGGCCCCAGAATACTTATCTGACCTTATTAAGGTACATCAGCCCTCCAGAGCCCTTAGGTCAGGAAATAAGATGGTCTTGGACATCCCTCGATCCTTTTTAAAAAGTAGAGGAGATCGAGCTTTCTCGGTTGCGGCTCCCACACTGTGAAACGCATTACCTTTCACTGTGCAGACTGGGTATAGCCTCTCCACTTTTAAAACATGGCTTAAGTTTGTTCACCTTGGGCTTTGGTGGAGTATAGTTGCTTTTATTGTTTTGTTTTTGGTTTTCAAATTTGTTATGTTTTTTATTGTTTTTTTATGGATTTTATTGTTTTTATTGTTTCTGCCTATTCTGCTGTAAAACACTTTGGTAGGCCACTGGCTGTTTAAAACTTGCTATATAAATAAAGCTGACATTGACAGTGACATTGACAAGTACAGAGGCCTTAAAATAAGGACAAGAGGACATGGACTTCAATGCATGAATCTACTTATAAGATTTCCACTAAAATCTTAGCTCTGGTTGAGCCATGCAGCTTTGGGTCAAGCACAATTGCTGTAGATCAGAGTTTGGCAGGGTGGATCTGCCTGATTACTTACATTGAACCAGGTGGATCCAGCTGCACACAAAGGTTAGATCTGATCCATAGTGACTGATGCTGCTTCTGGTGAGAGACTCCGTCTTTGGTTTCATAGTAACCTATAAAATAACTTCATATAGAGATTGTAAGAGTTAGACCAGGTTAACATGAAGTAAACAATGTGAACATAGGAAGAAAGAAGCCTTTAGAAGCTTCCTCAGTGTGTTTATCACAGAATTTTATTACATTTTACAATATAGTTCATTTAATGAGCTCAAAAGACACAAAAGGCTCATAAGAAAGTCAAAGCAGTGCTTCAAAATCCCAAATGCAGGTCTCTCCTCCTCAGTAAAACTTCTGTGTTGTTTGAAGAAACACAGAAGACGAAGCAAAGCTTTGTTAAAGACGTGATGCCATTGAGACGTGCTGTTAGACCAACATTTCTGGATTCATACCAGCATACTAAACTCTCATGCTCTGATATGAGCTTTGTTAAAGCATCCAGCAAATGGCGCATGTTGAGTTTGAAGGACAAGGACATCATCTGCCAAACCGAATGAGGTGGGAGGAGGAGGACATCGGGATTTTTAAATGCTGGTGTTGCCGGCTCTTGTTTTCAAAGTGACCTTTTCCCACTCGCGGTCTGATGTTTGATTCTGCGATGGCGGTTTGATGCCGTTTGAAGTCCGCCGGCTGCACTTTCTGCTGAGTGATTAGAAAGATTGTTTGATGAAGGAAATATGGGAGGGGTAGAGGGAAAAAGCACACTTCCTCCTTCCCTCTCTCTCTCAAACATGTATATCTACTAGAGTGAGCTCTCCTCTTCTATACGTGTTGACCTGACTCGCCCTCTCTCCTCGCTGAGCTGTTTGTGTGCGATCAAAGTGAGCCAAAAAATAAACCTCACAACAAAATCAGAGCTCTCTGTGAAACACTTTCCAAGTCTTTGAAAAACATGAGCTACCTAACAAACCATGGCATCAACAGTAACCAGCTCAGAGCTAATTAAATATTTCAACCAAGTAATTAAAGCAGTAACACAGCAAAAAACAAAATTAAACATCAGAACAGAACACCGAGAACCAAACTTTGTGGAGGAACACCAAGGACAGCTCAAAACTCCCCTTCTTTCAGTCTTCTCAAAACTGTATGTTTCAAAGTCTTGGCAAAGTGTTGGGGTCATTCTATATGAACTCAACCAAAGTCCAGAAACTGCCCACGGTGACTGACTGAGATTTGGCTAAAACAAAAAAAAATTGTGTTGGTGCATCTACATGTATGATGAACACATGTCAAGTTTTAGGTGGAAAATCTTAATGGTTTCTGAAATATAGGCCTTTAAAACAGGGATGTTGTGCCTACTTTCGTCACTCGCAAATGCTGAAACTCCATGTTCAACATTAGTGTTCAGGACATCTTAGAAAAATATTTAAATATGAAAAAGTTGAGAAAACAAGCTGATTATTCGAGCAAATGATTGTAAGATATTTAAATTATGTAGGAAAAGTTTCATGACCATGGGTAGTTGCCCACATGGTGAATTTGCCAGTCAAAAACTGGTCAAAATGTGTATTTTTTAAGCTGGAACCATTTTTAGGGTGGCCTAACTTCTAAGACCTCTGCAGAGTCAGGTTCCCTCCTGCAGACAGCCCTGTCCACAAATTGAAGGAATCCAGCATCAATAGCCTGTTGTAAAAGATTGTAGGCTGACATTGGCCCCCTGATAATTGATTTTTCCATTTTCTCGCATAAAATATTCACCAATTTAGAGACCAATAACTCAGACACCAGAAGAGAAATGGCTTCTCTGATGATAGCATCTGAAACTCTGGGTCCAAATCAACCATTTCAGCAAATTTCAGAAAGAAATCTTTGCTTGTTTCAGAAATATTTAAATCTAATATTGGCTTTTTTGAAACTTATGAATTGTGAAACTCCATTTTTGACATTAGTGGTTGCAGGATGAAAAAGGTCGACATTTGAAAAAATTTCTAAAAATTAAGGAGGTGAGAAGGCAAGCTATTTTTATCTGCAAATGACTGTAAGATATGTAAAGTTATCTAGAAAAAGATTCATGACCATGGGTAGTTGCCCACATGGTGAATTTACCAGTCAAAAATGGGTCAAACAGTTTATCTTTTAAGCCAGAACCATTTTTAGGGTACCCTAACTTCTAAACTAAGACCTTTGCAGAGTCAGGTTTCCTCCTGCAGTCAATCCTGTTCTCAAATTAAAGGAATTCAGCATCAACAGCCTGTTGTAAATGATTGTAGGCTGACACTGGCCCCTCAAAAATTGATTTTACCATTTTCACGCATAACATATTCACCAATTTGCAGACCAATAACTCAGAAACCAGAAGAGAAATGCCCTTTCTGATGACAGAATCTGAAAGTCTGGGACCAATTACCCATTTCAGCATATTTCAGCCAGAAATCTTTGCTGCTTTTAGGGATTTGGCTAATCAGGTACATAATTTGTAAGTGTCAAAAACAGGCACAACACCCCTTTTTTAAAGGCCCATAGCTCAGAAACCATTAAGATTTTCCACCTTAAACTTTGCATGTGTTCATTAGAGGCACCAAGTCTTAAAGTTGTCAAGTTTTGATGTGACTTGCTGACATTTTACCGTATTTTCTAATTACTTTTTGCTTTTTGTTTTTGGGAAAAGTATTTAATAAATGAAACAGTTTTCTAGGAGATTTTTTGGACACTTCTAGAAAAAAACTGAAAGGCCCAAACGATATTGCACTATGTGTTCAAGGGGCTATATTGCTTTATTTTTTAATATGGTGTGCCCTGAAATTTTGGCTTGATATCAGGTGCGTTATGAAGAAAGATGTTTAAAAACTACTGGCCTCAATGATAAATCATTTCTGGCAAAATTCTTAAATGTCCTGTAAAATCAAACTTTTTTTGCTTTTAATATTCAGTTCAGTTCAAACACAATACCTCTTTCATATGAAAATTTGATGATGACCAAAAATACTACTAAAAATATGAAAATGATGAGAGTCCGTCAGGGCAACAGAAATTTTTAATCCCTGCTCTGAGCACTTGTTTTCCTGATTTCCCACTGAAATCAGACTTGCCACAAATTTCCAGCCAACCAGCGTAAGTGCACTGCTGGCATGCATCAGAGACGAGATTGGATAGAGGCACAACATGTCTAATTCAGAATCTGTAAACATGTGACTAGACTGTCAACAAGGTGACATGCTCTGTTTGGCTTAATTTTTGGGGTCATAAAGCCTAAATTAGCTTTAGTGAAGCCACACTGAAGCTCAAAGTTAATGTTTCAGCAGGCAGAGACTGCACAAATTGACAAGCTTATGTAAAATGTTATGGACCAAGAAATGCTATTGCTAATGCCAAACAGAATAGGTAACTGTTAACTGTGTTTAAAAAGGCATTACAGTACTGTGATCTCTTCCAACTTTAACACAGATGTGGAAAATCTAATCTAATGCTCATATGGGTGTAGTGGTTAAGGTGATTGATTGTTTGTCTTTTAAAACGAGTCAAATTGGTGTTGAGGTATGTCTTAACCCTGACCATGTTTGGCATCAAGCATGATAAAAAATTCATCAGAGTGAGAGAGAAACATCACCAGGAGCACAAACACGGAGCTTGTCAGACTCAAACAAAAATCCCATTCAGGCCATTTTATCCACTTAAGTTGATTTTGCAGAACAAGAAACTGATAAAAGTTGGCACATCCCGTTTGCTTGGCAGTGTTATGCCTCTGTTTTGATCTAAAAATAACAACGGAGGCAGAACAGCTGCATGTAGACCATTAAAGTGGATGAAGTGTCTTTATTCAGCTGTGAATTTATGTTTCTCTAACGTGCATTCATTTCGGTGATCATTACAGGTCAGATGAAGGGGTTGCAAAATGAAGTCTAAATACATTTTCAATTATGGTCTCAACATCAGTTTAAAGTCCTCTTCAGTTGCAGGATGTACATTTTGCTCCTATTCATATCTAAGTGGATGATAGGGGGGATTTGGGATACATTCAAAATGAGTGAATATTTGCAAAAAATAAGAACAATAAAGTTGATATGTTTGAATATTAAATATCTCGTCTTTGTAGTGTATTCAACTGAGTATAAAAAGGTTTCCAAATCAACGTATTTCCTTAGTGTTCGCGAACAAGTCGACTCTTTTGAACTGTTCTTTTAAGTGAACAATGAGAACCGATTTGCAGTTGTAAGTAAGTTGTTCATTTGCGAGCGATTCTTAAATGTAAATTGCCTGCAAATTTGTAAAACAGCATGGGTAAAATAGTTGACACAACAGATCCTGGGTCAGTCAGGAGCGCTGTAAAAAATTGCAGTTTTGGCGGTCACATGATTGTGTTGTCTGAAGTTGCGATTTTGATCTAAAAATGATAAATCTTTCAGCCCCACATCGTCCCTCTCTAAACAGCCTGTTATTACCTCACAGAGGTCAGCGATAAAGGATTATATTGAGCTTGTTTTGAGTCACTTGACCAAAAGACCATAAAAGCAGTCAGACTTCCAATACAGACTCAAAGTGCTGGCACCTCATGTGGGATAAACGTGCAAACCAACAAAAGACCCTTCATTTCAAGCAGGATACAGAAAACAAAAACCAAACACAAGCACTCCATGTTGTTCAACTCAGTATAAAAGCATTTGCAAATCAACGTATTCTTTTTTTTATTTACATTTTCACCGTATGTCCAAACTTCTTAAAATTGGAGTTCGGCTAGTTCAAGCCTCTGGCTATAATACAGGCTTGTCTCTTCAACATTTAGTGCATCAAATGGAAAGTAACTGTTTTTCATTCAAGAAATAAGAATAAAAATAATAATCTGGCTATAACGCTCTTTGGGGTGCTGGTCTGCCACAGTGGTTGCAGCCATGCAAGTAACATGAAGGCTCATCTATCTGTGCTGCTGGTTCGACTCCTGCCTAATGCCTGTTTGTCTCTCCACTGTGATTAAAGGCCTGAAATTTCCCCTCCTGAGGTCACAGGGGGCTGGAGCCTATCCCAGCTCACATTGGGCAAGAGGTGGGGGTACACCCTGAACTGGATGCCACTTGATCACAGATTGGGAGACAGACAACCACTCACCTATACCTTAGGGCATTTGGATTTGCCAATTAAGCTAAGAGCATGTTTTTAGTCTGGGGGAGGAAGCGGGAGTGCCCAGAGAACCAACACACTGGCAGGGAGAACAAATTCCACACAGAAAGGCCTTGATCGTCTCAGGGCTCGAAACCTTCTTGCTGAGGCACACACACTAAACCTGCTGCATCACCTACGAACATCCTTTTGTTTAAATAACAAGCTTTAAAACAAACAATACTGCTATACTGTGCTTTATTGGCCTGTGTGAGTTGCTTGACCTTGTTTAGAGATAAAATTTTATTTCTTTGAAATCATAACAATCATTTTAAAGTCCCAGATAATCTTTGTAGGCTGTTTCATCCTGACCTGTGAGTCACAGTCCTTCTCTAAACAGCCATTCATATACCTCACAGAGGTCAGTAATAAAGGCTTATATTGACCATACTTTGAGTCACTTGACAAAAAAAAAACAATAAAAGCATGCAGACTTCCAATACAGACTCAAAGTGTTGGCAATTTCACTCAAAACAAACCAGCCCATGGACAAAAGCATCTCTCTAATTTGCACACAAACACATGAATACACCTCATGTGGGAGAAACTTGCAAACCAACAGAAGCTCCTTCATCTCGTGCAGAATACAGTAAACAAAAACCTGAAAAACAAACACAAGCACTCCATGCTTTCTGATCCAGCTTCTCTGAAGCATGATCACACCCCCCTCCACTGTTGCAGCATCACGGATGATCAAAAAGCAAACTTCAAACACACACACACACACACACACACACACACACGTGGAGGAGCATCCTCTCACCACTGATGCAGAGGCTGAAGCGGCAGAGTTCATCACACAGCGTGTCCGGGCTCTCCAGCTCCCCCGGACCTCCTCCTCTCCCACCTCCCCCTTCTCTCCGCTTCTTCCTCGGTGACATCCTCTTCACCATCTTCATCACTCGCTCCACCTTGTCCATGACGGGTGACGGTTGGCTGACCAAGCCTCTAAAGCAGAGGATTTAGCAGATTTCCTCCTCCTATTGTTTCTCACTTTTCTTCTTTTCCAGGGTTAGAGTTAAGGCTTTTGTCTCTTTCTGGTAATCTTGACAACTTTTCAGTCCACCTCACTCCCTCTTTCTTCTCTTGTCGTTCCAGGAGACCGACTCCCTCTCCTCGTTTCCAAAAATCCCTCCCTCGTCCACACCCCCTTCTCTCTGCCTCCTCGCTCCTTATAATCTCCAATTTTCCTCTTTTCCACTACGATGCAGCACCTAATAACTCAAGTCCAGCCACACAAACACCTTCATCGGACTTTTCTTTTTCACTTCTCTGTCCTTTGCCTCCCTCCTTCCTCTTAAAGGCGCTGAAAATCTGATAAACGAAGCGGCGTGAGAAGTGAGATGCTGAGGGGAAAGGGAGGAGAGGGAGTGAAGGAGAGGCAGCAAATGTACTTCCCCCTCCTTCCAGCCTCACTCTCTCTTGCTCTCTCTGTCTCAGTACACCCCTGACTCCCCCTCTCTAACATCAAACCTCCACATCTCACTCCCCACTACTCTCAGAAGATCCAGAGGGATGAAAATAAGAGGATATTGTCTTTGTTTCCTGGAAGAAACAGCATGGTGCTGTTTTTTTATTTTTAAATTTTTTCTCTCTCTGCATTTTAAAGCTTCATGCTCTCATACTTACTGTTTCTAGTCTGTGGGACAGTGGAGCGGGCAATGTATTGAGATTTTAACAAATACACCAGCCATGTCATTTGATATGCCTGTTCAACTGCTCTCTGAAGCAAATAGCTAATCAGCCAATCACTCTCCAGCAACTCAATGCATGCAGGCATGTAGACATGTTCAAGATAACCTGCTGAAGCTCCAGCCGATCATCAGAATGAGGAGAAAGGTGATTTAAAGGTGTAGTGTGTAGAAGTTGACAGCATTTCGCCAAACAGAAACAGTGAATATAGGATAAAATGTTTCTATTTGTATGTAAAGTCCATTGAAATAGGTGTACAATCATCCCCATAAAACTTTAATTTTCTTTTTATTAAGTTAGAAAAAGCTTTTTATATTTATGAACTGTGGGTCTCCCCTTTGTGGAGGCTGACATAATGATCCGCCATGCTGTCTACTGGTGGGTTTACGGGACAAAAAGAGTGAAATGCGATTTTTGAATACGACTCTTGCCTCCAGTCCTGAAATCTACCTGGATGGCATGCGAAAAAGAAGAGAGAGAGTGGGTATTACAAGAGAAGAAGGCGGCGCGGTGTTTGAAACTGTTGTAAATGATGCCCTGTTCACGATCCTTTTCGGTCTTCACCAGCTCTCGTCGCTTAGTGATGCGATGTTTTAGTAACGGACGGGCTCATTCCAAAATCTACACGCTGCACCTTGAAGTGGCTTTGTATGTTTTATGGTTGTTGGTGCTAGATGTTCTGGTCTAAGTATGGAAGAAACCAAACACAACCTTCTCAAGGGCTTAAAGAGAATATGCAACTTCCCCATTAATGCATGGGTTCTTCTGGTACTTGGGCTTATTATTGTTAAGTTCATAGGTGACTCTAGATTGCCTGCGGGTGTGAGAGTGTGTCTACAAGTGGTTATTTGTCGCTGTATATCAGTTCAGGGATGGATTGGCTACCAGTCTGGGGTGTGCCTCGTCTCTTGCCCAAGGACAGCTGGGAAAGGCTCCTGTCCGACGACACAAAACAGGAATAGAGGTTTAGATAAAAGATGGAGGCCCAATATTTAGTGTCCAGGACTTCTACTGTTATTGCTATGACGATTGTCCTTGAATCAAATCAAAGTTTTCAAGCACTTTTAAACATGAATAAAAAAAAGACCAGTGATTATTGATCAATGTCTCCAGCTCTGAGACAAACACAAGATCACAAACACACACTAACCTTACATCCTTTGCTGCTTCTAAACCAAACTATGCCCAATCAGCTGTTTTTCTCTTATTTTAAAATAGCTGCTTAGCTTTTTAACATGTAGCTCTTTCAATATTGTGAAGCTCTTTTAGAAATTCATTTTTAATGATGAAGTCTTTTTAGGATAGATCTTGTTTTCAACTTGTTTCTCATATGCACTTCATTGAGTCTCTGTTTGTTCTTTTATTATGCTGCTGTATCTGAGAGCAAGTTTCCTTCCTTTTTTGTGTCAAAATGTGTAAAATGACAACAAACTTACCTTGAACCCAAGCTCAATCATTGCTTTCCTTTTTCTGTGTTTTGTCTTTTTGTTCCAGTTCCTTTTTTAATCTCTTCTTTTATGTCCTCTGCATACTCATCCCTCCACCTGCTCCTTTACCTTTATATTTTCAAGTATACATCTATTTATTTTATTCATAAGGGACCACTTCAGTGTATAAGGAAACGGCTCCAGTTTGATGTATTGCACCAGAGTTAGCTTGAATCTAATTCTTATCTTCAGTCCCTCGACAGGGAAAAATAAAAGCATCCGCACAAAAGAAGCATAAAACAAAGTAGTAGAGTACACACATAAAGATGCATAAAAACACTAAGTATATAATAGAGAAAATAAAGCACAAAACATTGAGAAGGTGTAGTCAGATGCAAAGAAAATGTTTATATCAAAGCAGAGGTGACTGCATTAGATAATAAATGTAATAAGAGTTGTACAAACAGTTAAATATCTATTTTACAAGTGGCTTGGATAAGAGGTGGATTTAATTGGTGTAAAAGGAGCAAAATTGTAATTTTTTAAAGTCTCAAAAGCCCCAAAACACCCAAGAGACTAATGGAAACAAAGGCAGAATGCTTAGTTCATTTAGAGTTTCCTTTTTTTTCTTTGAAGCAGAAACTGTTCAAAAGCCGGGGTGCTGGCCTTCAACAAACCGTTGAGTGATGACTCTGTGGTCATCTACATGGGACAAGACAAGCTTAGGAGTATCCACAAAAGTTTAATATCATATGGTCGTTTAGTTCACATGAAAACCAACATTTTGGGAGCCTGAAAACACATTTTTGAAACCAGCTCCTAGAGCGAAAACATCTCAAAACGCCACCCTTGAATTTATTTGTGAACAATTAATATGCACTTTATTTTTAGAAACAATGATCTCTTAGCCCCGCCTCTCCCTTTAACGCTATGCACTGTCCTGCCATTGTAGGGAAAATCCTTGTCTGTTGGTTACCTTGGATACTGCGCCCAAAATGCACCCATTATATCACTGTATGACCATGGACTGGAAAAGAATTTGATTTTGACTGCCAGGACTCCCAGTCAACATTTGCCAACAGTTTAGTAGTCTTCTACTTCTTTTTGTTTGTTTATAGATTGATGTGCATGTTCAGTGTCTTCTTCTCTGGTTTTGGTCTAAGTCTGCAGCACAATATAGCACCACTTACAGGCCTTGTATATGTACTACAGTGTTTTCAGTGTTTTCATGTGGACATACACATTTCTTGAAAGGATGCTGTATTCACAAAAATCTTTACAACATTTTAAACAAAAATAACAACAAATAAACAAAGAACTAAAAACGCTTGAATGTAAAAAAATCATTCAAAGGAAGCAACATCTTTAACATTTTATAAAGTTTATAATAAACTCTTGAATAATCTTCAGAGATGCACAATGTTACCTGCATGATATTGGTATTGGCACATAACTGTTTTAAAACCTAAATATCTTTAGTAGCAGATCTGAACATTTCTGCCCAAACTTTAGCCTTTAGCTCATATTATCAAGTCTGAAAAATGTTTGACTGTTGATTTTAATTTGAGTAAAAGCTCCGAAAAGGACTGTTTTTTCTCAGCAGATTAGTAAAGATCTGATTTGTTCTCTTAGCTTTTAAAATAGCAAACTGAGATTGATTTTACTGTTAATATGAAAAGACATTCTGTAGTAGATAATGTACAGAAGTGTAGTAACTAAAATGTATCATTTGCATGTATTAGTATCAAAATTGATATCTAAGGCCCTGTAAAATCCGCGATCACGGACTGAATCACGGAATTGGACATTAAACACAGAATTCAATTTTAACACTGAATATCCTAGAAATGTCCAACATTTTACTTAAAAGCTTTTCTTTTCTGACTAAAAAGGAACGTATTTCTTGGGAAAATGCTCCAAGGAGGTCACTAAGGCTGGGGACATTGCATGCTTCACTCCCCCTCCCCTTCCTCCTCCCCTTCCTCCTCCCCTCATTAACAATGCAAACAAGCTGAAGCAGCCGCCTGAGACACCAGCTAAGTTAGCAAAAGAAGCTACGAAACTCCTGGCTAACTCCAAAGTACAGAGCACAGCAGTTTCCCAGCAACTATTATGTGTCAGGTGATCAAATTTTGTCAACAGACTGTCGACTGGACCCGTAAAGACACGTGTGAGGACTACCTGCAGAGTGAGTGATTATATTTCATTACTTTATACTGTGTCTTGGGGTTAAATCTGCATAAAATACTAAAAACCAAATTCTCTGAAAATGGAAAAAAAATGGAGTATGGGAAAAAAAAAGACAGATAATATAGGGCCCTAGACATGGGCTAAAAGAAGTTGTAAAATATTGGCATACTGGCAAAAATACATTATGGCACATCCCAAATAATTTTGTTTATGTTTTTTTGAAGTTATATGCAAATTTTAAGAGGCAGGACAAATCTCTGACCTGACACACCACAAAAGATGGAGCAACCAAGTTGCGTGGCCAACTGGTCTGGTAACCCTACAACTGTTGGGTCAGGCAGTTTGTGACAAAATGGTGGAAGACTGACCTTGGCGTAAGAGAGCATTTACGCTTAGAAAGACTTCATTGTTGGACCATCTTTGAAATGTTCTCTTCCTGACAATTCCAGAGCACAATGATCAAAAAACCGTGACGATTACTTATCCCAGAGCAACATCTAGACCCTGACTCCTGCTATTAAAACCCACAAAGGTCCACAAAAGGTCCCAAGTTCCTGGCAAAGTTCCTGCTGTTGAAAAGCACCTTTTTTATCTTGCCCTTTTAAGTAACTTTCTCTGCCCTCTATCCTTGTCTTTATCCAAACTTTCCTCACTTTGACTTCTCCCTCTTTGCACCAATTTACCTTGACCCTGAGACAATCCCCCTGCTCTCCCCTCGTCGCTCCATCCCTTCATCCATCCACCCTTTTCTGCTTCTATTCAACATCCTCTTCTTTGTCTCTCATTTCTTTTTCTTTCTACTATCTATCCATCCTCCCCTCGTCATCTGCCCTGTAATCTCTTTTTCGTGTCTCTCCATAATAAGCTCATCATCTCCTCTGGAAGAAAGGGCTGAAACACACACATTCACGTGTACACACTGTTTGAGCAGGTCGACACACTCTGTGGACACTTCTGCTTAGCTCTTTCCTCGCACACAGAATGACACACACACTAAAGTCCACTCAGCTATTTGCCCTCACACACACACATGCACACACAGGCACACACTGTGCAGAGCTGTGTGTGCAGTGCAGGTCTATAGCTATAATTACTGACCTGAAACGATCCATACAGCCTCTATAATCCTTCAGTGAAGTTTGGACCCTCTGAAAAGTGTGGCTCCTCTAAAAATTGATTGCTGGCAGGAAATTAAAAGTCGACCTGTGAAGATTATTGAGAGTTTTCAAAGCTGGCTGCTTGTGAGAGCACTTTAGAGGAATTTATCACATGCAGGTTTGCGTACATCACCCTAAATACACTGAGCTGGAATAGAGGTATAAATGAAGCTTTGATTTAAGTGCACGTTTGGGAAAGAATACAGAGGTGTAATCTTTAGGTATTCATTTGATGCGGGGCAGCATTTCGAATTGGCCCCTGAAACAGTTAAGTGAACAAAGACCTTTTGATTACAGCAGCAAATACTATCAATCATGCACATATTGCGATATGTGCATGATTGGTATATTGCGATATTCATCTTTAATCATCAACATTCTTGCAGTTCACTCTTGTTTTGTGTCTGACAGTGAAGATTAGCCATCAGTGTCTCCCATCTCTGCTGCTCAGAAGGTCATTCTCGCTCTGACTGGGTGTGAATCCAGTGATAGCCCGCGGTTACAAGAGCCCCTTGAAAGGTGATAACAGACCCCTAAAACTTTAACTTAAATACACTAAAACTGAGGTGCAGCAAGTGGCTCAGTCGTCCATGTATTCCTCTTTATGTGGCCCTCAACGTAAAAAGTTTGGACACCCCTTACCAATTTGGACAAGCCTAAAAAAAAAAAAAAAAAAAAAAGGCCTATCCAAGACATACCCAAAGTAAAATGATTATTGCTCTTCAAGTCCAAACTGGACTATGATTGTAAGTTGGTCTGGTAGCTGGAGAATAAAATATGATGAATATTTGGATTATAAAAATCAAGTCCCAGACAGAAGTTACGAATAAAGCGAGTGAAAGCAAAAAAAAAAAAAAAAAATATCAGCAGACCTGAAGTAAAATCTACATCTAGATTAGAGAGCAGCAGCCTTTAAGGTAAGGCTTTAGTCAGAACTTTGTATCTTTGTCTATAATCTGAAAAATACAGACAACAGAGGCAATATTTTTCAGAAATTGAAGCTATCACTCAGTACAGCGGAGTAGTTCTGGTTCTTGTCTTTTGCTCACTCAAAAAAACAAATATCTAAAATCAGATTTTCAACCCAGGGCTGCAAAATAATTATTACACAAGAATTACTTCAACTACAGTTGCAGCCACTTCAATCCCCCTCCCCCCCAAATGTCAGCCAAGTTCCATCAAGTTACCAGCCAACTTCCAGCCCCTGGAGGTCTTAACAAGGATTTTTTGTTCTCAATTTATGTACAAAGTGGCATTTTCTTTGCTAAGCAAATATTTCATTTATTTATCCTATAAAATGTAAGGTGTAACATGTTTATCATGTAATTGCATGGGATCTAATTACAACCATCAGGGTGGGCAAGATGGAGAACTTTGCTTTCATGGACCAGCCAAAACTCTGCCAAGGAAATTGGGGAAAATTTGAGTGTCTTTATCTGTAAAATGGCAAATATTTTTTTGTTATTAATTGTTTCTTTCCACTGTCACAGTAAGCCTCCTACAGATGCACTGCACTGTAGGTTGGCCCAGTGCTGCACTCATGGTGTAGGGCCCTATAAAATCCGCAATCACGGAATCACGGACGGAATCAAGGAACTGGACATTAAACGCGGAATTCAATATAAACACGGAATATCACAGAAATATCCAACATTTAAAAGTATTTTTTTTTCTGACTAAAAAGGAACATATCTCTCGGGAAAATGCCCCAAGGGGGTCTCTAAGGCTGCGGACAATGCACTTCCTCTCCCCCTCATCTTCCCCTCATTAATGCTGTCAACATGTCACAGCGGCCGTCTGAGACACCGGCTGTCCCTGCATTCACACCAAAAGCAATCTGTGCGTCCTCGGTGTCCGGCTGCCATTCATTTTCAATGATTGCTGGCGTCGAGGGAAGACGAGCAGCGTAATGTGAGCGACTCAAGCAACCTCGAGTGGTGGCTAAGTTAGCAAAAGAAGCTACAAAACTCCCGGCTAACTCCAAAGTACAGGAGCAGAGCAGTTTTCCAACAATAATTACGTGTCAGGCGATCAAATGTTCTGCAGATTTTGACAACATACTGTTGACTGGACATATAATTATACATGTGAGCACCACCTGAAAAGTGAGTGATTATATTTCATTACTTTATACAGTGTCTCAGGGTTAAATTTGTGTGAAATACTTTTAATAATTATCAAAAAATTAAAATGGAAAAAAAAATGCAATATGGGAAAACTAAAACAAAATTTAGGAAAAAATAACACAGAGTTTTATGGATTCATGCTGGGTTGGGATCCATATATGTATATATGTGTATTTTATATACGTATACATGCATATATGTTTATCTATATTAAAAAGAGTTTGGCTTTGGTCTGCTCTACTGTGAAGTGTATTGAGATAACACTTACAATGAATGGGCACTACACATATAAAGATTGATTTAACTTTGAGTTCATTATAATGTTCTTGTATTTTTTTGTTTTTTACTTTTTGAACACAAAAATGCTTGCTACAGCTGTGCCGAGTTTGCTCTAAGAACAACATTAAAAGAGAAAATGAATTTCAGGCAAGCATTTATGATGAAGAATATGTTAGTTTACAAAGCAAGGCAACTTTAAGGAATTTACTGAAATATGTTGTCACATGTAATTTTCTGGACATGCATTTTTGCACTGCAGCTCGCAAATAAAAAACATCCAACAATATATCTCCCTAAAGTGAGTCTGACAGAGCTTGTGACAAACATGAATAAGTAAAGTGTGCATATCTAACATATCGATGAATCTTTGGAGTAAGATATATCTTTATCCACTAACCAACTTCACCAATCACTGAGCTGAAACGGAGCTCAAAGTCAGAGGAGGGCAGCAGCAGACTGTCAGACTTCTTAAAATGAATGTCCTCATTCACAGGAGAACATCTTTAAAGTATTTTAGACTGCGCAAGAGTCAGAGAGACAGAAATAGACTCAATTCAGCATTCAGCACTGTCAGCGGATTGTAGGACTAAAACCAGTTGTTTCTCTCTCGCTGCTGCAGAGCTTTAAAGAAGAAATTACAGAACACTACAGCAGAGGCAGCATGGCCGCTCAGTGTTTCATGCTCTAATTATGGAGCCTGTTTGATGCTTTGTGGGCTTTTATTTTGTAGAATACCGTCCTATAATACAAACACCAACTCCAACACAGTTGGGACGTTCTGTAATACACACATGAGAACAGAATACAATGATTTCCAAATCCTTTTCAACCTATATTTAAATGAATACACCTCAAAGAAAAGATATTTAATGCTCAAACTGATAAACCTCCGTGTTTTTTAGCAGATATTCACACATTATGAATTTGATGCCTGCAACACATATAAAAAAGCTTGGACAGTGGCAAGAAAAGACTGGGAAAGTTAAGGACAATTTAAAGGACTGTAGGGATTTCATCATCTACAGTGCAAATATTATCAAATTATTCAGAGAATCTGGAGAATTTCTGCACAGATGCAGCAAGGCCCAAAACCAACACTGAATGCTTGTGACCTTTGATCCCTCCGGTGGCACTGCATTAAAAACCAACATCATTCTGGGGCTCAGGATCACTTCAGAGTTGTTAGTTAACACTTTTTGTTTGTCACTATATCTACAAGGCCAAGTTAAAACTCCACCATGTAAAGCCAAAGATACATAACAACAACAAAATGAAACACTGCCGACTTCTTTGAGCCTGAGCCCATCAAAATGGACAGGGCAAATTTCAAAAGCCAGAATCTGTGATGGTATGGGAGTGTGTTAATACCCATGGCATGGGTAACTTGCGCATCTGTGAAGGCACCATTAATGCTCAAAGGTACATACAGGTTTTGGAGCAACATTGGCTACCATTAGGTCACTGCTTATTTCAGCAACACAATTATTAAATATGATGTTGTATAACATTGCCCAGATGGGCCAGTGAGGTATATGTGATGTGATATGTGAAACAATCTGCCGTGCCAGGTCATTCCTCTTGCATTAATTATAAAAACAAATCCAAAAGTGGAAGCTTTTACATCATTTGGGAGAACTGTCTTGGATTTAGTCTAATATAAGCAATGTTTAAGTTTTATGTGGTCGTGGTTAATAACATTTTCAGTATTTTGCCTATCATTATTTCAGTATTGCATTTTAAGATGTCACAGTTTTCTTTCTTTGTATGACCAAAACTTCTAGAAAGTACAGAAACTTTAAGGATCATCAGACTGAAGCTTACAATTCTCACCCAAAGCAAAGTAGAGAGAGGGCACCGTCTACATTCAGGAATGTAATAAAATCTATGGAGCATTAGATTTTGTTCTACTTTTACTTGCAAAAAGTGTATTGTGCTTGATACATATATACACATATATATCAGTGTTGAAAACTGTGAAATCTTGACAGCTCTAGTCATCACAATTAAAGGGCTAATAGCACATCACTGAAATAAATCACCCTCGAATCTGATGAACTAACAGCCAAAGAGGCATGAACTGTGTCTGACCTTAAACCTTTAATTATGAAGTTACTAACAGGCTTCATTTATTTTCTACTCATTAATCTATTTTGGCCCACCCTGATAATGAGGGAAAAACTAAACCACCCACCGCTCACACACATTCACACACACACACTGCACAGACTTGGTGTTCTTTCATTAATTCGCTTAGAGCGATTTAACGGGATAATTTTACAACGCCAGGGGGGCTGCAAAGTTTCATATCAAGATGTATACCCTCTGTGTGTGTTAGGCTTCTGCATGAACTGGTTATGAAACAGTCTCACCGTGTGGGAGTGAATTAATCACAGCTGTTCAGCTAAATGAATAAACTTTGAACATATGCATGGACATATTAAGACATAATCCCAGTGACTCATTGATACTCATTAAAGCTTCAGTATAATGTATATTTTATGTATAAGGCAATCTCTTATGTGGGGCTGAGAATTAAAAGGCAAAAGCTCTCCATCTGATCCAATAATGATGTCTCAGAAAAACCTGTTGCTCTTTCAAACGATGTATTTAAACTCAAAATAGAGCATCTGGAGTAATCATGGTCCTGCTGCATGCTCTGTTGGTAAAGCCTCTGTAACACAAAACAACATGCACAAACCTTATCCTACGACTGTGAGGCCCAACTACAGATCAATAAGTTAGACAGCGCAGCACAGCTAAGCTTGAGTGACCTCTGCTGCTTTCATGGTTTATTATTTTATTGTTTGTGAAGACTCAGTCCAATAAACTGTACTCAAAAACATATTAACCAAACATTAAATCACACTTTTCTCTTCACAAATCAATTTCATGAAATAAGGGAGAAAAGCTGTGCAAATTGGAATTCCAGTGTGGACTCCTAAACCCAAATCACACTTGCAGAAACCCTAAAATTACCCCCTGTGAGCTGCACGTGTGAACACAAACAGCTTTCACCCTGAAATTTACCTGCTGCCTCCCCTAGCGTTTTCCCTTCCCCTACTCCCCAAGTGACTGTCATGCAAACTGTAGCGAAACTTCCTTCTGTGAGGGCCAAGTGTGAACAGGGGGGTAAGGGAATTACTCGGGTACGTTATACCAAGATATTTTCTAGGAAATATCAGGGCTGCATGTGTGAAAAGGGCTACAGAATGTAGCATGTCAGTAGCTTACATTTTCCTGATTGTGTTCAGAAGAGTCAGTCTGCAGCCTGAAACTGAAATGCTTTTCTCCTCTGGCTTCATTTCAGCATTCTCTCAGCATATCAGCCTAAGTTTCTCTGTTTTAACTTTAGTTTAAATTTAGTTGAAGTTCTTATTCTGAAGCCTTTGTTCTCCGCCTAAAGGGGGCGCAAGAGGATCTCAGGAGGCATGTTTCTTTCAGCTTGGAGGCTGTCGAAATTTGGTCAACACAAACTTACTAAAACAATTATAACGCATTTAACTTATACTTTACTTTAAGGTCATTGCACAAGAACATGTTTTAGGCCCATTTATTGTACTTTGTCAGTGAGAACTATTTAAAAATGATGTTTATTTAACTCTAAATATGTGTCACAGTTTTTCACGTTGGTCCCTGGGGGGCAGAATTTCACAAAGGGCCTGTTTACACGACAAAGTTGTCACCAGAAATGGAAAGGTTTTTCCTTTGCATTTCCAAAAGCACTACGTGTTCACACAGAGATATTGGGATAACAAAGCGCATTCACACAGATCAGCTATAATGACTGAAAACGCAGTAGCGTGCATGCCAGGCCAGTAGTTGGCGATGTAAGTTTGTAGTGTCCTTGATAATAACTTAATAATAACAGATGTGTCTCAGCTGGTCACAGTATTGACGCAGCAAGTCCACATTTTGTTGGAGGAGCGAAAACAAACCAAGCACAGTTAGCACGTGTTATAGCTGTTGTTGTTCCTGTGCATGCGTCACACATCCCCATTTTCCCTGACAACTCCTGTTAACATGTAGATGAAACCCTTTTCAAAACTTTTCACTCTGGACCCGGGTATCAAAAGTTGTGGATTCTGGCACTCCGGGCACCGTTCTTGTGTAAACAGAAGGCGCAAACACAAAACAAACTCTCGTTTGTTTTGCGTTGTCAGATTCTCCAACAAATAGTATGTCTTTTACACCAGCAGGGGGCTGTCGATCAAAACAATAACATAGATGGCTTGTAGGAACACACTGCACAGCTCCACCTAATTCTGCCACTTTAAGTAAATCATTCATTTATAGCCCTTTGCATCGAAAAACTGCACTCTAAAGGGTGTTAACGCTGGGAGTAGTATCTCAGTTTGTAAGGGTTTGGCTCTGAAGAGTGAAGATCACTTGAGTCCAGCTCTAGGTGGACCAGATCTTGAGGTTGGCCTTTGAGCTGGAAGATGTCTCTACCTGCCAAAAGGCTCTAGAGCAAGAAACTTAACTCCCAGCTCCTCATAGAGCAGCAGACCTTCATTCTGACATTTTTCTACTGCTGTGTTAGTGCTGCTCAATTATGAAAAATATTGTAATGATGATCATTTATATTGATGAGGAGATCAAATTATGAATCATGATCACTCGCTGATTTTACATCCGTGCTAAATTTTCAGAAGATTAAACTCACAGCTAAAGGACTTTATGAAACAATAATGTTTTATAGGTCACAAATCTGTCATTAATGTGCATTTCTAAGATTCCCTCCTCTTTATGGCACAATTAGATCATTAATGCTAATCCCAATGAATGCCTCCCACTCACACAAACACACTTTATAAACAGCAGCTCTCCTCCTGTGCATTAATGCAGAGTTTATCAGAGAGGGGAACACACTGTTCTGAACACTTAACATGTGAAACACTGCAACAGCTTCAAAAGACATGAAACAGTCCAGGAGAAATCTGCCCAAAGAAAAGCAGCAGCGACATCAGTGAGCTGCTACATCCTGAAGAACATACTGGTCTCTGTTTCTCCTTTATAAAAATATTTGGTTCCTGATGTCTGCAAACATTCAAAAGTTGGAAAGCATGAATTAATTTTTGTGAATTTTATCACTTGTCGTTGGGGCTGCTGCAAAAAGTGAAGTCAAGCCAGCACAAAAACATGGCTGCTGTGGACACTGGTCCTAATCAGAGAGAACCACAGTCATGGGCTCTGTCTCACAGGATGATCCACTTCCTTAAATAATCAATAATCTTAAAAATCTCTTTTAAACTTATGAACCTGATCAAGCAGCTGGACTTCCCCTCCCCTGTCCTCCGAAAGCTTATGGCTTATTTTGTGTTACAAACACATGTGATCCAAAGAAAAATGTTTGGATCTATAATCAATGATAGAAGGTTGATTTTATTGACCTGTATGCATTCAGTGATAATATGACAGTTTTGACAGCTTCCCATCACAATCCAAGCTCTGTTTCCCTGTCTCTCCACTTGAATTATGCCATAAACAGCCACATAGAAAATATAAAAATGTCAGCATTTCACTTGTCTTTGTCAACAGCTAAAATCAATCAATCAGTCAATCTTTATTTGTATAACGCCATTTCATAACAAGTGCTATCTCAAGGCACTTTACAACAGCGCAGGCTGAAGACAAACTCTTCATTTTATAGATGCACATATATGTACAGATACAAATACATACAATGAATATATCTGTATATACATACATCCAAAGATGTATCCATCCAGGCAGAGACAAAGGGACTAAAAATAAGAATTTATGACACCAACAAACCCATGAACGCCCAGATCATAAATCTGTCCTTATCACATTTATCTCTGTTGAATATAAATCTATTAAAGGTAAGCCCCTTAAGATGCTGCATCTCATTTTCAAGAGGGTCCTCATGTCAATATGGTTGTAAAGATATAAATGTATAATCAATACAACCATGGACAGAGATATCAATCTAATATTAACATTAATATCTATGATGAATATAATCTGGAGAGGAAAGATACTGATTAATAAAGCAGCATCCAGCTGAAGTGCCATTAAAATGGCTTTAACTGGTCTAAAAGTATGAATTTATGTTAAATGACGTCATTTCTGTTGATGGTTGATGCAGGACAGAGTACATGGAGTTGAGCAGGTCCACAGCAGCAGGTCGTTTGTTTGTCAAGGTTATACTAATATATGTCTGCTGTTTGGAGGAGCTACCATGTATTTAATTCTGTTGATCTCTCTAAAGTTAATATCAGGGACTGTAATGATGATGGAATGGGGGTAAAGGAATGGCCACGTAATATTATTGTAGTTATTGGAGCTTCATAAGCCCACAGCAGCAAACAGTCTACACCAGGGATCCAGCTGGCCTACAAGACAAGAACCAGAGACGAGTACAGGGGCAAACAAAAAGGGGCAATGCCATTACAGAGAGAGGACGGAGAGCGATAGAGGGGGAAGAGCTCTGTGTGCCAAATCCCCCGGCAGTCTGAGCCCATTGCAGCTTTACTGTAGACATGTTTCCTTAAAATCTTTAACTTGCCATATGGAAACTTACTGGTCTTGTAACTGATTAATTCAAACTAAATTTGCATGTAACATTTTCAAACCACAGAGAATAAGATTATTACATAAAGCACAAAAGGTCTAATTAATTTTTCAAAGCTTTATTGTTCTTAATTTTTTTTCTTTTCAGTCATTGTCCATCACTTTCTCCCACTCAGCTTTTGTTTCTGCTGCCCGGTCTCAGCAGCCCCGTCTTTGTGATGGTTTCACTTGAACAGGGTGGATTGTGGTCTAAGTACTTAATTATAATGGAGTTCAGACTACAGGGGAGTGATGGAGTGACAAGCTTATAACTGTGTGACACCTGGGACAAATTAGCATGATGTTTCCTGGGGTAAATTCAGCTGGAAGACAAAAAGTAAAATTTGGAGGCTAATTAAAGTAAAAGTAACTGTCAGTTAAAGCTCTGAAAGTGGTTTTATGAAAGGGAAAGTTAAATGGCTCAAACTGAGTGCCATGTTCTAAACATGCAGAGAAAAACAACAGCATAAATAAGAGTCAGTTTATCCAAAATAAACATCTTGTCTAAAACACTTCAAAAACAAAATCTGACATTATTTGTCTCAGAGTTTGAAACACATTAAGACTTTAGACATCTTTGAGAGTGCCAAGCTTTGTTTACAAATCCATTAGAAGAAAATATCCATCGTACCATACATTTCCAAATCAGTTATAATTTAAGTAACCCCGACCATCTAAACCAGGGGTAGCCAACCGGGTGCCCGTGAGCAACTGATAGCCCACAGGGAGCCTTTGAGGTGCCCACCGGGACGTCCCGTTAACACCATAGAGCTTAAAATAGATAGCTTTCTTAGCTTGAATTTCATGTTTTGCAAAAAAAAAAAAAAAATGTCCTTAAATCAATACAAAAAACAACAAATGTAATGTGTGTCACATTTTATGTCTATTTTCTATTCAACTTTGACCTGCAGGGGTCAAAGTTGACATTTTTTCCGTGCCCTTACAGACCGTTGTACATATCAGCTAAGTTTAGCAGATAATTATTAAAGATGTAAGTAAAATGTTCTCATATAATTTATTCATCAGTTATAATAATAATTGAGAAAAATCAAAGTAAAAGGTAAGCATACAAGTCATATGTAACTTATAATATGCATAGTATTAAATATTTTAAGATAAACTATAAAAATGTGCACTATTTAGGAACATTAAATCAATAAGTAGCCCTCCATAATACTTTTTTACCAACACAGACCAAACCAACACAGCTGCCACAATCTACACATCCATCAGACCACCAACTTTCATAGCATCTGAAGCTCCACTGTTCACTGATCATGATCATAACAATACAACAAAAATGATTCTGCTGCTTTAGTAAAGACCCTCATGATCCCAAATCATCATACAACGATGGAGATCTGTGGACCAATTCAAATCTGAAAATAATATTTACCTTTTTCATGTCACCACAGTCTTCACTCTAGAGCAGGGATGGGCAATGGTTGGCCCACCAGTAAACTTTAACTCTCCAAAACTTGTAGATTTAAAGAGGTCAAAGCCTGCCGTTAACTGTTGGTTTCAGATAAATCTGTCACTCAGGTTACATTCGCACTGAAGGCAAAAATGACCCAGATCCATTTTTTAGCCCATGTGTGACTCACATCTGATTTTTTATGACAGTCTGAACGGCACAAATCAGATTTTTTTTAAAATCAGACCCAGGCCACTTTCATATGTGGTGCTCAATCAGATATACACCATATTGCCAACAGTATTCGCTCACCTGCCTTGACTCGCTTATGAACTTAAGTGACATCCCATTCCTAATCCATAGGGTTCAATATGACGTTGGTCCACCTTTTGCAGCTATAATAGCTTCAACTCCTCTGTGAAGGCTGTCCACAAGGTTTAGGAGTGTGTTTATGGGAATTTTTGACCATTCTTCCAGAAGCGCATTTGTGAGATCACACACTGATGAAGGCCTGGCTCTCAGTCTCCGCTCTAATTCCTCCCAAAGGTGTTCTATCAGGTTGAGGTCAGGAATCTGCGCAGGCCAGTCAAGTTCATCCACACCAGACTCTGTCATCCATGTCTTTATGGACCTTGCTTTGTGCACTGGTGCACAGTCATGTTGGAAGAGGAAAGGGGCCAGCTCCAAACTGTTCCCATAAAGTTGGGAGCATGGAATTGTCCAAAATGTCTTGGTGTGCTGAAGCATTCAGAGTTCCTTTCACTGGAACTAAGGGGCCAAGCCCAGCTCCTGAAAAACAACCCCACACCATAATCCCCCCTCCACCAAACTTTACATTTGGCACAATGCAGTCTGACAAGTATCGTTCTCCTGGCAACCACCAAACTCAGACTCATCCATCAGATTGCCAGATGGAGAAGCGCAATTCATCACTCCAGAGAACGCGTCTCCACTGCTCTAGAGTCCAGTGGCGGCGTGCTTTACACCGCTGCATCTGACGCTTTGCATTGCACTTGGTGATGTACGGCTTGGATGCAGCTGCTTGGCCATGGAAACCCATTCCATGGAGCTCTCTGTGCACTATTCTTGAGCTAATCTGAGGGCCACATGAAGTTTGGAGGTCTGTAGCGATTGACTTTGCAGAAAGTTGGCGACCTCTTCGCACTATGCACCTCAGCATCCGCTGACCCCGCTCCGTCAGTTTACGTGGCTGAGTTGCTGTCGTTCCCAAACACTTTCACGTTCTTATAATACAGCTGACAGTTGACTGTGGAATATTTAGGAGCGAGGAAATTTCACGACTTGATTTGTTGCACAGGTGGCATCCTATCACAGTTCCACGCTGGAATTCATTGAGCTCCTGAGAGCGACCCATTCTTTCACAAATGTTTGTAAAAGCAGTCTGCATGCCTAGGTACTTCATTTTATACACCTGTGGCCATGGAAGTGATTAGAACACCTGATTCTGATTATTTGGATAGGTGAGCGAATACTTTTGGCAATATAGTGTATGTTCCTCAAAGCAATCATCCAACTCTTACCTTATTGAAATACACAAGTCTACACTGGAGGAAGCAGAATGCAGCAAGATCCAATTTTTGTTGCCTAATTTTGGGTTTGTTTGTTCTTATTATTATTATTTAGGTTTGTTTTGCACATACTTCCTCCTATTTGGTCTCTGTTTATGTAAAGCACTTAGTGCTACATATACTGTATGAAGTGTCATACAGATAAAGTTTGATTGTTTGACTGTCTTTTAAAGTCAATGTTTATGCTGATGATAAATAGAAATAAAAGTTAATTCACAGTTAATGGATGCTCTAGTCTTTATGATTCTTGTCTTTGCTTGCCGTCAGGAAGACAGAGGACAGGAAGGAGCAGTAGCCAGTTAGAAGCCACATTTCAATTTTTTATTTTTATTTACATTTATTTATATTTCTGTTTATATCTATCTTTTTTTATATATCTTTCTATCTACTTTTTACTTTTTACCAACTTCTGCTGGAAGTGCCCAGGTCAAAATACAAAAATTGGGGTGACCGAGCCTTCTCTGTTGCTGCTCCCTGGCTCTGGAATAAGCTCCCCACTGAAATGCGTCTCATTTCTGACCTTGGCCTCTTCAAATCTAGACTGAAAACCAATTTATTTAGGATGGCTTTCAGTAGCCTGGTGACAGTTTTACATTTACTTTATTGTATTATATTTTATTGTATTTTATTGCTCTTTTATTGTTGTTATTTATTCAGTTTTATGTATTATCTTATCGCAAAGCACTTTGGTTCACCGAAAGGGTTGTTGTAAAAGGCTGTATGAATAAAGAACATTTACATTAACATTTTTCAAACTGCTACAGGAATCCTAATTTCCCTGAGGGAGTTTCCCAAAGGGATTAATAAAGTTCTATCTAATGTAATGTAATGTAATCTAATCTAATCCAATCTAATCTTTTTTAAGTCCTCATTTGAATATGTATCATTCTGACATTCTGTTTGTGCCTAAAGTTTGAGATGAGCTCCTCAGCTCGAACCCATCAGTCACTGATTTTGTTCCACAAACACAGAGAATATATCTCTATGCAGAGCTGCAGCAGCAGACTAATACATGCAGCGTTGTCTGTAATTGAACATTTGTAGAGCTGAAGAGTCGGGGTGACTTTTACAAGTGTGTACACCTGCACCGCATCGCAGGAAAAAACAAAACATTTAGTCACACACAGGGATTCCAGCAAAGGTATTTCTCAGAGAGAGTAACGAAGCGGAATGGGATGCTGGGAATGGGAAATGAGATTGGAGAGGAATGATAATGTGGAGAAGAGGAGAGGTGGAGCGAGCGATGAAAAAGCAGAAAGGGGGGAAAAATGATAGCAGAGAAATGCGGAGCAAACACTTTTCCTCCGTCGGCCTCTCTTAATTCTTCAGGGCTGTAAAACTAACAAATGCACCACATACACATACATGGAGAATATTCACCCAGAATACTTCAGAAGATATTCTCGCATCTTCTCTGAGTGATGTACGAGAACATTAAGGAGGAATGGGCTCTCATACAAAAACACAAATATACACGCTGTGAGCATAAACAAAGAGAGACGTGAAAACCAGGCCACGGAAACTTCAACTTTTACAGTATGATAAAATATGGCACACGAGGAGAGGGGAAAATAAGACGGTAAAACCCACAGAGAATTTAGGGTTGTAGTTGTAGAGGTGCAGGTTTGGGATTGTCTTGTTTATATTTTTCAGTGTTTCTTTTTAAAAGTTTCTCAAAACTTTTGGAAACTTCAGCAGAACCACGGCATTGTCACTTGAATAAAAAAAACAAACCTTCATTTTGAACTCCATTATGTATCAAAATTCAGCTGTTTATGAATAGTTGAACAGTTTCTGCCCCATGACTACATCTGCACAGAGAAATTTAAAGTACACAAAATATGTTTTTAGAGTCTTACGCTTAAGCCACCTCAATTTTCTCCTTCCAGCTGAATGCCTGCCGAGTTCCAGTCAATTACCAGCCAACATCCGGCCAATGGGAGTGCCAAAAAACCACCATAAACATGCTTATTTGATGGTACTTCCCTCACAGGAACACATCTAATGGGCTCTCCCTTATTAGAGTAGCATTAGTGTTAACCACTCACTAGGAATATATTTTATGAATTATTTGATACTTTATATTATAATACATAAGGTCTTACTTTAAACTGTTTTACCTAGGCTTCAGTGAGTTGTTTTGCTGTGATTGTTTCTAGTATCTTTTAGGTCAATTATGTATTTTGATGTGCCTTTGGACAAAGAGAGGGCATGCTGTGAAATGATCAACTATTTGAATGTATACTTGTACTTAGTATACCGGTACCAACATATATTTTGATACATTTTGATACTTTTCCAAACAAAAAGAGAACACAAAAAATGTCAATATTGACTTTATGTTAATAGAAAATCTTCAAACTATCAATCAAATAAAATAACACAAAGACAGGCTTTTCTAATGCACAGACAACACAATTAAAAGATAAAAATAAAATAAAATACAGTTCAAAACACTGACATTTTCTTATTGCACTCATGCATGTGTACATTTACAGCTCTGAAAAAAAAAAAAATTAAGGGACCAAAATACAGTCTAATTGAGTGATATCGCCTCTATCACCTGGCATGTATTTTTCTGTTTCTGGTGTTAATATTAGCTCACAGAGCAGCGGCAGTAGAGAAGGTTCAGCATCTTTAGCTTCAACATTTGGAGACTGGTAACCAGATAGACTTGGCAGGGCCCCTGAAACGACTTGCAAATGGTACATCCTCAGAAGTCATTTGACAATATCAATATGTTAGAAATATTGTTGGCTAAACCAGGTATGAACACTGGTTGATGACAGTGGTGACAGCGCCGTAATTACTGAACTTTTAGGGTAAGACTACACAAAAACTCGACTTGATGCTACAGGAAGATTTTTCATAGTGTTTCACTTTTCCTATACCAAGCCCTTGTGTTTGGAACTATTTCCTGTTGCAACATGTGGGCTGTGTATCCTTCCGCCTTTCACTGGAGCACATATAAATCTATCAATCTATTCATCCATTATCGATACCCCTTATCCCTTTTTGGGTACTGGTGGCTAGAGCCTTCCCCAGCTGACATTGGGTGAGAGGCGGGGTACACCCTGAACAGACTGCCAGCCAAATGTAGTTCCACATAGAAAGAAACACGACACCACATTCATACCAAAGGGCAATTTGGAGTCACCAGTTAACACTGTGGGCATGTTTGTAGGTCTGTGGGAGGGAGCCAGAGTATCTGAAGAGGACCCATGCATGTGCAGGGAGAACATCCAAACTCCAAACAGAAAAGCACTGGACAACATAGGCACTAAACCAGTGCTGTGAGGCACGTGCACTACCTGCTGCACCACCGTGCCACCTGGTATAAATCTAAGTTACTTGAATATTTAGAAGATTGGTCCCTCCTGGCAAAAACAGGCAAAAATATGGTCACAGTACTGATTTCCATCACTCAGACTGCAAACCTGTGAGTAAAGAGTTAAAGGTTCTTACAGAGAGAGTCCATGGTCTTAGTGCAGACTGTGATGGTGCTCTACAAGCAGGTTTTATGGAGGCTGATGAGTCGAACTAGAAGATTATGGAGAATGTGGTGATGTCCCAAATGGTGGAATATAATAATCTTAATGGAACAGTAGATTTAGTTTATGAACAAGTCTGAAGATCATAATAACCAGGCGTTGGCCCACCAAGATAATGACAGATAGCCAGTTAAGTCCTGACTGTTGGGTCAAATAAAAGCCAACGCTTCATTTTTTGCTCTGACATGTGCGAGAGTAAGAGTGAAATCAGCCATTAAGAGTTTGACAGTACCATTTACTGCAACTCAATTCCATCTGCTTGGGGAAGTTTGAAATGCATGTGTCATATTTTATGATAATCTTTCAGCCTTGGGAGGGCTCACAAATTCCCTTTTTTCTCCCTTCAAAAGTTAAAACAATCACAAACAAATGTAAACTTCTTTTTCAGGTGCATGTTCTTCAATATTCTGATGTCAAAACATGCAACACTTCTGCATTTAAAGCGGATATCTCAAAGAAAACATCCCATTGCTTTAACAAAACTACACACTTGGACTGCACACATGTTACACACCTGAACGATGGGTTTCCTTGGTAACAGGGACTATGTCAGTAGTTTACAGAGGAAATTAACTGGGTCACAAGAGTAGCAGAAGGGTGTGTGCAGCAGAGATAGTGTTGGGGCTGTCTGTCACACACTAACACAAACACATAGAGCAACCCCAAACAGTGAGTCATGCTTTCCAGATGCAACTGGATGGATTTAGTCTAATTAACGGAGAAGCTAAGAGTCATAAACGCCAAAAGTTATGAATCAGCACAGTGTGGTGTCTGACTGTGTGTGTATGTGAGGGGAAAACTTGGCTGAATTGTGACTAAGAGTGTGTATATGTGTGTTTATGTAATACATAAATGTTAATGAAACACTGAACCATGTCATTAAATCCACCCACATCATGAAGTCATATTATTAAAGTCCAGAAAGGTTAGGACAACTTAGTATAAGGTGTGTTTAAAGCAATACAATACAATATGAAACAATAAGATTGGAATTAATACAATACGACATGATGGGATAATAGGGGTGTGTATTGGCAAGAATATGGCGACTCAATAGTTATCACAACACATGGATGACAACATGAACCATCAAAGTTTAGTGAAGTGATAAAAAGGACAATACAAGGAGATTTTCCACTAAGAGGTATTTTTTAGATTAGATTAGACAGAACTTTATTAATCCCTTAGGAAAAACTCTGTCTCCCTCTGAGAATGTGTGGAGCATTACATCAAGTAAAATATAACAACAGAGACCCTCGACTATTTAGCAACTGAACTCGTACATCAAGCGAGAATGTGAAAAAATTCCACCTACAAAGCTTCAACAATCAGTGTCCTCAGTTCACAAATGCTTATTGAGCGTTAAAAGACACGGTGATGTAACACAGTGATGAAGCACTTCCATGCACAAGACAAAAAGTCTGGCAATCAAGATTTCTTGTCATCAGTTTGAGCCCATAGGCACAAGGCAGCTGAGACGATGGAATAAATGCAGAGTTGTTGACAAGCTGCACTAAACCGTTACCACAGAGATGACCTGACAATCATGTAGAGCGGACTTGGCCCACGTGAGAAAGGGCTGACTGAAGGGGCAAGAGCTCTAACAGTGCATCTGAGCGCTTCTTTGTTTTTTACCTCTGCCAAGGAGGTTATGTTTTCGCTGGCATATGTTTGTCTGTTTGTTAGAAAGATTATGCAAAAAACTACTGGACGCATTTTGCTGAAATTTTAAGGAGATGTTGGTAATGACCCAACTTAAAAGTGATTAGATTTTGGTGGTGATTCAGATAACCCCCATTAGTGAACGATCATTTTTGCTCAATAACTGCCTAACTCATAATGATATCAACATGACTCAAGAGTGCTAGGTGTGGGTTTTCAGGGTCAAGGAATCATATTATGATGATCGCTTTATCATGGAACTATTGCTTGTAGATGTAACAGCAATATGTGAGCTACCTTGGTAGGTTTGTGCTCTCAAAGTGCTTTCTAGTAACATAAGTAATTGTGAGCTTACCCTAACGTTTATCAAAAAAAAAAAAAAAACATTTGCCCAGTTGCCCAGCCTAGCCTCCATGTGCTGCACATACTCAGATGCAATCAAGCAGCAAATAAGAGACCACACCATTAAGCTGAGGGCATGTTCATTTACTGTTTACACAACAGTGTCATGAGAAAACAGTGAAGATGTCTGCACTGTGATCCAAGATGATTGCTGTAGTGAAAGTTACAATAAAGCATCTCTCAAGTTATCTAAATGCTTTTAATAAATGCTGAACATGGAAAACCTTAACAGAAAACTTACTGCCACTTCTGGATAAAGAAATCTTCTGATCAAATATTTTTAATATCTCCAATAAGAAAGAAATCAACATGATTGACAGCTTTGTTTTGGTGATTGCATTTTCTGTTCCTTTACTTTCAAACTTCCAGGTATTTTGGGGGTGTTATTGCTTTTTAATACAATTTTTCACCCTATTCTTTCAAAATGACTGATGGCAAATAAAATCAAACCCTCACAGAGGCAGGGCGAGCGCCTCTGTACTTTCTAAAAATGTTTTATGAGATATCACCAGATATGTGTATATGCTGACAAAGAGGAAAGATTCAAACTGAGTGAGACAAAAAGTCAAAATATGGAGCTTTACATACTGTAGAGCTAAAAACAAAGAAAGCATGGAGGGAGGAAGAGTTGGCATGAAAAGCTCATGTTAATCCTACAAATACTGTACAACTGTGTTTAGCCCAAAGCAGATGAATTTGGATTAAGAAGCTCTGAATCTGGCAGAGAAGGGCCCCTGCTTTATCTCATTCCTTCAAACACACTTACAGCAAGTCAAATACCAACAATGAACTAATTTGGATAAATTCAGCTGTATGTGTGCTCATATTTATGGTAATTTGGGGGTGTCAAGTGTTTAGTCTGCTGTTTATTTTTCTTAATTTGCAGACTTAAATGTCTGTAACACTCTGCTGTAACATCACAATGTTTACAAATGTGTAGATCTCATATAAATAAGATAATATGAAGTTAACAGATGAACTAGTCAGACTGTTCCTATACAAATACAATTTAAAATTACCCCAATATGGCTTTATGTTTTTAACCAGCCGGCTGTTTTTTTTAAGATTATGAGACTTAACCAGGGTACATACAAGGATTTTCTGAATCTGAAGAGATGTTTTATATGTTAGAGACTCCACATGAAGATAAAAAATCAGGCATTTAACAGTTTGATCGTACTGTGTGTGGTGTGCTCAGATAATCTCAACACAGCACACCACACATAACCATTCTGTCCCACCATGACCTAGAATCTAGTACTCCGAGAAGAAGGAATGATGGTGGTCTAGGGAGTATTTTTGATGGAAAACTCCTGAACTAAAAAAAAGAAAAGACAGTGGAAAAAATACTGGTGACAGCGTTAACACATGAGCTGGTCCTCCATTTCTGAGGTCCATTGAACTTTATGTTTCAGGTCGGCCATGCTTGTTTTTATTTACACTTGCTTCCTTGTTCCTAAGTCAGCTCACTTCTTGATTGGCTACATTCACATCACAGTTCAGAGTCATGACTCCAGAGGTTTTTGGTCATTAATATTGAACAAGTTTAATATTTACGATTGTTGACCCCGACCTGTGTGGGAGCCGATTGTTGGGGCAAATTCACTCTTAACACACCTCAGACCACAGGATAATCTGAGAGGATAATCATGTAGGACATAAAATAATCTGATGTTTGCCATCCTTGGTCAGGAAGGTAGGAAGGTGGAAAGTTGGGACAAAAACAGCCCGATAATCTTAATGTGTGTCCCCCCCTTCAGATGAATGGAGGTTAACAGTTTATATAATTCGGCCACCAGGGGGCCCTCACATCGACAAAGCCACAGCAGATGAATCAAGACGCAACAACCAAGTCACTACCACCCTATTCACTACTTCCTGTTTTTTAATTGAGGACTCCATTCAGTAAAAACACCACTCCATGAGGTGTGTATACTAAACGTGTTAAAACTCTGAATAATGAGAGAGAAAAATGCATCAAAAGGACTTCCTGGTTCGCCTTCATAGTAGGCACAATTAGTGGGACTCAAGAAATCAACAGTCAGAGGTGTTTTCTCAAATTATGTGAAATGTATCCATGAAACAAAAACATTGCTTCACTGTGTGGTGAATACACCTCAAGGAGTGACGTTTTTGTCAACCAGAGTCCTCTATGTTTGGAGAGAAGAAACACTGAAGGCAGATGAAGGAGGATCTCCATTCAGCTTGGGGATGTACTTTTACTGGGATTGGGTGATTGAGTTACAGGACGAAGTTTGGGTGACAGACAAATAGAGAACAGAATGGCAGCAGAAGCAGATCATGCTCACTTGGCTGACAGCCTTTTAAAACATTACCATGTGTTGTCCTAGCAATTGTAAACAAATGGTTGCCATTATCTAGCCCAGGGGTGTCCAAACCATGACCCGGGGGCCAAATGTGGCTCACCGTCCATTTTAAATTGGCCCTGAAACAATTGAATGAATAAAGGCATTAAGCTTACAGCAGCAAATACTATCATTCATGCACATTTTCTACTGTATTTGCTTCATCACAAGGTCCTATTTACAAAGTATGCTGCAATATTCATCTTCAAGCACCAACAGTCCCCCTAATATTTGCACATTCTTGCAGTTTACTCTTGTTTTGTGTCTGTTGGTGAAATTAAGCCGTCAGTGTCTCCCATCTCTCAGAATGTCATCCTCGCCCCGACTTGAGGTGAACCCAGTGACAGCCCAGTCCTTCCAGAGCCCCTAAACAGGTGGCATCCCACCCCTAAACCCTAAAATCTGAACTTAAATGTACTGAAAATGAGGTGGTGCAGGTGGTCTAGTTATCCTTGTTTTTTTCTTAACATGGCCCTCGCTGTAAAAAGTTTGGACACCCCTGAACTAGCCTGTGTCATCTAGAAGACTAATAATTTCTCTGTCTTTGAAATTTTTAAGGAAATATCTGAGGTATAACCGTACATTCACACCAGAAGCGATCTGAGCGTTGGCGGCGTCCAGCTGCCATTCATATTCAATGAGAGCCGGCGTCGAGGGGCGATCGAGGCGACAGCGGCGACGAGCAGCGCGATGCGAGCGTCACGAGCGACCTCGAGCGGCGCGATCGAAGCGTTGCGAGCGTCGAGCTGAAGTTGGGAGAAGCTCAACTTTATGCAAATGAGCGGCGGCGCGACCGAGGTGTCAGCCAATTGCAGGCCGATCTAGATTCCCATGCGGAAGACTTTGAGAGGGAGGAAGAGAAAACAACGGAGGAAAATCTTATCATTGCTGTCTCCAGCTTCCCAAGTGTGATCCATGGTGAAAGAGGGAACCGAAGTTCCGTGTGCATTATATGTACACTTTCTAACCCCCCAAATAACCTCCCGCTTTGTGCGAACGTTCCATAAAAAGGGGTAAAGTCATAACAATCAAGTAGGCTACTGTTAAGATGTCACAAGCCTATGCTTATGTCTGTTTACTTGTGTAATTTTAGTGCAATCTTTATATATAGAGGTATATAAGCGTGAAAACAAGAATGACAGTATATGGTCATCCGGAGCACATCTGCACCGCAGCTTCAAAGCCCCGCTCCTTCGGCCGCTCACATCGCGTCGCCTGCCTGTGTGCTGCTGTGTGTGTTTTCAACTGCCAAGCGGCGCGATGTGAGCGTCTAGAGCGTGGACAGGCGATTTTGACGCTTTTGGTGTGAATGTACGGTAAGATTCCAAATCACAAAAAACATTTTAAGTTCCCATCAAGTGAGGCTGAGGCTCGGTTTGGGTAAGATGATTATTTACTGGCAAACTTGCAAACTGTTGAATGTCTTAATAAAACATCCAAGAAAAGCAAAAACAAAATAGCCTCTTGCTTTTGATTCTTCTGAGAACTGAGTGAAAAACTTTGGACTTTAATCCTCTTTGTTTCTGATGTGCAGCTGTCTCGCCTCAGAGCCACAAGCCTCAAAAAGACAAAAAGTGCCTCCGAACAACCACAAGTACGTTTTTCTTGCGCACACACTCAGAATCTGCAGGTCATTGAGTTAATTAATTAGCCTGTACAACAGCCCAGCATGAAGTTAATTAGAGAGACTGTCACCTCCTGCAAGCCTGCAAGATATCAGAGTTTCTCCAGGCCGCATTCAGACTAATTCAGCTGCTATCAGTGCACACACAGACACACTAACTCTTACACATGCTCTGCAGTGGTCTCTGACACCAACACTGATATAATGATGCACATAAATCTTCAAGTTGTGTCTGTATTCAGGTCTGAAAATGTGGAGTTTTCATCTGGGTTAAAGAAGAAAAAACTAAGTCATGCTTTTAGATTTTAGAACATGAAAAATTACTTTATTTCACAACCAATTTTCTGTTTCTTTTTTAGCCGAAATTTGTTATCATACTCTAAAATAATAATAGTAATAACAATAATAATAATAATAATAATAATAATAATAATAATAATAATAATAATAATTCTAATGATAATATTTCTGAAAAAAAAAGAATCATGGTTCAGTAGAATGAGAGTTTCTCCATGAGCAGTTTTTGTGCCTTTTCAATTTCATTTTTGTGGCATCTCATGCATCTGCATATTTCTTTTTTTCATTATTCAAAATGACACACAGGTCTTAAACAGCTGGAAATGTTTGAAAGGAGTTGGTCTTGCATATGAAAGATTTTGTGAATTTTAAATTCTCATTGTTGCTTGGAGTGAATAGTTTGAATTCATTATAAAAGTTTGTGCCTTTTTTAAACACAAGGACAATCATTCTGGTTTAGAGAAAATGTTTTTTTTTTATTAGTTTTGGATAAAGCCTGTTACACTCCAACATCCATCCATCCATTATCTATTCTGTTTTTTCCCTTTCTGAGTCGCTGGGGGCTGAAGCCTATCCCAGCTGACATTGGGCAAGAGGCAGATACAACCTGAACCTCAGCCAAACACAGGGCCACATAGAGAGAAAGACAACCATTTACGCTCATACCTAAGGGCAACTTGGAGTCACCAATCAAACTAATGAGCATGTTTTTGGTCTGTGGGAGGAAGCTGGAGTGGTTAGAGAGGATCCATGCATGCACAGGGAGAACATGCAAACCCCACACAGAAAGGCCCTGACTGACCCGGGGGTTGAACCAGCGACTTTCTTACTGTGAGGCATGTGGACTACCTGCTGCGCCACGTGCCACTCTGTCACTTTAATATGAATTTTAAAATGCTGATGTGACGTTTAAGGCCTTTTTGTTTGTATCAATAAAGAGTAATTCATATTAAGAGGTTCAATATGCTGTGTTTACTTTTTAACTCTGCAAGGTTCTGCTCATTCCCAAACACTTCCTACAGGCTTCCTACCCTTTGCAGCAAAAAAAGCTTGGATTGAGAATGAGTTGTAAATGAATTCAGAATCAAACTGTCGCCTTCAGAATCTCAATTGAATCGATTGTTAAATAGGGTACGGTTCCCATTTCTAATTCTTACTGAGGTGTAATCTCGAAAGATTCATGTTTCTGTTAGGAAAAGGAAGTGGAATTCCAGCACGTCATCAAATCCATGAATCTCGGGGATGTAGGACTTGTTACTGGTACCCAAGCCTACTTCACGATTGTGCCAACAAGAAACAACTTTCTGGACCAGACAACAAAGATGTACCAAGGGCACCACCCTTTGGCGTTACCTGGTACTAGAGTGTAAATCTGATTTTACAAACTCCTAGACTTGTGACAGCACTTTTTAATTTAGTTTTAGTTATAGTTTTTTGCCTAAAACATCTTTCAGTTTTAGTCATAATTTAGTCATCTAAATTGTTTTAATTTTAGTCTAGTTTTAGTTGATGAAATTTCACAACATTTTAGTCAGTGAAGTCTTCTGTAAATTTAGTCGACTAACAAAGGAAGAGTAAAGTGTAAGGCATTTTTTTTATGTTGCCTTGAATTTCTAAAGTCATGTTTTACACTTGGATAAAATGACACATTTAATAACCCTTTACTGAATGCTAAAGTTTGAATGTTTGAATTAACAGAGACACATTGAACTTTTCTGTGAAATGCAGTCACCTTTATTTAGGCTACCTGGCAGAACATCTCAGTTACAATACCAGAACTGACAACAAACAGTGAACCTGCTCTACATGAATATATCAATTCATAGAGAGAGTAGCTCTGATTGGATCGCTCCCCAACTTATCCCACCACCACCAAGCTAAGGCAGTTGTGATTGGATGTCCCTCTTAACTCATCAACCTTCCACACAACCAAAGTAGCTGTGATTGGATATATTCCTAACTTGTCCCTACTTTCTACATGACCAAATTAGGTCTGATTGGATTAAGTCTCTGTCAAACATTTTAATCTAGTTTTTATTTGTTGATGAAAATGTCAGTTAATGTAGTTTTAGTTTTTGTCCATGTGCACTTGTTTTTCAATCAATCAATCAAACTTCATTTGTATATTGCTTTTCATACTTACTACTATAGCACTTTTCATACTTTCATAGTTACTGTCTAGTTTTTGTCAGGGGAAAAAGGTCATTGATGAAAACTATGAGAAAAATAATTAGTCAAACAAAATTAACACTGCCTGGTTGAACCCACAGAGTCTGGCCTCGCCTTGGACCCACAGGAAAAGATATGCTACACTGCTGTGCAAAAGAAACTCTAAATGTAGTTGTTTTAATGAATATAGTCAACCTTTGTGTGGTACTTTTTTAGCCATAAGCGTTTATAACTGGGACACATAAAAAAAAAAAAAAAAAAAAAAAAAAAAAAAAACATAAATAAATACAAAAAAAAAAGGCATAGGTTCAGTAGGTCTTGGAGTGAGCTACCTAACACACACATTCTTGTGCAAAGATTTGAAGGACGTTTTGCCTTTAGTTTGCTATTATTGTTTTAGATCATTTATGTAAACCAAATTTGGCTTTAAGAGCCTCAGGCCCCTCTTTAGATCACCTGGTGTCCCCGTGTCCCCCCTCTTGGGAAGCCCAGACCCCTGGTGGGGAACCAATGTCCTAGATTTAATTATTAATTAATTTATTTTTCTATTTACACACAGGTACCAGTACACAATGCAGGAGAAAAGCATGTATGTGTCAGTCGTAAAAACCTGAAAATGGCTTCTAAAAACTGCACCCAAGAGAGAAATGGAAGGCAAATACTGAACCACGAAATACAAATATCAAACATCAAATATAAAGTGTAACAATTTCTTTCGAAGACACAAAGAAAAAAGTATCAAGTAACAAAATTAAACACGAAATGTGAAAAGAGACACGGTTACTGGTTACTGGTTCCAGTTCATGTTGACTTATCTTGAAATATACACTTCAAAGGATGCAGACCCTGAATTGGGACACAGCTAATGTCAGACCTAACAGCACATCTGTTCCCTTAATGGCTGGGATAACTGCCCCATGATTTTTCTCATCACATTTATTGTCAGTCAGGTGTTTGGTGCATTGCAGTGAGATTTTGTCCAGAGCTTGACTGATAAACGCAGTAAAAATCTGAACTATGATTTAAGATCTTTCAAATTCCCGAAGAAAAATTACATCAATCCTGTTTCCAGCAGTGGCAAGAAAAAAATAATTCAAAGCAAATGCTTACTGACAAGCTAATTTTAATTTTTGACATCTCTAATACTGTCATACCAGGTTAGAAAAGGCAGGTGCATTTATACTGTCATATTTGTTTGTTTGTAGTTTATTTTCTTGTAAAGTATCAGAGATACAAAAGACGGTTTAATCCCTTGGACACATCACAAAGAAGAAAAACGAAAATAGTCTTTTCTGAGCTACATTTAAATAATCGCATCCTGTTTCTGTAGAGTTCAGACTCTTTCAGGCTGATTTAGAGATGTCTGAGTGCCTTTGTTTGTAGTGATTTTATATTTAATTTCCCTTCTGAATGCCATCTTTTGCATTTTAATCCTGCTGTCTCTTTCCTCCTCTGTGCCTGTCTGATTATTGTCTGCACTTTGTCACAACCTCCCCATTTCGATGTCTCTCTCCCTCTCTCACTCTCTCCCTCAGCTCTTTGCCACCTTGAGGAATCTCCAGCTGGCTCTGTGATCGACTCGCCCTCCTGTGGCGATCCCCTTAATAAGCCGTGTGCTCCCCTCGCTGTCCCGTGGCGATGATGATCACACACCAGGTCTTGGCTTGCATTTTCTCCCTCTAGAGTTTTCCAGCACACGCACACATGCCCGCCACACACACACAAACACAAAAAGCCTCTCGCCATCATCACTCTGCTCTCGTCATGTCAGTCTGAGCTGCGATGATTAAGCTTAACTACAGAGCTGTTGCCTCACTTGGCTGCGGCTCGGCCCCCTGCTGAGCAGTGATTACTCCGTCCACTGGGGAGTCAATCCAGGAACCCTGCAGCTCCAGGAATCTACAAAATAACAGCCAGTTCAGAGAAATTTGGAAAAAAGGAATATGAAAATATGCCGCCCATGACCAACTTCACAATCAGGAAAGCTTTTTCATTCACAAACGTAGCAGCGACTGCTTCCAGTTCTCTCTCTCTAAGATTGTAGCAGACAGCTGCTGCATTATGGGATGGCATTCAGACTCTGGCCCACACGTGTGCAGCGGGTCCACACTGAGACTGTCACCTTACACTCAATATTCAAATATCTATTCGAGCATGGGGGCAAAAAAACATACTGGATTTGTAAATATACATTTAAATAGAAAACATACAGCTCTGCAGCACATTAGGGCACCTGGAGCTATCGCTGGGTAATAAATCAATTAAATTGATTAAGTCAAATTATTTTCTGCAGAAGATTAAAAAAGGAAAGTCCATTTTATTTCCTGACTTACTCCAGTCATAAGCTGTTACAATGTTTGAAAATATATATACTGAAAATTTACAGTTTTCATGATGGTAAGCCAGATTTTGCGCAAGCACATGTCTAGGCTTGTATTTGCATTTTTAAATGAGATGAGATTTAATAAATTCCATGTTAATATACTGTGAAAATATCTCAGCTTTCAGTGTTTTGTAGACAAACCTGCCAACGTTTGAACTACATAATCAACATTTTATGACACACACTTTAAAGGAGAAATGTTGTTTGGTTTGAGAATATATTTTGATAATATAAAGGCAAAACTTGATTCCTATCATTTTTGTGTCAGTCAGATTTTTTGTTTAGAGGGAAAAATTGATTAAAATCATAATTCCAGTGTTGTGGAAAAGGGATTTTATTTTTAGGCAATATCGTCCAGCCCTACCTGGAACATTGAACTGCTCGATCCAATCAAGGATGCTCCCAGAGCAACCCCAAACATTCGATGTGCCTATTAACCCCAACAGGGAGAACACCTTAAGAAAATGGAGGACAAGCAAAGCCACTCAGAGCAGACAATAATGTCACAGAAATATCTGAGGAGCGCAATGTGGCCAAAGCAGCTGGTTTACTCCTCGTCCATGACAAATCTGTGGACCCATTTCCTGGCACTTCCACTCACCGCAGTCCAGCAGCACCTCCTCCAGGGCTCAGCCCGTGTGACCGTTTCCTCCTTGGAAGGCTCTCATTACTGTATTTGTACACATTTATTATCCTCCCATTAAACACTTAAAATAGAGTTACGTATGGTAGTGTAAACCTGAGTGTTTGGCTAAGGTACCCCTACCCTTAAATCTAAAAAACAAAACACTCTAGAATGTCATGGATAGTCCTGGAAGGAGGGAGGTAAGACCTGCCTAGTCACCTCTTCATCACCTTTGCACCATGGTACAACGGTAGTCCCTGGTCATTTTTGTACCACAGCCTGGTTTAATGTCACACAATACAGTTGTGGACCAGCCATCACTGGGGAGCTATGTGTGACAACAACAAACAAACACACATAACAGAAGATCAGAGGGAGCCATGACCTTTTTCTAAACCCCAAAAAGAAGTATTCATGAGGACTCACTCTGTTCTGATCAGGTGCATAACAAAGACATTTAAGAACATTGTCAGCTGGAATTCACCAGTTGACATGGTCACTAATTAAACCACTACAACTTCCAAGCGTGGAGAAGAATGCTTTGAAAAAGGCATTCATACGGTAAGTGTTTCATATGTTACATTCACAGGTTCTTCTTCTTTTTTTCTTCCTCAGCTGTTTCTGGCGTGCTTGCACCCTGCGGTTTAGTTTGTTATGTATTTCTTTCAAAAATTACATACAGTGCTACTCTTAGTCTAAAAATGGATAACGTAACATAACCCGGTAAAAAACACAGTCACAACAAGCACACAGGACCATTTAGCATTGCTGAAGAGTTTATCTGATGACTGTAGGCTGAGGCAGGCTAATGCTACCCACTGACTCCCAATTTTGGAGCTAAGCTAATTAGCAGTGGGGGAGCTCTGCCTGTCTCTTTCTTGTTACTGCACACACAGTTGAAAGAATGGTGTCTATCTGCTTGTCATGGACTCGGGAATGAGGCAGACACAAAAACAAAAAATGTTGGTGTGACAGTGTATGAAATCTTCCACGTCTTTCACATCAAATTACAAACCAGCTATCAGTACAACCTTAACCTTCCAGAAATGAGACTGATGTAACATAATCAGCATGTTTTCACATTATTTTCTCATTTCAAAAACAAACATCCTGTTATTGTCTTCTTTGTTTCTCTAGACTTAAAATCATATCGTACATGCCATCTCTGAGTGTGTCATTATTTGTCTGCAGCAGATGAACCTGCAGTCTGACGTCCTCTCCCTGCAGCCGTCCTTTAAATTTATGTCCCTGCTAAATGTGAATTTAATGTGAAACACTCACCTTCATTACACTAGAAGAGATTACGACTCTACTGAACGATCTCATTCATCACGTTGAGCTCAGATGAAGCCTAAAGTCGAGCTGTAAATCGACACCACCCACCTGCCAAACACTGATATGTATAATAATGAATAAAACATGGGTAAGATTGGAGTCTGAATGCAGTTTCTCTTCTTTTGTCTTGTTTATTGCAGACATCCAGATTTTTGTGAGAGGAATGCAAAAAAAAAAAAAAAAATCTACTTCTGAATTATTTCAAGCTGAGACTTGAAAAGTGACATATTTTGCAAGTTTCTTTGTCTAATTTTCAATCTCACTCATTACATGCCACATTAACTGGAAAATTCAATACCAACATCTTGTTGTGAGACATAAAAAGCAGAAAATAAAGCCTAAATTGCTTGCTGATGCAGCAAGAAAAATCAACTTTCTGAGTGTCTTGAAAGTAGGAGCCCTCTACAGCAGATTCACAGGGCATTGATTTCTCCTGGATGCCTGAGCCCTGTGCATCAATTCAGCACATTGCAGAAAGAATGAAATTGTTATTCAGACACAGAGGCTGTGTTTAAACAACTTTTTAATTTCAGGGGAAAAAAATAGTATTTTTTTCTAATGCAGTTTATGCCAGGTCTGAAGGCTACAGCTAAAAAAAATTACAAGGAAAGCAAACAGCTAAAGATCTGCATTGATCTTTCCAAACACAGACGTAAATCAATACCGAGGATAGAAGAAAGTCTGAATGATTGTTTTTTATTGCTTTTACAGCACAAATGCCACAGTATCTTGCATGATCATGCCAAATTATCATGGAAACTTGTTCAAGTTTGTGCTGGCTGTGCTGCTCCATGTCAAGAACCCGGGACTGTGTGTCAGAGACTGCCGTCTGTAGTATAGGGCCCCCAGGGAACGGTGCTGGCGCCGTTCCTCTTCACCCTCTATACTGCTGACTTTTCCCACCTGTCACCCACCTGCCACCTACAGAAGTTCTCCAATGACTCTGCCATTGTTTGCCTCATCACAGATGGGGACAACTGGCCGTATAGAGAACTCATCCAGGTCTTTGTGGACTGGTGCCAGTGGAACCACCTCCAGATTAACCCTGGAAAGACCAGGAGTTGGTTGTGGACTTCCGCAGCTCCCCCACTCACCCCCATCACCAGTGAACATCCAGGGAAGGAACATTGAGATGGTAACATCTTATAAGTTCATAAGAGCTTTAAATACCACTTATATATGTTTTTTTTTATTTATGATCTTAAGTTTCATTCTTTATATTTCTTTTTTGTTTTTTTTATCTCTACTGTAAATTCCGAATTTCCACCTGTGCGACTGATAAAGGAATATCTTATCTCATCTTATGAAGAATATGGGTTACAGAGTCAAACTGCAAAGCTGTGATGCTGTTGTGGTTTACATAAGGGTTTAAAAATGGAGGACTCAGTGCGGGAAAACCTACCGACCTTCACTGACAAAATCAGGGATCAAAAAACTTGCTCTTAAAAAACAGCAAAAAAAACCTTCAGAAGTAACTACAGGAGAGGGCTTACAAAAACAATCTTAATGAAGAACTTGGTGGACAAACACACACAAAATTAGAGCGCAACTCAAAGTCAAGAAAAAAATCTACATGATACAATAAATTGAAAAGGGGGAAAAAAAATAACGACAGTAATAATAAAATGGATAAATAAAAGAAGCAGTAGCTGTCAGCACCAGCTAGTACACAATACAGATGTCTTAGGTCGCCTTTGACAAATAAGACAGAAATGGTTTCCACATTTTATCAGAGTTTACAAAAGTCAGACACACATGATCTTATCCTCTCTTTTATGTTGGTCATTTCTTGAAGCCAACTTCCAGAACAGGATGTCTCCTCTTGTTTCCAGAGAGTTAAAATATTCCTTTTTGCAACAACTGTGCCAGACTGTGGTATATTTTGTTGTAACTGAGACAAGTTAGGTGGATGTCTGGTTCCACCTAAAATGGCAGCGAGAGGATCCGGAGCAAGGTCTTAGTTACATACCTCAGAGAAACATTGAAAAAAAATTGGACCAGAATGAATTCAGTTTGGGGCAGGACCAGAATAAGTGGCCTTGAGTACACCCAGGAACTTCTCACACCCGTAACCTCCACCAGAACCCTCCGCTCTGGAAACATAACCGTCTCTGCCCTCCAAGGACTACGTTCATTATGATTTTCAACTTGTTTTCAACGTTTCAATAGTGAGTTTTGAATTAATGTTTTTTTTATTATTTTCTTGCTACTATTGCTATTTTATCATTATCTAATTATGCCCTGATCTTATAACTGTAGCACTTTGAGATTTTTCATTTTCAAATGTAAATTGTTTCACAAATAAAATGTCTTATTATGATAATTATTATTACTATTATCTGCTAAGTTTGGGCAGGTTGGGCATACAGTTGGGTAAAAGAGTGTAATTTAATACAACAATAATGGAGCAGTTCTTCCATTTTATAGCTTGAAACAAGGTGTTTATGTGGACATACTCAATAAGTGTGGTATAGATAAGGTGTAATCAGATAAATTAACCATAAAGTAGACAAAATACAAAAGCTTAGATACAAGTGTTTGCTGTTTATGTTTCTCACCCTGCTTATCAGTCACTTTTACAGATAAACACTTATCTTATAACTCATTACCAATGAAACACTTTATTCTCTCCTAATATTGTTTCAGGTAGCTGCATCAAGTCCCGTTATAAACCATGGAGCTTTCAATTTTGTCTGTTATCACTTTAAAACTGTCTTTATTAAATCAGACCCATTTTACCTCCCAAACCATCACTTTGAATGCCAGATGCTGAGTGTGTTATGTCTCTTAAACTCTGCAACTCTGTTTTTTTTCCTCAATAAGACAGCATATCCTAGTGGTGATAAAGAGAAGTGTAACTTTGTAACTGTGAGTGATTTTGGGAGTGAACTTTTGTTTCTCTTTGTGTTTTTGCGTAAGTAGTCTAGCTGATGTTATTAATCTATCAGATATCCTATGGCAATTTCATTACAACCGGCGTTACTATTTCAATTAAAATGTGTAAAAAAATCATTTCTGTGCCTAGAGCACAAAATAAATATATGTGTATATACAGTATATATATAAAAGCCCATTTGCTATCATTATTTTGACTGGGTGATATCATAAGTCGGACAATCGCTTCAGTTTAATTTTAGAATTTGTTTAAAGTTTTTACTCAATACTTCTAGAGCGCTCATGGTCCTGGCTCCTAACAGTTTCTCAGACCTATTGATTCCTGATGTGCCAGCTCACGGCCTCAGATCCTCAGGCGAGGGCCTCCTGGATTTCTAAAGTTGAGGCTCAAAACTAAAGGTGATCGAGCTTTTTCTATGAGAGCTCCTTGACTTTGGAATGATCAGCCCATGGAGATACAGCGTCGCTTCTTTTAATAACTCACTTTTACAGACTGGCTTTATGTGATGTTGTCTTAAACTTTCTTTAAGTTTTAAAGTCTTTCTAGCCTCTCATCTATCTTTAATGCTCTTATCTGTTTAGCTACTTTTAATTGTATATTGTCTTTTTACAAGTTACTGACATTACTTACATTGAATTCTGATTTTTATTTTATGCTACATGGCTTTACTTTCTGCATTTTGTCTTGTCTGTTTACTTTATGTTGTACTTTTATTCTTTTATAGGTGACCTTTTAGGCTTTTTTATTGTTTTACCTTCTCTAGCCATATATTTGTATATGTGTTATACATTTTTACCTAATTGAAGAGACTCTTTGTATAGCCTTTCCCTTTTCCATATGTTTATGTTTTCATCTTTGTCTCATTCTGTGTAGCTGGGTTCTTGCATTGTCTGAACTCTCATGACATATGTACAGGTTCTTATTCTATTCACAGCAGAATAAGTGATAATCTTGTTCTGATTGTGCAATTACAAAAGGGAAGATGTGCTCTAGGCCCCATTTACACGACAACAAAAACAGCCGAAAATGGAGATTTTTCATTGCTTTTGCGCCTTCCATTTACACGAGAACAGTGCACAGAGTGGTTGAATCCACAAACTTTTGAAACCAGGGTCCAGAGTGAAAAGTTTTGAAAACATTTTGGTATTTGTCTCTGTGGAAACAGAAATCAGTGTTTTCTGGGAAAACGGTGCCGTGCGGCGCATGCGTAGTACTCTTTTAGATAAAGGTTGCACGCGCAGCTAAGAAGAAGAACAACAACAACAGCTTTGGCCGTCTACAGAGCAACATGTGTGCTGCTTACTGTGCTCGGTTTGTTATCCAGACAAAAATATCCAGACAGATTTGTTGTCCAGACAAGAAACTCCTGCGTCTTCATGTGTCCACTCGCCATTGTTGCAACACCGCTGTTTCACTACAGACCTACATCGCCATCTACTGGCTTGGCATGAAGGCTACAGCGTTTTCAGTAGTTCTCATGGATCTATGTGAACGTGCATCATTTTCACCTTTTTTTTTAGGGGAGTAGGGGAAGACACTCTGCAAACTGGCCACAGGCTGGACTCAAACCAGCACATGGTCGCCTACCACTCTGCCAAACCAGCACCCCCAGAATAGATTTAAGTCAGTTAATATGGCTTGAATATGAGTAATATTCAAATTCAATAAAATATTCTCAATAAGTAGGGCAATCTTCTTTCTGATTTCCTTCTTTCAAATACATAACATGTTCAGTGTGTCTTCTTTTTCCTCTCTCTGTCGTTTCTCTGCATCCGTCCTCTTTGACCCCTTCATTCTCCTGCCCTCACCTTCCTCCCTGCGTCCATTCTTTCAGTTTAAATCTTTGTACCTCAGGCATCCTCCTCCCTATCTTTCTCTATCTCTCCTCCTCTTTCTGTTCCTCTTCCATTTGTTTCTCTCTTGCATCCTCTCTTCTGATACCATCCTCTCCCTCTCATCTTCCCTCCGTCACTTTCACTCCCCTCACCAGCTTCATCACCTTTTCTCCAATATGATATGAAGGTGGCGCCCTCGTGTGGTGATTTGAATCTACCTCTCACTCCAGGCTGATTCACCACAAAGTAATTCCACTCACAGCATAAATAAAAGCATTTAAGCAGCAGGAAGCAGACTGGTCTGACCCCATCAGTCTGTTTTCTTCTTCCTCTCCCTCGGGGGACGATGTTTTCAAGTGACCCAATCCCCAGAGGAAACCCCAGAATAAACAAAGACAAAATCAGGGAGTAAAGCCTCAGCTGGCAGACGCTAACATTTTCTATTGATCCTCTGAGCTCAGTTACAAAATCGTTCAAACAAAACACTGAGACACAAATGCACAGACATGAAATAACAATCTGAGGTCACTTTATGTCTGATATCAACCACAAGAGAGGGCAATAGCTCCCTTCTGTCATGCTGTGAGGCTCAAATTGACAAACTAAATGCATCCATGTGAGTGATTCCATTTCAATAGTACCAGCTGCCATTTTTACATCAACACCACAAGACTACACGGCATTTTTTAAAATACTTACACCTTGTCATTTGGATATAAGCTAGCAGGACTTTAACTGATGCCACAATAATCCCTCACTTCCTCTTGGACATTTAAAAACTAAATATAGCCTTCTAGTTTCCATTTCGATGTTTTATTTTGGGTTTCAACTGTCAGTAACAATATAAATCTTCCAATAAGATTCCAACAGCGCAGAGAGGGAGGTTCATTTCTGTTCAAAAGTGATATTTTTGGAAAACAACCAATCAGCTTCCTCATCATTGTTGTGTCTTAAAGGAAGATAAAGATAGAAATGAAAGAGTTGGACATTTCATTCTGTTTGGTTTATTTTGGGTTTGACTCACCGTGTTACACAACAAAAAGCAAAGATTGGAAATCTATGCACATCATATCTACACCTACCAGAGGTAGTCTGACTAAGGGAAGCACTGATAAGATTTTGGCCATCCTAAGTGAAAAGTTAAGGTCATGGGACCCCATGGTCATCCCGATTTCAAGAAGCCTTCAAGAGAATTTCCATGGACGGGCTGAACTATTTGGGGGAAAAAAAAAAATTGATATATATATATATATATATATATATATATATATATATCAATCAATCAATCAATCAATCAATCTTTATTTGTATAGCGCCAATTCATGACAAGTGTTATCTCAAGACACTTCACAATAGAGCATAAAGCTCTTCATTTTATGAGTACACATACATGCATAGATACATATATACATATATAAAATACACATATACATATATATATACAAATATATACATCCAACACCCAACATGAATCCATATAGCCAATCATGAATCCCTCCATCATGGCGGAAAGAAAAAACCTTCTGTTAAGCAGCAGGAAATCTTGAATGTGGACCCCAGTCTCATGATGAACAGCAAATCCACACGATGCTGTGTTGGGTGTGTGGGCGAAGGAAGGGAGGTAAGTGGAGACAAGTGGACTAAAGTAAGAACTAAAGTTAGTGACAGATCCAAGGCCGATCATAGACCTGTCGTCGTCAAATTTGTTTCTGCTGAAAACAAATTTATTAGAGGTAAATACAGAAGAGCTCTTATTTTTGCATGAACTCCGGATATATTTTCAATTTTGAAGAAGCCTGAAGTATGTTTGCAATCTCTAATGTTGCAGAAAACTTTTAGGTTTATAGTTAATGAACAGGCAACAGGACTTGGGTTTGCGACGCGATCTTGGTCGCAAAGGCACATTAGGTGTGAACACACCTTAAGAGTCATTTTCCAGGCGTTAATTCACAGTCACAGTCTTGATCTCGACCACCTTTGTTTATGGACCCTGCCTGTTGCCTTGTGTTTTGGAAACCTTTGCCTGATCTTGCCTGCCTTTTCGTGTATCGACCTGGACTGTTCAACAAACTCTGCTTTTGCTTTGTGGACTCAAGTCGTCTGCCTTTGAGTGTTTTGAGCCTGACACCTTATGAGAAACTGAAGGAGAGAACAGGCTAGTCATATGAAAACTGTTGCTGTATCAACAACCAATGGTGGAAGCAAGTTATGTCACCAAGAATGATGAATTCAGGTTGGGTTTCAAAGAGTTTCAAAGGTTTCATTTACTGATGCTTCGTCTCCGAAAATAAAAGCACATATAAAGCACATCATGAGATGTGCAGTGATAAAAGATGTATAGACTGGTGCACGTTTCAAACAAAGAACATGACCTCCTGGGGTTTGACGGAGAGCCTTGTCATCATCTCTGCATCCACCTGAGACCTAACGACACATCTGTTTACAGCAGCTGTGACTAATGGACCAGAGACACTTAAATCCACAAACACACACAAACACACATACACACACATTACATAAATATACATATATATATATATATATATATATATATATATATACACAAACACACACACACACACACACACACACACGCACATACAAACAAAATTACACACAATACAGACACATTAGATCTATAAACAGCAGCTTTAAGAGATGACCGCATGGGTTACTGAAGCAGACAGACATTAATAATACCAAACAAACAGTGTTTTCTTCAACTACAACAGATTTTTTTGCCTCACTAAAGCTGGTTATATTTGGTTTTGGACACAATTATCACTGCTTTTGTTGTCCTTGCAAACAAAGAGGCCAAATATCTAGTAGTTAATATTTGGGCTATTATGAGAAACAAATTGAAATGGCACACTCATATTTTTAGCATTGTTAAGAACCTTGGACTCTGTTTCATCCCATAGAAAAGATTCATAGCATTGTCTTTTTGTTTAAGACATAAACGTGTGGAAACTGCAAATGCACAAGTACTGTGGAGCAACGCCGCACTATTGTCTACTTTAAAAAACCATCTGTGGTTTCCATGCCTAACACCTCATCGATTTACTAAAGCCGAACTGTAAACAAGCACATTTACAACAATGATGTACCAAAGCTGCTTCATCTAATACAATATACCCAGCTTTTGCTATACTACATCTTTCATACTTTTTTTTTTTACATAACTGCAGAGTATCTAGTATCTTAGGATAAGTAAAAACTTTCACACATAGCTCATTTTATTCTGAAAAGATGGCTCATAAATCCAAGGTGTAAGACAAGGTGAAAGTCATGGTGTATTTCCACTATGTGGTATCATCTTGACTTGCCTCTACCCTGATAGTTTTTAGATATTTGTTTGTTTATTTTTACATTTCCACTAAGAGTCATTCCTTACTTCATACTTTTAGGTATGCCTTCTGGTAAGATTACAAGTAAGCTAAGCTGATCCTAAAATGTGGCATAATGACACTGCTGATCATAGATTGGCGATCAGTATCGTTACTAAGAGCTTCATAAATGGGATGTCCCACACAGAGCCATCTCATTGTTTTCATTATTCTATAAGACATCCAAACCAAACTCTCTTAACCTTGTGCAGCAGATGCATCTGCCTGACTTAGTGTTTGTAATCAGGCAGATCCATCTTGCCAAGCTTCAATCCACCACAACTGTAAGTAGCCTAAAATGGCCCGGCCCAATCAGCATCCATTAGAGCAGGAACAGGTGGGAGCTGCAGCAGGAAGTGACTGTTTCGACAGGATTAGCATGGATGCTAACACCTTCAATGGCAGTTTTGTCAGATCTCGAATGCATTTCTTTATGAATGGAAAACAAATAACAGCGAAAGTACTTCTCGATAGAAAGGATATTTTTGGCAAAAAGTTTGTGTAATGTAGTTGCTTACATTTTGTATTTTCCCTGCAGCAGTAGTGTCCTTTAAATGTATTTTGCAATGCTTCTTCTTGTTTTAAAAAAGTGCAATTTTGTGAACATGGAACAAACCAGACAAAAAGTACAACAAAGGATCACTTTAAAATCTGAGTGTGCAAACACCCTTTGGCACAAGCTTTGCAATATTTAATGCACCTTGGAGCACTGAGATCTTGAGCTTTTTTTGCTCAGGTTGTTTAAAGTGATACACCAACTTTTGTGCTTTTTGACCTACTTACAAGCGTGTCTGCGGTGGTTTATTGGCTCTGTGGTTCAGTTTCATTTATATATTTCTTTCACATAATTATATAAAGTGATAATCTTATTCTAAAAATAGATAATGTAACACAAAACTGTAAAAAAAAAACTAGTCACAAAGTACACAGGACCATTTAGAGTTGTCAAAGAGTTTATTTGATGACTGTAGACAGAGGCGGGCTAACACTACCCATTAACTCCCAGTGTTTGAGCTAAGCTAATTAGCGGTGGGCAAGCTCTCTTCCTTGTTACAGCATGCACAATCGGAAGAATGGTGTCTATCTGCTTGTCATGGATTCGGAGTGAGGCAAGACACAAAAACAAAAAAAATGTTTGTGCATCCCTTTAATGTGGATTAATTCAAATTAAACAATTTCTCCCCTCACAAAATTTTGGGGAAAGCAAACCAACAATCAAACAAACCAAAAAACAGCAAAAGGAACATCCTGTTAAATAATCCTACCATGAACCACAGATAAGAGCAAAAACTGAAAATATGGAGACCCAGATGGTGCGTAGACGCAGACAATATGGTCTGCCTGATCTCAAGTGTTATAAGCCAAGTATGTTCTCTGATAGTTTAACAGCATTTCAACAAGCACATTTAAATAAGCAACAGATATTCTAGAGGCATGGATTTGAAAAACAGACTGTGGAGTTTCTCAGATTTAATGACAGATGACCACGATTCTACAACAAGCCAAAACTCCCACACTGCTGAACTGTTAATGATTCAAATGTCTAATCAGGCATTTTGACCTCCAAACTTCCTTGTAAAATGAGGGTCAATCACACAGAAAATGATACTAAAACAGAGTTGGAGATAAACTTGAAGGCAAACACTGAACCATCTTCTTCCCTCTACTTTCCTGCAGGAGCTAAATCAGCAGTAAAGCACATAAACCATAATGTATCCTGCTAAAACAATGGGCTGTCCTTATCTTAATTTATTCCAAGCATACCCAGAGGATGGAGTCACACACACTCATATGCACACACAGCTCATTAACCTGCAGAGAAGCTCTTAGTGCACAGGAAGCTTTCCACTCCATTAGCCACCATCATTACTGCAGGTACTCGGGCTGGGGGGATACGTATGTGCTTCCTCTCAGCGAGCAGAAACATGAATGAGCGTTTAAATCAGAAATATGAATCACTGGGGAAAGAGTCTATGGTAATGAAATTCAGATTTGGGCACACAAAAGTTCCATTCCATGATCCATTATTGGGGTAAATGTAGGTAAGAACATACCAAATGAGAGGAACAGCCTTATAGTAAGAAAAGATTGATCAGGAGTTGGAATTTAACAATGAAGGGGCTGATAGTGAGGAGACAATAAACCTAGAGATACATTTAGGATCAGTGACTTTTAAGAATATTTAGTTTTCCTTAAAGCAGCACTAAGTAAGATTCCGGCTTTCAGCTCTCTAGGGGCCTCTATGGTCGTTGAGTGTAACTGCACGGTCGTACACCAACATGCGTTTGTTGACATGCAGAGGGAGGAGAAGGGAGCCGACAGGACGTCCCAAGAGACAAATAAACCATGTGGACTGATAAGGTACAGTCTGATCATGTTTCTTTTCAAATAAACCATCATGTACTTACAAGTCCAAGCAGTACCAGGGCTAAATCAGCATCGGTCGTTTTTGTATTTCAATACATTTTTTTTTTTAAATTTCTTTTATTGTTTGGTTTTAAGACTGTCTTATTTAAATTAACTTTTAACACTTGATTACCTTTACTTTATGTTATCATGATTTTATGGTCTCATCTTGGGTTCTGTGTTTCCTCATTTTTTCGAGATACTGTTCCTCAGTCATCTGTGGCAGTTTGAAGAGTCCTCACTTAGTGTCTTGTGTGTATGTTGGTGTGTGGGTATGTGTGTGTGTGTGTGTTGAAAGTAGGTTGGGAGGGTGGGTAGGATTTTGTATTTTATTTTGTGCCCCTTGACAAGTATCTGCTTGTGTCCTTGAATGTGCCTAATTTTTTTGTATGAACAGTGCTTTATAAATAAAATTCGATTGATTGATTGATTGAAAATGTAACTTGTCCATTAACACCTCAGGACACGTCTGACATCTGTTGATTGAATTTTTTGGAAACTTAAAGCACATGGAGACAAAGTCAGTATACAAATGAACAGACTGTGTTAAATATCTGAGTTTTCAGACATTACAGTCAGTAACAAAGATATGGAAATATATTACGCACATTACTCAAATGTAAAATATGGCATAACAATAGCCAAATGCATCAACTTGATGACAGAAATCTGTCACTTTTACACCATCTGGATGTCATCTCTTTTTTCTGCATCTATCTTCTGTGTTGCTTGTTATTTTCCGAGTCTGCTCCTCTTTTTCTTACGGACACACACATTAAATCAACATGAACCACGTCTCACACTCTGCACTTATCACACTTTTCAATTTTTTGTTAAAATCGGCAGACAGGACCAATAAGTTATTTTCTCTCACACCCTCCATTCTGCTTTTCTCTTCATTTCCTCTCACCTCACCCTGCCGTATATTGCCTGTGGTGCCTCCACACACACACAAACACACGCACAAACACACACCAATGAGTTTCATTCACAAAAGCAGTCAGTGTTTCTCCCTCAGAGGCCTGAGCGAGTCGAGGCACTCTGTCACTGTCAGCGACAGAGACGGAGCAGACGGAGGCAGAAAAACTCCACGGGGACGACGCCTCCATTCTCTGCAACACGGAGCAACAAAACTCCCCAAATGAGCACACAAACATTACACGACAGATATTTCATTACTTTTTAGGAAAAGTTTATGTCATCAATGAATCTACAATAAACAAAGCCCACAGAGGGAGTCAAATAATCTTTTTTGTCTAATAAATTGAAAGTTAACTTGTGTTTAGAAGCAAATCTTTCAGCTCAATATGATTTCGCCCATGAATAAAAAAATGTTTGATTGTTTACATTCAATGAGCCCATATCATGCTCGCTTACAGTATTTTTCAATTGCTAAAACACTAAATCCTATTGTCTGAACAAAATTCCTCAGCAGCCTTAATCAGTCACTTTTTTGCAAAACCAGAAACACCTTGTTAGACACAACTTAACACATTCTCACTCACTGAAACACATTTTGCACTGTCATGCACCTGTGTTGCATAATTGTAAGCACTGGTAGCAAGAATTAAACACATTTGAAGCACAAGTGTTAAAGCTTAAACACCACGACTCATAATTGATCACACTTGTGACCAATGATGTGAGGAATCAACCCAATAAAAGCCAGTTCAGAGAGCACTGGTTGTTTAAGGTTGTACATTGGACAGAAATCTGAGAGGCAGAGGAAGAGTGCATCCAAGAGGAGGAAGAGGAGGGGAGCGCAATTCAGAAAGACAAAGAACAGTAATTTCTGATGAAATCCGAGCTACTGATAGACCATGTTTTTGTCCATGGAATGACGATGAGGGAAGCAGGACAAAGAGTACAATCCAACTTTTACTTCATTTTTACTGTATACAGGTGCTAAATTCAATGAGTTTCTTTTTTTTTTTGGCAAAATTAATTTAGCCTACTGTGAACAATAAACATTATTTCTCAAGCTTCATGTCCTGAGCATTGTGTTCTCAATTTTTTGATGTGGCATGTAATGACTGCTCAGTATTGTTTTTATTATTGAATGACTTGGGATATGATCTGACAACATATTTTGGTTTTGCAGGAGGAGTCTGAGGTTTGGTGAAAATAGTTTGAAAATTGGGTTTTGTGCTTATAGTGTTGAGAAAAGCATGGTGGATGTCAAGAAATGTGTTTCAGCAATTGAGAAATACTGTAAGAGTCATGACCTTAAGTTTGTTTAACACATCTTCTCTGCAGCACAAAGCACTTCTATGCCCAAGAAAATAGTTCGCAACATTAAAACAGCTCGCCCCCTTTACAGCGCCAGTAGCTGCCTAGAGCATCTGACTACCCCAGCCCCTCTGAATAGACCTACCAGTGTGACATCATACAATTGCTTAGTCATCAGTTTAAGCCCATTGGCTTAGCAAGGCAAACCCAGTGCAGAGCAGAGACCATATAAAGAATGCAGAGTTATTGAAAACATGGCACTGAGCAGCGCTGAACTGGCCAATCACCACAGACCGGACGACCAACTAGATCAGACTGGGCTGGCATCAGGAAGGAGCCTCACGGTGGCAAAAGCATCTCGGAGAGACTCAGAATAAAGGTGGATCAGGAGTTTTCAGTGTGTTGATGGGCTCATTCTACCTGCTATAGTTCTATGCTCCACCTCTCTCCTCACAGTGGAGTCATGCTGGAATATGACACTAAGACTTAAGATTAAGTCTGTAAAAAGTGCAGCAACTCGGTTTCAGAGAACAGCTTTGGATTTTTCAACACCAAGGATGCAAAAATATTTTTTGGCAGGATTTGTTCAGAAGGGTTTGAATATTGATTGATTGTTTGAGTCTATATTTAGCAGAGACAAATGTGATTTTAGTCCCTTTGTCTCTGCCTGGATGGATACATCTCTGGATATATGTATGTGCATATACAAACATATGTATATTTATATGTATCTATAAAATGAAGAGTATGACTTCAGCCTGCTCTGTTGTAAAAGATAACACTTGTTATAAACTGGCACTATACAAATAGATTGATTGATTAATTGATTGATTGAATATGTGATGGCAGCGAAGTGGACAACAAGGAATATACAGCGTCCTAACAGAATTAAACACCCTTCAATTTCAGAAGACAAGTAAAAGTTTTACATAACTGCCTTTAACTTGTATTCAAAGTTGAATAATTGTGCATTTAAAATCATATTTTAGTTAGAATGTTTGGGTCTGGTTGGTAATTTGCAAGTAAATGTTTACTATGAGCACAAAGAGAACTGTGATCAAAAAAAGATTGTAATACTGTCGTGAAAAAAAAAAAAAATCAGGTTATGATTCATACTTTATCACTCACCAAAAGTTAAACCAAAAGTTTTGTTTTTACATTAGTGACTGTAACATTCTCAAGCAGTCATCAAATTAAATAAATGACACTAAGTTAAATAGGGCTGTCATCAATAACAACCTAATCTTATTATGATTAAGGTCGAAAATTAATATTATTTATATTTTTTCAACCACCCACTCAACATTGCACCAGCCCAGTACCCTTATAGATTGGGCGCTCGCCTAGCCAACAGACCAGCTACCCCCGCTTCCCCGACTCTGTATGAAGTAGCCAGCTTCTGAATTGAAGGATTTGTTGCTGTTTTGCTGAACCACTCTTGGTCTGGACTCTTCTCAAGGACTAATTTTATTGGAGACCCCACCAGGACCTGATGCCCATGACAATACAAATACCAAATCACAGGGTCGCATGAGCCACTGCTCTTGGCATTAAATGGGATCCAGTTTAAGTAGTTCAGGCCTCATTTTCTGTCAACATGCAGTAGTTGATTTTCACATAGAAAGTGTCTCAAGGTGAACTCCTTAAAAGTTTAAATGTTATCACATTTAGCTGGAATAAATGGTTGTGACTATGTCATTTTGCAATCAATATCAATAATAATAAGATAATAATAGTTACAATAAAACAAAATAAAATGTTATAATTGCCTCCAGTGGCAGTAAAATATTGAGATTAATACGGTCATATTAATCATCTGTTCAGTTTCCCTGAATGAGCAGAGAGTATGAAAGCCTACTTTTTTCTGATTTAGTTTTAGCCTCAGGGACAGAAAGAGTAAAAAAAATCCCTGACCATGAAAAGCAATTTTCCACATTTTCCCCTTGAAAATAAAAGTGCAGAATAAAATGCAGCACAAGTTAGAGTCCTTCAATTCTCCTACTGAGGGTCTAAAATAAAGTGTTGTCAACATGCTGCAAAAGACTGCTGTTTACCTGGATGTCAACAAAAGTCAAAGTATCCTGATATTTTATCCACTGAGAATCAAGGATATGACACAATAAATACATCATTCCACACATTTCCATGAGATAACAAGTTAAAGAAAAAAGTTTTGAAAATGAATACATGATTAAAAAGGCAAAAGATAAAATGAGCCTTTAATAATAACCTGAAACAAACAAGAAGTAAAGACCTAGAAAAAGCTTCTCTAAAATTGGACTTTGTGTTGAAATCTGATCCCTACATGGAGTGCAGCAGCATAGTTAAAGGACTGTTGCATGGAGTGAAAAAAACAGAATGCAATGATTTCCAATTCGTATTCAACCTATATTCAATTTAATACAGTGCAAAAATTTGATAAAATTAGATACTTGTTTCTAGCCCGATCAATTAAAGGACTTTCATATTTTTAAAACCATTTTAAGGGGCCTCAACCTGTGTTATTTGCACCCTTTTATGGGAGATTAAGTTTATATATTATACTGGACAAGTCTCTCTGCACACCAAAAAACATCATTGAATGCCTGTGACCTTAATCCCTTTGGCGACACTTCAAGTGACACAAAAAGCAATGTAAAGTGGGGTACACACATAAAGATTATTGGGCTGTTTTGTCTCGGCTTTCCCCCTTACCGACCAAGGATGGCAAACATCAGATTATCATATGTCCAAAAAGATTATCTTATAAGATTATCCTGTGGTCTGAGGTGTGTTGAGCGAATTTGTCTCCATAATTGGCTCCAAAACGGGTCGAGGTCGATAATCGTAAACATTAAACTTGTTCAATTTTTACGACCAAAAATCTTCACGTGTGGGGAAAGTCAATGACTCCCGAGTCATGACTCTGAATTGTGATGTAAATGTAGCCAATCAAGAAGTGAGCTGACTGAGGAACAAGGAAGCAGGTGTAAATCAAAACAAGCATGGCTGACCTGAAGCAAACATAAAGTTCCGTGGACCTCAGAAACGGAGGACCAGCTCACGTGTTCAGACTGTCTCCAGGATTTTTTCCACTTTCTTTTTTTTAATTTAGTTTCTGATTTTTCCATCAAAAATAGTCCCAAGACCACCATCATTCCCTCTTCTCGTACGTCTTCTTCCATGTTGCGTGTTGTGTTTTCTGGTTGTTGCTATGTTTCTTCTTCTTTGTTTTTGTTAGATCATGTTTGATGCCTGATTTTTACCTTCATGTGTGGGGTCTCTATCAGATAATAAAAGCTCTTCAGGTTTAGAAAATCCTTGTGTACCCCGTGTCTTTACTGTCATTTCAGCAGCAAAACGGCAAATAAATGCCCTGCTATTTCAATTTATTTCACCAATGAATGAGCTAAATTAAAATGAGAGCGCTGTAACAAGCAGAAATGTAATCAATGCTCATGCTGTACTTACTCAAAGTTGTACAACACTCTGGACAAAAGCCTGATTTCACTGAACTTAAAACACAAAAAGAAGCAGCAGACTGAAAGACAGAGTGAAGTTGTAAAACGTTTTTTAAGGAGGAAATTATATTGTCTCTACAAAAGTTTGAATCAATGAGAGAGTTCTTGTTCAATAGCGTGACAAATTTAGGGAGAAACTTTAACCGGAAATGTTCATCAGACAGTGAGACGGACCGTGAGAGTCCAAACAAATGCACTCTCATTTATATTCAGAAGAATGAGGCTGAAGACAGCCATGTCTGCAGCTAAAGAGGCATAAACTATTCCTGGGTTATAAAATATGTATTCAATAGAAGAGAAGTGACCTCTGAACTACTAAATGGTGTAACACTGATAATATTAGGACGTCAGCCCATCAAATTAGCCTCATTAAATTACTTTTATAACTCTGACCTTGTGATTATCTAATGAGTGAAAACACATGCAAACACACATATCCAAAAACACTTTTATATTCAATGTTTTCTTTCCTTTTTCCTACCAATTACAATTTTTTTGAGGGGTAATTAAGTCAACTTCTAACCCTGAACTAAACCTTGAGGCTGTGAGTGTAAACAACTTCTTGTTACTCGAGTGATTGACGGAGCAGAGTGTGTGTTTGTGTGTGTTTGTGACCTGGCCTGCTCGCTTACCCGCCCTCCTGCTCTCTCTCCACACTTTGTTTCAGACCTGATGAAGCAGAGACAGACGCCATCAATCAAACTCTACCGAGAAATGTGAATTTTAATCAGAAACTGAAGTCACTTCACACTCAATCAGTCACAAACCGATGGAATTATGAATAATACATTATGAGCTAAATAACCAGATAGTAATTTACACCGATTTTCAAGATTCTTCCCACATATGCAACTGGGGATAGATATTGAAATATGGGGTCGATGGAGCACTGGCGGCAGCCGTGTAGCTCAGTCTGTAAGAGCTTGTGCTGGGAGCAGAGGGTGGCTGGTTCAACGTGGAAGTTGGTTAGGTAGCTGGGGAGATGCTAGCCAACTGTGGTTGTAGGGATGCAACGGTAAATTTCATATCACGGTTATTGTGATGGAAATGATCACGGTTATCATAACTATCGCGGTATTGTTGCAGTGTGATCAAAATGTCCAAAACTACTTTTATACACACTTGAAATCACTTAACCCCTTTAATATTATAATAATAACAGGTCTTTTTGTGTTTTTGTCAATAAATGTGTCAGGAATTGTCTTTCAGTTCAATTTTTCACCCTTTTTTTTCAGGAGAAATAAAAGTAAACAATTCTGGCAAGTATTTGTCATTATTATGTTAAAAATGCTTAAACAGTGTGTAATTACAAGAAAAAAAGATTTAAACTTTAAACAGGATTCTCTTCATAAACAATTGTAAATGAACATGATCAAAATTTTGAGATGACCAAAATAAATGTAACCTATTTTACATACACTCAAACATTTTTGTTTGCCTACAGCATTAGTGTCCATGTGACAGCTCGTTATGTTAGACCATGTCCAGGCGTTTTTTTACTGACGATAGTCCATGAGGAAATTCCTGCCCAGTTAGCCCCCTTCATGACCCTCCTCTGGTCTCCCCTCTCCCTGGCAGATCTCCTCCACATTTCCTCCTCCAATATTTCCAAATTATGATTGATTAAATCCATAAAACAAGAACTATGACGGAAAAAGACGATCTATTCGCAAAACACGGCAAATAGACGGCAAAAGAACGCACTCCAGAAAGATAGATTTATACATTATTTACACAGAAAATACTGATAAAACACCTACAACTCACTCAGGTATGGCTCACTGAATCTTCTCACTCTCACTCTCTCCGGCTCAGTCAGCTCACTTACTCGAGGAGTTACGGTAGTTTTAATCACGCACGTGTTTTTCTTCCTCCGGCAACAGTTTCATGTTTTAGACAGGGTGACCGTCTTCAATCAGTTTCCACTTGGCATCCTTGTAAAATCCAAAATTCGACCAGACTTCAGACTTTGTCCATTTCGAGGGGAAAAAATCTCCAGTAGAGTGCCTGTGCGGGCATCTACTGCCATACTTTTGCTTTCAGAGGCCAAACATGCACGCCTCAGTTTGAGGGACCGTGGCTGCTTTACCGAGGGGCAGACACAAAGTCCCGGCTTTTCCAGGCCATGAGCAGCATCACCGTTATTGACACAGTGTGGTAATCAAACACAGTTTACCGCTAATTAAAACAGGAAATGGCAATACTAACTGTTGGAAATTTTACTGCGGTTTACCATTCTACCGGTAACAGTTACATCCCTATGTGGTTGGTAACGCAGCTGAAAGGGGTAGGTGTCCCTTCCCTCGAGAGCCTTGGGGCTCCATCCAACTTCATCGCACCTGAACACCTATGAATGAAGTAGGGTTAACGTTGCTGGTGGTGCAGATGAGTTGTCAGCAGTGTTAATTTTGTTGACTAATTATTTTCATCATTGTTTTTGTCAACAACCTTTTGTCCCCTGATGAAAACTAGACAGTAACTAATAAAAACAAGTGCACATGGACAAAAACTAAAACTAAACTAACTGACATTTTCGTGAACAAATAAAAACTAGACTAAAATATTTGACAGAGACTTAATCCAATCAGACTGAATTTTGTCTTGTAGAAAGTAGGGACAAGCACAGGGTTAATTCTAATATAAAAGAGAGTGTCTATAACATTAACACGGGCATGTACAAGTAAGATATCAAACTTTGTGATGATATTTTAGGAAAAGCAGGCTTTTGGGATATTGGCAAAACAACAATCCAACATAGTTGTTTGTTGTTTAAAGTATAAAAAGTAATTCAAGTTATAGCTGATGTCATCATAAACCATGTTCACATTACAAAAAGAAAGTGCACATATGCTGAGCCGCTCAAAAGAGCTTAACGGAAATATATGACGGTCCAATTTATAGAACATCTGCCCGCTCTAAAGTTTAAATGTGCTTTTCTCAACTTTGATTCAGTCAGCAGGATTGTTACGAGAGAAGAAGAAGAGATGGAAGAAAGATACAGGACGATCTGGGGGAGTAAAAAAAGAGGGAGGGGAGGGGAGGGGAGATAAAGACAGAGTAGGAGCCTGCTGGAGAGGAAGAGAAATGAGAGTGAAGCATGAAAATCAATTCATATGAGAAGCTTTATTTCTGCTGCAGCTTTAATCAATGTGTCTGCATAAAACACACCAAGCACATCACATTCACAGGCCTATAAACACAAGAGGTGGTTATAATAGCATCCTGTCATGTGGAGAAGCCCTCAACCACTGAATCATTTAGCAAAATCACCAACAAAATACAAAACATCAGGGGGACATGCTTGTACTGAGTGTTAGTGCAGATTACTGTTTACTATTCTCAGTGTAGTGGAGGCTGGATCCATGTGCATGCAAGCGTAAGAGAGAAAAGAGTAAAACTGTGGAACATGACTAAAAAGTAATAATTAAAAACATGACAAAAGCTGCTCTCAATTTTGGCTTTCACTCCTCTATATGTAAACAACTATTTGTGAGTAATCAAAAGCAGAAAAATCAGTGTCAGTATTGAGCGCCGTGTTGCCTCTGCTCATAATTACCACTTGAAAAATTAACATCAGCACAAAATCCACTGTGGAGCTTCACCTGATAGTTCAGACCAGAAAGTAATGCTGCAATGTTTCATGAGATCGATGGCTCTCAGTCAAATGATCAGTGCAACGGGGGGCTGGAGGGCAAAATAGTGTTAGCTAGCGATGGCTACAATGTGGAGCTTAAGGCTTAATATAAGCAAAGGATTACAACTGTCACCTCCATTAACTTACACATGTTTACATCCCATGAAAACCACCAAGTATAAGCAACTGGGACATCATTTTTATCACTTCCCCTTGTACCAATACAGATGTGTGGGCAGCTTCATTTATCTTCAGTGTGTTTGGGTCTATACAGATGGAGACACTGTAGTTTTCCAGTGAGTCTTCACTGGTCTGTGACTGGATCATGCTGGGACCTGCTCATTCATGACTGGAATGAGATCCCCCACAATGACATAACAGAGAGGTAGTGACTGGTTAACGCTAACGCAACTCCAGTAAGGACAAGCCCATTGGCTGTGTTCTTGTGAGGAAAGCACCATCAAATGCACATGTTTATGGTGGAATATGGGCATTCCCTTTGGCTGGATGTTGGCTGGTAATTACCTGGAACTCGACAGGCATTTGGCTGTAAGGGGAACATTGAAGCAGCTGCATTGGTAATAGTAAGTTTTAGTCTGCTAATATTTGTGTAGATTAAGTTACATAACATCTGTTTCGATGTCTTTGAGGCACTATAGCTCCTGTCCAAGTTAAACAACTCATTGTGTAGTTAGCTTGCTAATTAACATCCTATAATGCAGAGTAAGACAAGAAGTCTCAGCAACATTTAACAATGCAGTAGTGCTGTGGGGGAATAAGGAGAGGTCTGTCACTATTCCAAAAATTAGACTTGAATGTTTTTTTGAACAAACATAATTTAAGATATTCTGAATTTGAACAAAGCTAATAAATCGGATAATCCTTAGTTTATGTGACACTCGTCTTCAGTTCACTTTTGGCTACTTCCTTTGTGGATGTAATCACATTAAAGTCAAATGTCAATATAAGATAAAATAAACTGATCTTTCAGCAGCAACTAAAAATCTGAGACGATGGTGAACTGCTTTCTCCGGGTAGGGAGTGAGTCTTTGTGCCAAGTGAGGGAGTTCAGATATCTTGGGGTCGTGTTCACAGTGAGGGTAAAATGGACAGGGAGATGGACAAGGCAATTGGTGAGGTGTCTGCAGTACTGCAGACCCTGTACCAAACTGTGGTAAAGAGTTAAGCTGAAAGGGCAAGCTCTCACTTTACCACTCCATCTTTGCTCCGACACTCACCTATGGCCTTGAGCTCTGGGTAATGACAAACAGAATGAGATCACTGATACAAGCGGTGAAATGAGATTCCTCAGGAGGGTGGCTGGGCTCAGCCTCAGAGATATGGTGAGGAGCTTGGACATCCCGCTTCTTTGAAAGGAATCAGTAGAGGTGGTATGTAGTTAGAATGCTTCCAGGTTGCCTTCCTATAGAGGTTTTCAAGGCACGCAGACCCAGAACTCATTGGAAGGATTACATATCCCATCTGGCCTGGGTACGCCTCAGGATCACTGAGGAGGAACTTTACAATGGCCCTGGACAAGCAGAAGATGGATGGATGGATGAACAGTTCTTTGTTATTATGTTAGTTTAGAATTTAAGCGGTCCTCAGCTAAGGATGCTTGACTTCCTGTTTGAACCAGACAATGCTTATTGTGGAAGAAAAAAGGGAAACATCCATTAGATCAAAAGGGACAACTTCAGCTTGACTATGGTGAAAAAAATTCCATGAATAGTAAATGGAAATATCTAAAGCACACAGATCAACTATGAAGCTGACAATTGTGGAGAAGTCACTTCAGAGTCCACGCAGCTTCCCAAAATCCAATCAGAACCTCCAGTGACATGAATTAATCTGAAAGTGATTTTGTTACGGCCTCTTGGTCACCCTCCTCACAGATTTCAAAGAGTGTGAGTGTGTGTGTGTGTGTGGTGTAATCCCAGGACTCAGCTTGAAGCAGATTGAATGTAGCACTTAAAGATTCCCCTGAGACAAACAGACCAACGTTTACACCTCCCTGCTTCATTCAGATCCATGCTGCTCCACAGTGTGTGTGTTTGCGTGTATGCACAGTATCTCTGTGTGATGTGTCGCTCCAGGCTCACACACATGCACACGCTGCTTTATTGAAGTATAAGCCAGTCCAGGTTAAACACGACATGCTCGCTTTGCCTGCAGCATTTCCTCTTTCTTTCTCTCCATTCATGTTTTTTTACTGCTGCTGAATCTGCAGCAATTACAAACAGCTCTCTCTCCATCCTTCCTTCCTTTATTCCCTCCTTTCTTCCCATCTTTGAGCACACACACTCAGCCTGGTTCATTTCCTTCCCCTGTTCCCTCTTGCCCTTCGTCCCTAGCTGTTATTTATTCTTCATCCCTCTTTCTCTTTACATTTCCTCTCTTATTTCCTCCCCTCCTCTCTTTCTCTTTAAATATTCATTTCTCATCCACCTCCTTTTGTACCCATCCTGCTGCAACCCGTATTTCCCCCAAAACCTCTTCATCATCTATGGCTGCGAAATAATTGAAGATGTATGAGTCCACTGAAAAACAAGACAGGGGTAAGGCTGTAATGTATACACTGATTTAGTTTATATGTATGCTGTACCTGTTATGCTATAAATATCCTGCCCTGTACCAGCAGATGTGTATTTTACTAATCATAATATGCTGTTGCTATGAAAATATCTGCTGTTTTAGCCACTATGCAAAGTTTGTGTGAAGCTCTCAAAGGAGAAAAAAACAAGAAGAAATTATTGTGGACTTGTTCTGTGTTAAGAAGAGAACACGAGCTGAATATCGTTCAAGAAGGTATGACTGTGAAAGCAAACAAAAAATAGACAAGTTAGCCTTTTTAAAAAACTGCTGTGTCTTACTTTATTCGGTTTTGCTAAATACAGACAGTTTATACACAGAAGTTCACCCAGAAAGAAAAAGTTGTCCCTGGCATTAGATCAGGATGTCAAACTAGATGGTAGACGGGGAAAGAGGGCAAAGCAAATAAAAAAAAAAAAGTTGTTCCCAACAATCATATTTTAAGGCCTTACTATGAAGTCTGTTTTCGATTTGCACAAAAATAATTTACTACATACAGTACTGGTCATACCTGTTATAATAGATGCTGCAGCTCCTTTAAGTACAGGTTCACCAGCTTTTGTAATCCTCGCACTGTCTGTAGTTTTCATTTATTTTATTTCATTCTATTCATTTTATGTTTTTGTTTTGTCTATTTTATTTTATTTTCCTATTTGCAAAGTTTTAAATGTTGTACATTCCCTCTCTTTAAAGCTCTAGTTCATTGGAGCACAAGTTTCTGAGTCAATATCTATGCATCTTTTGCTGAATGCATTATGTGAACTGCTACTGGATGGCTTTGCCTCATCTGTGACCAAAACATTTATTTATTTCATTCATAAGGGCTAGGGGTATTTATTGGCATGATTATGACAAAAGATTCATGTTGCAAATCATAGTTATGGGTGACAATATGAAACATCATGATATACCACAATGCTCTTAACAGTGCAATACATCATAATTTTTCTCCAAAAAGTTTTTTTTTTTTTTTTAATCACATTCAGAACCTGTAACAATGTTTACATAAAATACAGTTTATAATCAGTGTTAGTTATGAAAAACAGTTGCCTGCAACATTTATAACTATTATCGTCCGTCCAATTGACAGAAATGATGGTAATAACTATAACAGGGAGTGACAGTCTGGCTGAATGTCTACTGCCAACTACGCCTGAAGTAAGGGTGTCAAAAATAATCATTTAATCGGTGCATCGTGATACAGACGGTGATGAAGATGCATCGATACAGAGACAGTAAATAATAATTTAATCTTGCAGAGGCTAAAGCTACACTAAAGTTTCAGTTTTGATTCTGAGGAAGAAAAAGAAAAATGAGACCTACAAAATTAATTTAATTTACAATGAAAATACATTTTGCTGCAGTTGATCTAAAAACAATTTCTAATAGATAAAAGGAGTTCATATTCAACTGCCTGCTTGTGTTTTTTGTTTTTTAAATATGAAAAATCTAGGATACATCTCTCTGTGTTGCAGTGTGATATTGAATCATACTGAATTGTTAACTTAATAATCCTAATTGAATTGTGAGAGTAGTGATGATCCACAGCCCTATCCTAGAGGCTGCACCAAAATACGAACAAAAGGTCAAAATTTCTATATATTATTCAAAACTAAAATGTCAAAATACTGCACTAAATATACCAATACAACATTGCACCACAAAATATAGTCGTACTAATATTTCCTTACACCCCTAATAAGGGACCATTGCCACATAAAAATTATCCAGACTCTCTGGTTTCCCATCCCCCTGTTTTTCTGTCCTCCTCACATCCTTTAGCCTTTGTTTCTTTTTCTCCTCTCGCCTCTCTTACCTCAGCACCCCTCTTCCATCCCTCCATGCCTAAAAACACCACACAGCCTGCAGCTACCTTTAACCTTACCTTTCTTTCTACCTTGTTTAGGATATTTTTTGCTCTCTGTCTGTACACTCTGTGCCCCAGAGGGATTCATGTAAATCTGCATTTTTCTTTCCATTTTTCCACCTTTTCCCTCCTTCATCCTCCCATCCTCCCTCCATCTGCTCTAAAACATACTGCAGCCCCGGGCAGTCTGTATCAGTGATGGGGACAGGCAAATAAAACATTTTAATAATGTAAGAGACACACTGCAGCATGTTTACAGACTGACTTTACTGTGCCATGTATCATGTAGTTGACATGGAGGGCTGACCTTAAGTTTAAAGGCTTTTTGCATCCATGCATCATCAATAAGATTAAAGAAAGAGACGCTCTCTATCTTTACTGTACAGAGCACCGGCCTGATCAGCAGAGTGGACTTATGAAGATATTTTGGCAGGGACACACATGTCCAAAAGAGTGTGGGTGCTACATTCCAGTACTTTACATGTTCTGAGGCTCTGGTTTGATCCCAACCTGTAGCTCATTTCTTGTGTGTCTTCACCGCTCTCTTGCCAACTCTGTCCTTAGTCTCTCTAAACTATAAATATAAAAGACAACAAAAGAACAAAGAGACCTTAACTGTAAAAGTTTCATGATGCCCCATGACCAAGACTCAACAACACTTGTCATAGTTTTAAATGACACTTTAATCCAGTTTGACACCCTGGCCTGACAGCAATGACAACTTCTTCCTCCTGGGGATCTTCTGCTTATATATATTAAAAATAATAAAGTCAGCAGCAGATTTTACAGCATTTGGCTAGGCTACATGGACTAAGTTTCTTGACATGTTATCACTTAAAGTTCAATTTGGAAAAATTCCAGTCAGGGCTGGGCGATGTGGCGTAAAAATAAATTCCCTGATTTTTTTCCACAAAACTCGATTTCTGATTTTAATCAACTTTGTCCCTCTGTAAAAACAAACTAACAAAAAAAAACCTCCAAGTGACACAAAAATTGTCCACATGAACACTGGAGGATGAGCTATTTTCACAGAATATCAACATAGAGCTCTCTAAACAGTATTTAACCTCATTTAGAAAAGCAAATACAAGCCTAAACATGTGCTTGTGCAAAACCTGACAGGGCCTACCATCATGAAAATGGTATATTTTCAGTATTTATATTTTCAAACATTTCAACAACTTTTGATTGGAGTAAGTCAGAAAAAAAAATCTCTATTTTTAATTTTTAAATATTCTGCAGAAAATAATTCAAATCGATTTTATTGATATATTGCCAAGTCTTACCATTTTGTCCTATTCTTGACACATAGTGATGAATCTACTACTGTTAATTATATGTTGTTTCCCTCTTTTCTGAGCACACAAACATCACACATACCCCTGCTGTTGTAGTCATGATTGGCACTCTTTGCCCCAACTCTACATCAACATTGGTCAGGAACACACTATAGTATGTGTGGATCCATCAGCAAAAACATGACATAAGATGGTGCTATCGTAAAAGAGAAAACAGACCAAAAAAAAGTTTAGTCTGATCCGGCCTTAACGGTCAAGTTGATACTCAACTAGAACTACCATCTGGCTGGTCAGTTTTAACAACGTGAAAAATCATGGGTGGGTCAAGAAAAGAGCAAAGGGTCAATAAAAATACAGAAAGCAACCCATCCATCATCTAAACAGTAAATTCCTTTCTGGGTTGTGGTGGGCTTGAGCCTGCAACAGCTGACTCCAGGCAAGAGACATGTTACACCCTGGACCGATCACAAGCTGATCACACACACTCACACCCGAAGGCAATTTAGAGTCATCAATTAACCTAATGAGCATGATTTTGGCCTGTGGGAAGAAGACAGAGTACCTGGAGAAACCCATGCATGGACAGGGCTCCACACAGGAAAGCTCCCAAACAGGAAGTCACAACTGTGTGCTTCCTGCTAAGAGGAATCAGCACCACCTGCTGTGCCACTGTGCATCCGACGCTTAAAATAAAGGCAGTGAAAATTAAATTTCCTTCACTCTGCCTGGCTATTCTTGTTCTATTGCTGCATGTATTATAAGCCTGTGCTCAAAATATCGATACGGGAAAAAATATCCTCTTGCACTCCTTGGGGATACATGTATCGATACAGATTCTACAGAATCGATACAGCCTCAGTGTTTTGACAGTTGTTGTCAATAGACTTTGGGTGATGTTAACAATGGCACAGTTCAAAGTAGAAGCCAAACGACATGATGAAACACATGTTCCTAACTTGAACTTAGGTCTACCATCTTTGAGGACCTGAATTTAAGTTTCTTAAGTTGGAGAATCATTTAAAACTCATCCTTGTTCTTTTTCTTCTTGCAATAAAAAACAAAAGCGTAGTCAATGTTCGCAATTAACGTGTATCGTTATACATATCCTATCATGGCCTCAATGTTGGGATACGTATCGTATCGTGAGGTTGCTGGAAATACCCAGCCCTAATGAATTATAGTTTTTATTTTAGCCAAGAGCAAAATAAATCAGACTGAAACTGCTTAAATGTGTCCATTTATTCTGTGAAAACAAGAAACATTTTTGGTAGAAGATAAATGCGTATCACCTCAAAGACAGAGCAAGGGACGATCATAAAGATTGTATGTTTAATAGGAGGTTCAGGAACAGTGTGCTCCGTTTGACCTAAGAAGTTGCAAAACTGACTTGAAAGTTGCATGCATCAAACTGAATACCTCTGAAGATGAAATTCCAACTCAGAAGTTCAGGGGGTTTTCAGTAACTCCATGTTCACAGCCTGTAACTGGAAGAACTAGATGCTGTAACTTGAAGAACACTCCTCAAAGTATTCTTAGGATATGGCCAATTCAAGCAAGTGATGACTATGAGGTCTAATAATAAGTTGATGCAACCATAATGTCATTCCATGCTCCAATTTCCTACTTTAAGAGTCAGCTGGAACTTATCAGGATTTCAACCGTAGTTTTGTGCCAAGTTTGAAAAACCTTCAATGCATCCTTGAAATGTTGGTCTCACAAGATTATTGGCCACAGTGATCTTGTCCTTTTTTATTTTTTTATTTTTTTATTTAACCAGATTAGTCCCATTGAGATCAGGATATCATTTGCAAGGGAAACCTGGTCAACAGGTCAGCAGCACCTCATAATAAATACAATTCAAGAAAAGAATAAGGCAATAAATTACAAACAATAAATATGGAAAAATTTCAACAATTTGTCAGAGGAAGTGCGACAGTTTTGAGGATAGTAATTAAAAGCACAGGCACAGGCAAAAAGCTTTGACTGAAACAACTTTAAAGTAATTTAGTAAACACTTGTGCAAAGTTTGAAGAAAATTCCCCAAAATGTTCTTGAGACTGCATTTATAGGCAAGAGATGATCTTGACCTCTGACCTATTACCTCCAAAAAGGCTGATTTTTGTGCAGAGATTGAAGAAATCCCTCAAAATGTTATTGGGATATTGATTTCAAAAGGCTAGCCAGGATAAACACATAGACAACACAGAAATATGAAGCATCCAGTCCTGGCTTGACCATTCATCCATTGTCCAAACCGTGTATCCCTGGTACACTCTGGACTGGTCACCAGCTGATCACAGGGCTAACTTGTAGAAACAAACAAGCCATACACATGCACATTTATACCTAAGGACAATATAGAGTCATAAATGAACCCAACAAGCACATCTTTGGTCTGTGGGAGAAACCAGAGTACCCAGAGAAATCCCACGCATGCACGGGGAGAGCACGCAAACAGCACAGAGAGGGCTGACTCAACTAAGGAATCAAAGCACCAACCTTCTTGCTGTGAGTACAGGTAGAGCACTATTTTTTATCACTATTTTACCTCTTTACTCCTGTATTTTTTTTGTTGTTGTTGTTAAAGTCTCCTTTTGCACATTAAACCTCAAATAATTCACAAATTATGTGGCACGAATGTGAAGATTATCCACCATAAGTGGGTTGAATGAAGGGTTTTTTCCATGTGCACAGGGCATTAAGTCTCCAAAAGAACACAGGGAGCAGCAACTGCAGCTAATTTACTTTAAGCATAAGTGGACACACACTCACCAAGCCCTCAATTCCCTGTAGATGTCCGACTAATAGGCCATCTGTTGTTCTTTACCCAAAACACAAAAGAAATCAGCAGCAAACTTCTCCCTCTGCCTCCTCCTGAACCCTCTGTGAAAGTTTACCAAAAAGCTCACAATGACCAAATGCACCAACATCAGTGTTGAATCATTTATTAACTTCATACAGCAGCGTGCAGTTTTCCTGATGGGACGAAACAAACTGTTACACCTTCTGTCTTCAAACAGGCATCATGGAGGCGGCAGAGCATGCAGCTCATCACTCACTTTATTCATAATTAATGAAACAATCTGTACATCTGCATCACTGTTAATCACTGCGCAGTTTACCGAGGGAAGGTGGGATGTCGAGCTTTCATGGAAGGCTAAGCAACAATGACTGAATCCCCAAAAAGGTGTTCATCAGATTAAGATATCAAAATATGAGTTTACAAAGATGGCACAGTTTGAAAGTAAAGTCTGCAGGGTTTGATTTGTATTTTTTCTGCGGGTGAAGGGTGATGCTGAATTGTTTTTTCCTCTTATCACATAAACAGACAAATTGTTCTTTTCAAACATGCTGAAAAATAACCAACCAAAGACTCAATCAATCAATTCCTTTGACTGCAGAAATATTATTTATAATCATTTTTATCTTCCTAACAATCATGTAAATGCACCTGGTTGATTTGCTTTTATTTTGAAATATAAATTAACAAAACACTGAGGTCTGATCCTGCTCTACCTTTCCTTTAATGCAGTGCTGCGGCCTCTTTCACACCATTGTTCCAGAATTTGCCGGAGCTGCCAAGTAATTTCTCTCCACATCCTTCTCCCCAGGTGGTGTCCCTGCAGTCCAATAGATGAGCCAGCCCATTTCTTAAGTCCTGCAAATGCCTGTCAGAGCCAGAGGTGTTTAACTGAAGCCAAGGGAGGAAAGGATATCCCACTTCTGCTGGTGTCCAATATTCCATCCATCCATCCATTATCTACACCCTTTACTCCTTTCAGGGTCACATGGGACTGGAGCCTATCCCAGCTGACATTGGGCAAGAGGTGGGGTACACCTTGAACTGGTCGCCAACCAATCGCAGGGCTACATGGAGAGACGGACAACCATCCACGCTCACACTCTTACCTAAGGGCAATTGAGAGTCACCAATCAACCTAGTGAGCATGTTTTGGTCTGTGGGAGGAAGCTGGAGTGCCCAGAGAACCCACACATGCACGGGGAGAACAAGCAAACTCCACCCAGAAAGGCTCTGACACAGGGATCAAACCAGCAACCCTCTTGATGTGAGGTACGTGCACTACCTGCTGCACCACCCTGCAGCCCTGTCCATTCATTATTTTCAAACTCATACATTTTGAATATCACACCTTGTCTAAAATAGTGGTGGGCAACTGGCAGCCCGGGGGTGCACACGCGGCCCTTGTATCGGAAAATACTTGGGTAATATATTTTACATGATTTTGTTGACTTGACTTGTGACTTGTTGATCTTTTGGGTCAACATTCTGCTCGTGTCAGTTTCCTAAATTACATTTTAAGTCCGTTTTCTTCAAACATAAAAGAGAAAACACTACGCTTCTGTGGCACACTGTATCTCTTGCTGACGGTGGTTGTCACTGCTAAATCAAAGTCAAGCTAGATGACAAACATATTTCATTCCTGTAAACTTTTCACAATAAAAGTCATCATGTCTAAGTTTGTCAAAGAGCTTTTAAGTTGAAACAGCTCAACAGGAAACAGGGACACAGCAACTTAACCAAACTTATCACAGCCGTCTGAACTCAAGAGCGGGAGGCTCAGAGCTCATCAGTAACTCTGGGGGTAAGAGCTGCAACTAAAGCGGGGTCCACACATAAGGATATTCTAAATCTGAAGAGATGTTTTATCTGTATGAGACCCCACACATGAAGATATCAGATCAGGCATTGAACAGTTTTGATTGTACTGTGTGTGGTGTGCTCTGATAATCTCAACACAGCACATCACACACACAACCACTCTGTCCCACCACCGATCTAGAATCTAGTCCTCCAAGACAGAAATCTGATCAGACGTGATGTAACAAAAACGAAGAAGAAACATAGCAACAACCATAAACGTTATCTATGGCAACAACTGGAAAACACAACACGCATCATGGGAGAGGACATACGAGAAGAGGGAATGATGGTGGTCTTGGGACTATTTTTGACATAAAAATCCTGAACTAAAAAAAGAAAAGACTGGAAAAAAATCCAGCGCGAACACGTGAGCTGGTCCTCCATTTCTGAGGTCCAAGAACTTTATGTTAACACACCTCAGACCACAGGATAATCTTATAGGATAATCCTATAAGACATAAGATAATCCTTGGTCAGGAAGGAGGAAAGTTGGGACAAAAACAGCCCAATAATCTTTATGTGTGTACCCTGCTTTACAGAGAACCTCACTTAGGCTGATAAAAACATCTTCCTCTGGTCTGATGAACTTTACATACAGAGACTTTTACAGGCATCTGTCTCTGCTCACATAGACTCAGGGGGTAACTGCTGCAGGCTTGAGAGAAAGCTGGTTTAAAGCAGAATAAATTGTGATGATGAATACCAAATGAAAAACACAAACTACAGGGGACGCCTGTTAGTCTGTGATTACTATAAGCTTTTTCTGCAATCTTACTTCTCCTCATCTTGACTTGTTTCTGCTCCCTCTGCCTCCTCACGGGTTTGTAATCAAAAGCCTGTTGACGACGAAAACAAAAACATCCTCTTCTATCATTAAAACCATTATTATGATCCACATTTATTTATTTAATGTATAAGCAAACGCTGTGATTTCCACTCAATGCAATGTTAATTATCAGTTTTGCAAAGTTGCCATAAAATCTAAGTGTGCTTAATAATTGGGATCTCAGTATCAGTCAAAGTAATTGTGATTATATATATTTTTCCATAATGGAGCAGCCATTTGAGTAGCAGCTATGATTAAAAAAATGATGGTTTTGATGAATATTTTTGAGTAGTGCTTGATTTTCTTTTGGCCTTGTGCAGAGAGACTCTGCTGGTGGATAACCTTCATCACTCCATTTAACTCTTGTCCCTCTCTGCTGTTTCACACTCATTTAATCAATATTTTTAAGCAGTGAAGGATGCAGAGAAGTGATTCAACAACAAAAGTGTGGATTAAAAAAGGTTGTTGTTGCAAGATTGATGTGACTTATTTGTTTGCAAGGTCAATTCAGGCTCATGCTGCAGTAAATCAAAAACATAACATGACTTTTAACCACCTAAAATTATGTTGATAAAGTAAACACGTTTCGATTGATTAATGGAACATTTCTAATCAATGCAGTGCATGTTCAGTTAAATATTCATCTAAATAATTTGCCCTTTATCATTAATTTGTAAACACACTTCCCCACAGAGCACTTTTTAATTTTTAAGAGTCACTTTTGATTTTTATAAAGTTGTAAAAGGATGACACGCAGAGGTGTTTTAATTGCTTTTGTCCTTGTTAAGCTTTTATCATTTTAATTAAACAATATCAGAGTGTCCCCTCATAAAAATGGGAAAGAGTTGAAACAAAACCAAGGCGCTGTTGAGGATCATAAACTCCAAATTATTTACCAACCAATTAGTGCGAGCTGCTGGAGCTGTGAGCAGAACAGAATTAGTGCTGTGTTGAATTCACTTTCATTAGCGACTTTATGTTTTTACGGTTTTGCATTTCAATGAGGCCGTTTGAGCTCCTGGCTTTCTTTGCTCATTTAATTCTTGGTTTCAGTGTTGAAGGGGATTATTGGTGAGGGACAACGTGGAATAATTTCTGCTTCTGACCATTCTGTCTTGGACTCGCAGCTTCATGATGATTAGAGTTGTGTTTTTGTTGTTTCTGCTGTTAATTGTTTGCAATTTTTCAATCAATCTTGCATAAATTATTGATTCTGCCTTCCTTTCATGTTTCATATTCATGCTTTCATTTTGCACCAGGTGAGGGAATTTCACGGTTTATATTTATGCAAACCTCTCAGCTCTGTCTTTCATTTCATCCATCTTCCCATGATGATGAAGGACACGTCCTTCGGGATAAAGGGGATTCCTCTCTACTTTATTTCTCCTTTCCTTGCATACATTGTCTCATCACAGGCCTTAATTCTGCAGCCATATTGAGGTTACAGTCTGTTTGCTGGTTTGCATTTCAAACAGGCTAACCTTCGCTTTTTTCCTCAAATTTTCTCACTCTGTGTCTCGTGGCGCTGTGATCAAAGGCTTATTTTCCCAGGGATACATTTGTCATATTCGCTTTCCTCCACGACACGGACACAAGATAATGTGCCAATTTGTGAAGGCTTTCATTCAGAGGCTCAGTGTTTCATGAGGCTGGAAAGGGAAGGAGCCACGTGGGAGAGGAATTTTTACCCTGCCAGAGTCAGAGGCTCCCCTCTTTTGGCAAAAGGGAAGGATTTACAGCTGAAAACATAGAGGAAATATATATGCCCACCAGAGAGCCTCCCCCATTGTTGATAAAGGTACAGTATTTGTAGGCATAAGAGAGATGTGAACAGCATTGAACAGGGACCAATGCAATTATTGATCCTGCTAATCGATCCAGTTCTTAATTGAGTTCTTTAACAATTCTGGTGGATTTTCTGTGTGTAAAATAGTTGTCCCACACATGTTTTTTGTGTCAACAACGTGAAACACATGGCACTTCTGATGTTTACCAACTACTGCAAAGACAAATGTTTCAGCATCCAGAGACACAGAGATTTTTTAAACCTGTTTTTCTGCCTGCTTTAATGCACGTTTTCGTTTGTACTTTTGTAAGGTGACCTTGAGTGCCATGAAAGGCAGCCTTAAATAAAATGTGTTATTATTATTAATATTATTTTCTACTGGGATACCAGGGTCAATGTATGTAAAACTAAAAGTGCTGCAAGAGCACAAACCTCTGCCAAGGCATTTACAATGCTGTTGAAAAGGTAAACATCAAAAATGTGGGAATGTGCCCTTTGTAACGCCGTTAAAAATTCTTGAAAAAATTCAGATCACCACCAAAACATTGTCACTTTTTCATGATGTGATAAGAATACATGCCCATATTCAGTGATGTGTTTTGCTACCTGTCACTTTTCTTGCGGTTGGTTCAATCTGAGCTGAATGTCTGCTTTGTGGCTGACTGCTGATGTGAAATGCAGTCACCAGGGAGTCAGAACTCAGCAAAGTCAAGAATCAGAAGACCAGCTTGCAATACAAATTATTGTAAAGCGCGATGTCTCCGCCCAGGATTTCTAAAAGGATCTCTGCAACTGTGATTCAGGGCTCTTTCTGATGCTACACTTCCTGCATGATGTGATTGGCTCAGAGAGAAACCTCACCTGAGTAACTTTATTTGTGATCATTTACCCAATAAATGGACAGATTTATGCCTATGTGTAACCCTAATAAACTTGTCATTGTCCTTCCTGTTCAATTACATTTTGAGCACAGTCTGCCTTCTTACATGTCACACATTTATTACTCTTATTCCAAATATTCCTAAATCTTCATTAAATGTTCAAACACATACTATTTGTGGTGTGGTCCTTGCTAGTGAATGACTCATTAATATCCCTTCATCTCATCCTGCAAATGGACTGTGCTACTTGTGCTGCGTCACAAAAGCCCTTTGATTTCCCTTAAGTGAATAAAGTCACTTTTGACTTCAACAACTGAAACTAGAGAGGTAGCAACAGCTTCAAATGAGCCTCTAACCATGCTGCAGTGTTCTGTGAGAGAACAACCTGGACAATAAAAACCCTCTGCAGAGAAACAGGAGTAGGATTTGGGTTAAGCGTCCTTTTGTCAGTGTTGGAGTGTGTATGCGTGTGTTTGTCTGTTTCTGCACCCGAGTCAGATAAGACCTGGTTTCCTGAATCCCATTTGAAGAGGTACAGGAGGAGGTTATCCCTCTGCTGCAGAACACACACACATATTTTACGTTTTACTTCGCTTGGATGTGTCTTACATTTAGCCTCATTTCTCTCACTAACTTGAACTTTTCTTCTTCTCCATCTGACTTTGAATTAACCTTTGCCTCCCTCCCGTCGCCTCTCTTACACACAAGAAACTATCTGCAAGTAACTTTCCATTAATTGCTTTTCTGCATCGCTCTGACGTCTCACTGTTTTGTCTTTCTCTCCTCCTGAGCTCTAAATTTCTTTGTACCTCTCCTTCTTTGTCACACACCCTCATTCTCACACATACGGAGAGAAAGCTGTAGCTTGGCAGGAACAAATACCGCAGTACCAGGGTGCAAGTCCAACACATGAGTGCACACACACACACAAACACACACTGAGCCTGGCAGGACCACTGCAGCGCTGGGTGCAGTGTAGGAAGGCAGCGTTATGATTACCTGAAGGTGATTCTGTTATTTCACCCTCCAACAGCCGGCAGCAGCCGAGAACAACTCAACGCCAAAAACCTTCATCTGCCTCACGCAGGCTGCTTTAAGCACACACATCTATGTCTACATGACAAACTGTGGCTCAACACTCATTTGACAAAAGTGAGGACAGATTGGTGTCAATGTTAAGAAACAACTGTTAGTCTAAAAGGTTAAGCTTTTGAAAAGCATTCATAATGCAAAACATGGTAGGGCTTGTTGTGACAGCTTTTCAAAGGAAGTCAGGTCTGGACTTCAGGAAGATCAGTGTAGTACCTGCTAAGGTTGTCACTTTTCCTAAAAATCAAACTCGAATGGTTTTCGAACATAAACCCAAATAAATGAAGATATTTGGTTATTCTGCCTCCCCCCCAGGGAAGGAGACTCTCTCATCCGCCCCTTCGGTAAAGACCCTGCCGAAAAAAACACAGTCACACGGGGTTGACGAAGCGCTGCTACACTCGGCTGTATAACTTGGATTAAAGGTCGACGATTAAGCCTGTAAATTTGATGTGGAGGACGAGTGACTTAACTGCTCTGCACATAACCAACACACAGCCCGGTCTTTGACTGTAAAGTTTGCCATCAACACTGTAGAACCCAAAACACTACCACGCAGCGCTCCTCAGATGACTCAGTGCTGTTAATGTCCGCTCGGAGAGGCAACTTTTTGTTTACTGAGGTCAAGAGAGCAGCGGATGTGGCTGAGGGTCAAGCTGTGCCGAGAGCGCCCTCTGTTGGATGAAACGGCCCACTGCTCCAGGTGCCCTGATGTGCTGCTACACTCAATATTTTACATTCGAGTATTTATTTACTATTCGGTTACAGATATTTATCCCCATATTCGTTATTGGAATATTGGATATAAGGTAACAGCCCTAGTACCTGCACTCTTAAACTCCGAAGCCACACTGTCGTATCAACAGAATGTGTCTTGACACTGTCTTACTGAAATAGGCAGGGATGTCTCTCAAAAAAAGAGGTCACTTGGAAGACAGCATATGTTGCTCCAAAACCTGTGTACCTCTCAGCATTAATGGTGCCTTCACAGATGTGCAAGTTACCCATGTCATGGGCACTAACACACCCCCATACCTTTGCTCTGAAAACAGTCTGGATTAGGGCAGAAAGATTTTTCATCTTCAGATCGAAAATACAATTTCAGACAACGCAATCATGTGATCGCCAAAGCTGCAATTTTTTGCAGCGGATCTGTTGTGTCAACTATTTTACAAATTTGAGGGCAATTTTCATTTACAGAAGTACTGGTAAGAAGGTCAACCCTTAAATAATGAAAACAGATTATTTATCATCAATATTAGATGATGAATAATGTGTTATGTGCTTTTGATCATTGATTTCCTTACTGTTGTCTATACTGTAAACATAGTGAATGTTGCACTGAAGCTTGATTTTGAAGAAAATTGTGAATTGAATTGAAATTGCAATATCTGCCAGATAAATCACACTTAGATCTTTCCCTGAAATCGTTCAGCCCTTGTCTGGATGGTCTTTTTCCTCTTTATCTCAGAGAAACAAAAGTTCCATGATTTCCAAGTACATTTTTAAATGTGGACTCAGACCACAGCAGACTTTTCCACTTTGCCTCAGTCCATCTCACAAGAGCGTTAGCCCAGAGAAGCTGGCGTCATTTCTGGATGATATACGGCTTTTTCTTTGCATGGTGGTTTTAACTTGTAACAAACTATGTTAACTGACATTGTTTTGAGAAGTGTTCCTGAGCCCATGTGGTAATATTTTTTAAAGAATGTTTACTTACAGAGATGTCTCTCGATTCTCTGAATCTTTTGATGATACTATGGACTGTAGATGATGAAATCCCGAAAGTCCTTGCAACTGTACATTCAGAAACATTCTTAAATCATTGGACTATTTGTTCATGCACTTGTTCACTAAGTGGTGAACCTCACCCCATCAATACTTGTTTACGACTGAGCCTTACTTGCTCTTTTTATGCCCATGAATGACCATCACCTGTTTCCAATTAACCTGTGGAATATTCACGAGTTTCTGAGCATTACTTTCTCAGCCCCTTGTTGGCCTTGTCCCAGTAAAGGTAAAAAGATGTCTTTCTTCAGTTCCTCCTGAAGGACATCTTAAACTTATACAGAATTCTTATACCATCATCATTTCATTATTTCTATAAACCCATTTTATATATCTCTTATAGTAAATATATTAAATATGAAAATATCTGTAGTTATCTTTATGTATGTGTAATTACACATACTGCTGTTGATAGAAATATTTTGTTTGCAATGTCCTAGCAAAGAAATAAGTGTGCATCAACACAGTTATTATGAGTATGTGCATGTACAGTATGTGCATAACATCTGCTTTGGTTAGTAAATAATTATTTGGAAAAGGGCTGAGAATCAATTACTTTTTTTACTTCCTCCCACTGCTTTTTGAAGATGTTGGCTGGATATTGTCTTGTTTTGTTTGTTTTTTTTTCCTCTTTGTCAGTGATTTTATTTTAACTCCACATTCAAAATAAATGATGAAAGAAAGAAAGAAAGAAAGAAGAAAGAAAGAAAGAATCTAACTTGTGTCCAATATCCATATAGAGTCAACCAGACAAAGCAAAAAGGTACAACCTGAACAACAGTTTAATCTCAACAGTTATAGAATAAAGAAGTCACTGAAGCCAACACAACCTTAATTCACTCAAAGCCAGAAGTGCTGACCATGACCACATTTCTGTTAACATTTCACTGTTATTTTATAAGCCTGTATGGCTAAAATTCCCTTTGTGTTTCACTATTTATTTGACTGTATGTTATTTAATTTGATCAGACCTTCTGGGATCGCCAGGTTCCAGTGGAGGTCATGGTGGACTGTTTGATGTTCCCCCTGTTTTCAGTCCTTTTTCTCTGAATGCTGCAGTCGATTTTGTGTGAGCCAGACTGAGGCTTTGCTGAAACTAATCCCTGTTTTTAAAGCTATTCCAGACGGCATGATTACATCCTGTGGAGCTGACAGAAAAACTGAATGTGGGCTGTGAAAATGTATTCAGAGAAAAAATCAAAAAGCCTCTCATATTCAATACGCCATGTTTCCTAAAATCAGGCTAAGAGTGTTTTCAGTTTCAGGCCACGAGGTCAAACTGTCTTTGGTTACAAAATACTGTGAGTAATGTATGTCTGCTTTTGAAGAGCCCCATGGCATTGAAACGACAGTTTAACTGATAAAAGTGAGTTATATTTGACACTTGTGAGTGCTTTTCATAGTGTTTCTCATCAAGCCTTCTTATTATTCTCAAGTATATTTGATGCTACAGTCTGAATCTGTGAATCCAAATCTTAAAAGAATGAATACTGTGAGACATAGGGCTGCCAGTTTTCCTAAGAGTCAATCTCAAACAGTTTTCAAGAATATACACTAATAACTGAATACACATTCATAACAATGTATGCTAATAACTTGCGTACTCTATGAGGATATTAGACTTAGACAGACTTTATTGTCGTTCAGTATGCAGCAGGCGTACAGAATGAGATTTCGTTTTCAATACGCTCGAGTTTACAGATTCAAGTATAGTGCAAAGTGCAATATATAAGAACGATATAATAAAGTGCAAATGATAGCAAAAAATGTGCAAGAACTGCAAGAGGAATATTAATATATCTATATGTTAAATATTACACATGACATATGAACAGCAGAAGAAAAATATGAACAGTAGGAATGCTAAAGTCCAGTAACAGTCCACAGTCGGTATGTACAGAAAGATTTAGGAGTTCAATATTAGACTACTTACTTTGACTATAAACCCAGCTCATAGCTGAATATCTTCGGTGACTGGTGTGTATGCTCCCCACCGCACCCCACCTTGCTGGCTCGGCTGCAACACCTGACTTAGATCACTTCACTATTTACCTTTCCTGAGGCCACATCGGTGGACTGTATGTCCTTGCATATGAATCTTCTGGTCTTCTCCACAATGGCCTTTTCCACACCTCTGACCGGGGGCCTACCAAGGGGTAGAGCACTTGACAAGGCACCGCTGGACTGCTGTGAAGGAAGGAAGGTAGGGAAGGTAGGCAAATGCACCTGTTGATCTGTCGTGGATGAGAAGTTGGCCAGCTGCTTTGCACATAATCAACACAGTCTGGCCATTTTTTATTATTAGTATAGGTCACCGATGTTTTGGTTGAATGCCAAAAGACACCCTCTATGCAGAATACAATCTAACAGAAGGCCAGTAGGCCACCCTCTGCTCTGCTATGAGGATGCTTGCAAGAAAAGACCTCAAGTCCTTCAACATAGATCCAGCTAGACGGGAAAATCCTGCTCAAGCTCGTCATCTTTGGCAGCAGATACTCCGCACTGGACTGCAGACATATGAAACCACCTTGGCCCAGTCACAAAAAGGGAAAAGAAGGCTGAGGAAGCAGCAAACTACCATCATGCCCTCAACATTTCTGTCACCTGTGACATCTGTGGCTGTGCCTGCTACTCCCAAATTGGCCCTCACACCCACAAAAGACGCTGTGTCAAAACCTAACTCCCAGGCACAAGAATTATATGGTCTTACAAGACTGCGATTCCGGAGAACCGATGATTGAAAACATAATTGAAGCTGATGCTGATGTTGTTCTAATTAGCTCTTCTGGCATAATTCTACCACAGTTGCAATATATTCTCCCCTATCTAATCATGAAGACAGATCACAGCTTGTCCAAAAAGTTACTCTACTACCCTAAATACAGAATCAACTCTAAATCAGGAGTCAGGTGTGAAAATGTTAGCATGAAATTTGTATGACACAACAATTATTCATCTGAAAACTCATATCTGTTCACTCCACCTTAATTTGCTGATGGTTAAGGTTTGCAAAAAGGGCTGACATTGGTTAATACTCATTTAGAACAGAAGCAAATGTGCATCCCTGGACAATAAAGATGCTGTCACCAAATCATGCAAGATATAAAATACTGTATGTTCAGGCAGAAAAATGACTGGGTGGCATTGGATTTAACTATTTCCCCAGTAAGATCTTTAGCTTGGGAGTTTGGCCTCACAATCTGGATAATCAACAAGTCTGTTTTTAGGGAATTCAAATGTTAAAAACTGATTAAAACTGTCTTTATGAATGGTGTAAGATTTGAACGTTGTCTAGTGAGTATTAAGCCTTAGTGAACATGTGTATGTCAATGACAGCCTTGTGTTGGTGCGTGTTCAAGTCACAGAGTGTTTTCACTGTTGAAAGGCGATGTGTGCTCACGTCAAAATGAAGCTCCACGTGTGTTAATGCCTCTGTGTGTGTGTGAGCACGGAGGGGTGCGTCCGTGTGTGTGTTTGCTGGAGGCTGTGAGCCATCCTGGCAAAGTAAAGATGCTAACAGAGACAGGCAGGCTGCCATCTCCCTCAGCCGCCTGGACATCACACAAACACTCTCGTGCTCGTGTGTGTCAAGACCGAGACACACAAATTCCAGACAATCACATCAGTTTAAGTTCTCACACACACACACATGGCAGAGTGCTCACATCAGCAGGGTGAAAATGTCCAAAGAAGAGGAGAAACAGGACATCTTTGCTGACTCTGAGGAACTTTAAATTCTGTTTTCCTTTTTTTTTTTTTTAAAGAAGAAGAGGAGAGTGAGTTGTCCCTGAGATATATAAGAAGTAAAACAAGTACATTAATAGATAAGAATGTTTAGTCAGGAGGACCATGTTCTTGCCTCCTCTGTTCAGTAAAACTCCTTAACCTCCTTGTTATCTGCTATCTTTTTTTTAAATATGTTTTTCTGCCCACATAGTTAAAAATAAGCTGTTCTCTTTTGGGCCTTTGTATTTGATTTTTGGTCTCCTATAGGGCAGGTACACACCATTGCCTGCACAGAAAGTTTTGTAGACCTTCAGGACGCTGTGCCTCTCGCTGCATCACTTCCTTGTATTTCCTGCATTCATGAAAACAGTCTTCTGCCGACAGTCTCTGCTCTGCACTTGGCTTGCCAACCCCAGCCAATGGGCTTTAACCGATGAGAAACAATGGTGGGGCATGGCACCAGTAGGTCTATTCCAAAGAGCTGTTTCAGGCAGCTACTGGTGCTGTAAACAGGAGGTAAGGGAGTTGTCCTGGTGCTGCATACGTTTTGTCTTGCACGTATAATCCATCAGCCCACCCTGCCATATTTGGGTGAAATTGTGGTGTCAAGTTTGCTCACAGTTGATCTGGCAGCTGATTTACTAAGCCATGGAGACACAATGGATGAATGGGTAGGCTTTAAATGGATTCTAGGCACAACCTCAGAGAAGTGGGGGGGCTTCCAGTGGCTGGAAATTGGCTGGTAACTGGCTGGAAATTAGCAGACAGCTGGCAGGAAGAGGAAAATTGAAGCGGCTGGATCTGTAAGTGTGAATGTCAGTCCAGCAGCCCACCTTACAATAGCTGCAAGGAATGTAGATAAGGGATGGATGGATAATTCATGTCTTTATGTCCTCACGCTTGACTTTTTCTACAACTTGTCAGTTTTGGTTTTTATAAGGCTCTAAGTTCATAAATAGGAGTCTGGCTGATGTGACAGCAAGCTTAAATGTTGTACTTGTTAGTCAAAAGATTTAGATCCTACCTCAGACCCACCTTTCGTCTGTTTAAGGCTAACTAAAAGCCATTATCTTCAATCTGGCAACCTCCATAAAAGGTCTCAAAAGATGCCTTCAGTAATCAAATGGCTAGCATCACTTATGCTTTGTCAAAAGATCTTTAACATCCAGGATGCCCAGAAGTCTATAAACAAAACATACATCACTGTAAGTAGGCTGGGTTCTTCAATATATCATTTATGAATTGCACTGAATCTTAAAAACTGTAGTCATATTTTTTTATGAGATACACGTCTGCATTGAAAGACCTTGGCCACATACTTTTGTTTTGAGGAGACAGGATGAAGTAATCACGTGAAACAATGAAGAGAAGAAATATCTTGATCTTATAAAATAGCTTAAAAAGGATGACAAAAGGTGTGTTCTTGCCTGCATGTGTGAGGGTGAAATAGATGAACAGGAATGCTGTGTGATAGAGCAGAGGAAATAGAGGGTTAGAGTGTGCAAGTGTGTGTCCGAAGGAGTGAAATCGACAATCAAAGTAATCCCCACATGGCCGTATTGATACGGCAGACCAACCAGAGGATATCGAGTCAGCAAAATGATGGCTCATTTTGTCTTCAAAGTGCCTCCGCCTGTCGTTTTCCTGCGACCCTCTCTTCCTGTCACATTGTCCTTTCCTGTCGCGGGTTTTTTCAGAATAATAGCGCTGTGAGTATTGATGCAGAGCAGAGCTGTGGAAGATTACTGTTATTAAAGGAGAATTACAAGCTAAGTGGACTTTACTCTGCTTCGAGGAACACACAAGCATGCAGAAGCTTTCAAATTATAAAGTCAGAGAAGAAAAAGCAGCTTCAAGTCAGCAGAAAAGAGTCACTGCTTTCTCAGATTAAAGAGTGGAGTCCTTCAAACAGGTAAAGATGGTTTTGGATGTGAGATGTAGTAATGTGCTGTTCATGGCTGCTCCCTGATCTTGTCTGTGAGCTATAGGAACCGAGATGTTTCCCTTTTAATTGCTATTTAATCACCATACAACAGGATAAAGGGACTCCACGTTGTCTCAGCCACAAGTAAACCCTCTGCTTGGTAAAATGACATTAAGATTCATCCCAAACATTATATAAAATGGTCATTTCTGGGAATTATAAAGGGTTTGGTAGCATGTATATGCATGATATTAAACTGTTATATTTATAATATCCCAACTCTAACAATTGAGTCAGTGTCTACTTTAATAACAGTTGATGTGATTAATGTTTGCCTCTGGCCTTTTACTTTGAAAACCTCATTTGTTACCTGTAGGAAAAAGCAAACAATAAATGGATTGGCTAGTCTGATAAATCAGTCTGACAGATTAATCAGATCCAATCTTAACTTTCGAGACTAATCAGCAATCAGTGCAGCCGGAATGAACTTCTGATTAATTAAAATTGCAGATGAAACATGAAATATCAGACCAAGATGCCAATCATGGTCAGATTTCTTTGCACTTAATTAACACTAGAAAAGAGCAAATAGCAGTTTCATACAAAGTGTCACCTTATCTCTATTATAATTGGCTACCCCATAGGCACTTCATGACCACCTGACTTGAATCCAGAACAGATTATAAAACAGAAAAAAAGGATAAATGTTTGGCTCTGAAGCATCTGTGAGATTTGACTCACATAATGATGATTAGCTGACAGAACTACAGTGGCATCTTGGTATTATACTTGTGGGCATCAGTTGCTCAGTGTGATAGTGTGCTCTATCAGTAATTGGAAGGTTACAGGTTTGAGCCCAGCTCTGGCTGTGTGTCACTGAGTCCTTGGGCAAGACGCTTAACCCCACTTTCACACTTACATCCTACTACTGCATCAGTGGCAATAAATGGTATGAAAAAGGCACGAGTCGTTAGAAAGACTAGAAAAGCACTATGTAAGTTCAAGTCCGTTTTTCATTTAAATAAACCACATAAATGCACATTTAGCCACTTTAACTAAAACTTTCTATGCAACAATATATTTGAAAGTGATGTGACGGACATGAAATGAACCATCATTAACTTAAAGGTGATTTATAAGATATCTAGTACACAACAGTTTTTGACCAACTAGCAAGCTTCACCATTTTAGAGCTGCACATACTCTATAACGTCCCTGAAAGGCTCAGTCATTCACATCAAGGATGGAGTGAGGTTCACCACTATTTGAACAATTAGTGAGAAAATAATCAGTTTAGGGACAATGTTTCTCAATGTATAATTGCAAGGAATTTAGGGGTTTCCATGACCTTTGATCCCTCAGATGGTGCTACATTAAAAAAAAAACAACACCATTCTGTAAAGTTTATTCCAACATGGGCTCAGGAACACTTTGGAAAACCATTGTCAGTTAACACAGTTTGTCTCTACCTCTACAAGTGTAAGTTAAAAATCTAACTTCAAACCAAAAGCCGTATATCAACAACACCCAGAAACGCTGCCGGCTTCTATAAGGCTGAGCTCATCTAAGTGGAAAAGTTTGCTGTGGTCTGAGTCCACATTTCAAATTAGTTTAGAAAATCATAGATGTGGTGTCCTCCGGGCTAAAGAGGAAAAGGACCATCCAGACTTATAAGAGCAAAGTTTAAAACCCAGCATCTGTGATGTTATGGTGGTGTCAGTGCCCATGGCATGGGTAACTTGTACATGGATTAAGACACCAATAATGCTGAAAGGTACATACAGGCTTTGGAGCAACAGCTGCAATCCAAGTGATGTCTTTTTCAGGGACGCCTCTGCTCATTCCAGCAAGACAATGCCAAGACACATCTTGCGTGTGTTCCAACAGCGTGACTTCACAGTAAAAGAGTGATGGTACTAGACTGTCCTGCAGTCCAGACCTGTCTCCCACTGAAAATGTGTGAAGAAGTGCAAAATACGACAATGAAGACCACAGACTGTTGAGCAACTGAAGTGGTATATCAAGCAAGAACGGGAAAGAATTCCACCTAAAAAGCTTCAACAACTAGTGTCCTCAGCTCACAAACGATAACTGAGCATTGTTAAAAGGAAATTTGATGTAAAACATTGGTCAACATACCCCTGTCCAAGCTTTTTTGGAACATGTTGCAGGCAAACATGCAGGCACAGTCTAAATGATTGATGATGTATTTAGAAGAATACAGGTCAAAAAATTACTTGCAATTCATTATCTTCTATTTTCATTTACATTTAACACAATTTCCCATATTCATTGGAATTTGGATGTGTTTGGTCACAGACAAAGACACAGTTTTACAACTTTTGAGTAACAGGGTCTGCAAGATCTTGACAGTTACAAGATTGCAGTTGCAGCTTGAAACTCTGCAGCCTCCTATTTATGACAGTCACATCATCCTCAGTCTGAACTTTAACCCTCAATACTCCGAGTCCTCACCACTCGGCGCTCTCTGCAGCTATTTAAATGCTAATCAATTCATTACCAAGGACATCATTATGCTCTGATTGCTGTTCATTGTGAATCATGTCAATCTGTAAAAGCTTTCCTGATAGTTAGAGTGGGCGAGCGATGACGAAGAAGAGTAACATTCGTTTATAAATGAGCTCTGATTGAATCCTCATTCTCACTTTCATAATGAAACTTTTCCTAATCTACAACCCCCTCCACAGCGCCCCCTCACTCTGTTTTTTCTGCTTTAATACACACTCTCTCTCCTCCTCTGAGTCAATCACTGCAGTAATGAGAAAGTGTAGAGGTACACACACACACACACGGTCCCTGAGGTGTACTCTCACACTCCGATAACCGCTCACACACACACCAGACTCTGAGAGAAATTAGCTCTATGTTAATTCATTCCCATTGTCTAAAAGCATGCTAATTTCTTGGACGGGGGAGGGATGGGGGCAATGGGGGAGAGTTTGTGAGGAGGGCGAAACTTCAAAACCAACTCCAGTGTGTATAAATGTAGGAACAAACCGTGCATTACAGCTCCAGCTTAATTATTATGCTAATTGAGCCGCCCGCAGGAGCTGAGGAGGAGTGTGATGTAACGCTCCGAAATAAAATAAATAAATAAAAATACACTCTCACTCTAATGTATTAATATGTTTCTACAGTTGATTGGATTATTTTGTCCTTCTTCTCTCACACAGTGGGGAGTTAAAGCAGGAAGGAGATGAAACATGTTGTGAGGAGGAATTCAGCTCAAAAAAGGGAGCTACCCTTTCAAATGGCAAGGAGAGAAATTTTATTAATCTGTGCAGCTTTGAATATTCTGTTATCTACAATGGAGCAGCCATTGTCCAGATCTAGAAATCCCTGCCTTGCCACAGTCCACTACCTGTATCATTTTTGCACAAACTAAACCCTAAAGTACGTCACATCCATGACTTTTTCTCCAGAGCACTTCACTCTTCTTCTAGTCACTGTTTGTGTTCCTGCAGCACACGTCACAAATGTCCGTAGATGGTGCCAGAAGCACAACTTCTCTCTGCCCCTGTGGAGACACATGCCAGGTCTATACTACTCAAAATATTCCAAGTGTTTTTTCTGTTGATCATTTCGCCCCTTTAATAATACAAAAAGGTGTTGTATTTTTATATTGTTGTAAAGTCGGCAGTGCAACGACATGGATCCATGTTGGCTGCAGCAGGTCAGCTCTAATTTATGATGCCACAGCCTTCATACCACCTGTACCACCTGTTGGACTCTTCTTATTGTCAAAGTCCTGTGAACCACAATAAGGATCAATCTCAAATGGCCCTTGGTTTTGTGCATTCGCGTCTAGTGAAGGGGCATCCCAATTCAAATTTCTACCTCCCCAAACCACTGGACAATAACTGTTTTGTGTTCATAGCACACTGTCACTTTAAATATTTTAATGGCACTTTTACCACTTTAATGTGTATACACCTTCTCCGTATGAATGTTCCGGACAATTCACACAAGCCACTTTCAGTGCTTCTAAATGCCCTGATGTACATAAAAAATCTTTAATTTCTTTTAGTTATCTGTATAAATTTCAATTCCATTTATAACTTGTCTGTGTTTAATATGTTTACTTTTTTCCTTTTATGCTGCCACAGAGGATGCCAAACTATATGTCACTGTACAAATTCTGTTGCCTAACAAGTGTTTATATAGTGAAAATAAAGAACTATTCTATTCTATTCTTTTCTCCATAAGGTTAAGGGGAAGGGCTACACAGCCCTTAAAATGAAGACAAACCGAGACTTCACTTGAAAGGAAGGGGAATGAGAAATTACCCATCATACACCGTGCCCGCTGACAAGATCAATCAATCAATCAATCAAACTTTATTTGTATAGCACTTTTCATACAAAATTTGTAGCACAAAGTGCTTCACATAGAAATGAAGAAACAAAATAAATTAAAATAAATAAAAAGTAGAAAATTTAATACAATGAAAAATAACCCCTCCCACCACCCACCCCCCTTGCAATCCACATACAGCACACGCACTTACATACACACACACATACAAAGACATGAGGAAGAGATTCTAACAGAAAACACAATAAGAGGACTGAGGAAACGCCATCTTTAATTAAAAATGAGGAAACACTGGAGCTAAGACTAAAATAACAATAAAAAATCCTGATAAGAAATTAGATTAAAATAAATAAATAAGCATACTATAGGAAAATAAATAGGTAAATAAAATACAATTTTAAATAATAATATGGTAAAATGAGATAAAATGTACTGAAGTAAGATAGTGGAAAGAAAATCGATGAACAGATAATAAAATTCCAAACAATAAATCTGAGCTGAAATAGAGAAACAAAACATATTAGGAGGGTTAAAAGACCTGAGGGCTCTACTAGGCTCATAGGGTAAAAGCAGACTGGATATATATGAAGGAGCAAGACCATTTAGGGATTCAAAAACTAACAGAAAAACCTTAAAATCAATTCTAAAAGACACAAGTAGCCAAAAGATACAAGTAGCCAATGCAGGAAAAGATGACAGAACGGAAGCACATAAATGCAAGTAATTAAGCATAATGATTGATTTTCATAGTCATGATACTCGTGTTTTTATAAGATATTCACCCCTACACTACTCAACATAAACATTTACCATGATGCCAAGACGACATCAGGTCAGGTAAATGGGGAACACACTGATATTATTTGGGTAGGTTATTGAGCCATACAGAACAACTTGTGATGCTCTAATGACAATTTTAGCCACAAAAATGCAATTTAAAGTCGGGAGCTTGCCCCCTTTAAAATAATCTGTGGGCCATGGCTATGGTAGTCCAGAGCTGAGTCAGTTTGAATCACTGCCACAAATAGAAAGCACTGAGACAGAAATGGGGAGGAGGAGGGAGCAGAGAGATTCAAGGAGGACCATGAAAGGTAGATGATGTCCCCCTTAGGTTATAAATGTTATGGCAATGACATTTGTATACAGCCTGTTTTTGCTCAATGCAATCACTATTACTCAAAGGCAAGCCATTTTGCCAGTCATTGTGCAATTCACAGATTGCTGAGTGGTGGATAAAGTTTGCACCTAGTTTGGCAACAAAAGTTGGAACTACCTTCATCAACGGCCGATAGATGCAGTGGCCAGAATCCACCCTGTAGATGGCTGGCAGTATACTTAATTTTAACACAATATGTAGTATGAAACACCTTACGCCTAAATGACAAGATATGAACACAGAGCTGAGCAAAAAGTAACGTAATTTGTATAACTACTTGTCAATATAATTAAAGAGCAAGGCCGAAGAAGTTTTTAAATGGGTAGAAGCAGCTGGTCATAGATAAAGATGTGCTGACCCTTTAGGAAAACATCCCTGGACATTATGTGAAAGTCTTTTACTTCAAATGTCTCAAGATTGTATTAATGACTTTGCCTGCAGTTCTGTTTTGGTCTATTTCTTTGTTCATTTTGTTTCGTCTTTGGCAATTTCTCTTTGGAACGTTTCATCCAGATAATTTGATTGAAGTGAGTTGCTGTTCACTTTGATGAAACTCCCCCACATAAAGAATTCAAAACCCCAGAAGAAGAGAGGAGTTACAACAGATTAACCTTGTCATGTCTTTTTTGAACAGCATTTTTACTAAGCCATTCTAAGAAAATTAAATATTTTTTTCTGATGTGCCAGATTAAGGGAAAAAATGAGAAATTTAGTCAGAGGATCAGAGACTTAATTCTTTTAAGTTGCCAAACCTGACGATGAAAGCTCAGTCGTGTGTCCATACTTAGTGACGATACAGATGGTGTTAAAATGGACCAAGCTCCAAATGTTCAGTATGTCATTTACTCCACACTGATCCCTTCCAAGTTTCTAACAGCTAACATAAGAGCTCCCGTCCTAATTTCTCTACCTTGATTTAAGTTGAAATGGCGAGAGTTTTTTTCCAAGACAGCCACAACAAATTGCTGTGTGGGCCTGAAAGAAACAATAATGCTTTCTTCATCTTGAAATAGTGTTTCAAAGTGTTAAAGGTTTATTTGACTCTTAACAATGCTAAGAAGAGCTGGCTTCCTGCTTGCTGCACTATGTAACTGTCAGGAAATAAGTGTCGACTGCTTTAAAGAGCTATATAACCTTTCGATGGTGATGGTGGCTCAGTTTGGAGATCTATCAATCATAAGGTCAAGTATAGAACCAAGCTCCTGCAGGCATATGTTAATGTGACCATGGGCAAAACACCTAGCATACATTTGCCTTCAAAATGGCGTCATTTTCTGTGACATCAATTCAACAAGGTATCGGAAACATTCCTCAAAGATTTTAGCCCATATTTACATGATTGCATTACACAGTTGAAACCAGTTTGGTCATAAGTGGATGCACATGGTCAGCAACAATACATAGGTAGGCTGTGGAGTCTAATGGATGCTCAGTGGGTACTAAGGGGCCCAAAGTTAGGGTTGGACGATATGACCTAAAGATAAAATCCCTGATTTTTTTCCCACAACTCTTGATTTATGATTATTTTTTCTCAAAAAAAAAAAAAAAAAAATGTGACACAAAAAAATGCCATGTCAACATGCCTAAATGCAGTGAGTTGCTGAAATGTGATTAGCTGATTAACTATTAGTATAACAGGCAGTTGATCAAGTGTAGCTAATAAAGTGGCCAGTAAGTGAACATAAACTTCCGGTTAAACTAATTGGTGTACACTGACTGAGGGCGAATTTTCTTAAAACTTCTATTTTGCATTAAAAGAAAGATTGTCAATAACAGCTGTGTGTACATCCATAGAGAGAAACAGGTTCAAAACTGATGAAAAACTTAAAGTAAGGAATAAAGAATATAAACTTGTCAATGGAGATCCACTTATATTCTTACAACTCTCATTTTTATAACAGAAATTAAACCGAGAGTCAGAGCAGAGGGTAATGAAGTGATAGGGATTCTGACTGATTCATTTAAAATAATCCTCAAGGGTTGTATCCAAACTGTGTAAGAGTTAACAAAACTATAAAAACGGTAGTAATTCATTGTATGTAAAAGCTAAGTGGGAACTTGAACTCAGTATAAATATCATAATTTCTTATTATGACACACACTCAATTATAACACACACCCCATATTTTCCTGGAAAAACACTGTACTCAAATATAACACTTATCCAAATTTTGCCCAAACCTTACTCTCTAAGACAACTAAAAAATTACCTTTATTCAAAGTTTTAATCAATGAATTTTCAGTAATGTCACAACAAATACCATACATAATTTTCTCTCTCAAACAGATGCGGAAACACCTTTTGCTTCACGCATGCGTAATTACTTGATTTCTGCCTAAGCATGCTCAGTTGTAGTGTACAGACCCATCAGAGAGCAGCTATCAACATGCCGATGTCTTCGACCAATCACAGCGTAGCTATTTTGCGTCCCCTTGCTAACAAGATGGCAGCGCCCTGTGTGACAGAATATTTCAGCTTTTTGGATCAGATGTGTTGCAACTGCGATGTTGGCGAGACGAGATATGGTAAGAATTTGCTTGTACTATAATGTGCATCCGAAAATTTAGAGCTTATTCAAAAGCAAAAAAGTGCGTGTTATAATAAAAAAATTACGGTATGTCAAAGAGTGATTGGTATTCCGGTATGTTCTAGTTGGTGTTTTTAAATGCTGATTTAATTTTCTGAAAATATAATGAAAAGTTAAAAAAAAAGAAAGATTGTCTGCATAATTAGGGGTGTGGCTGATGCCACCAGAGGCCTGCATGATGTTGCAGTTTGCGAGGAGGTTTTAGACCAGCCTGAGCTGCACAGTTTCAACCTTTTCAACCAAACAGCAGACAGCTCACAGTGCTCCTGAATGCAGATTGTGCTTCCTATAAATGAATTAGATGACTTATTTGCTTCCTTTACAATGAACCAATACACTTGTTGTTGATTTTTCCCCTAATGTCAGTCAATTCCAGATGCATCAATCAACCTGGCATCAGGTTCAGGTCACATTGAGAAATGTCAGTCAGAAAAATTGGATCTAAGCAAAAGGTGAAATTGAGTGGAGCCGTGTGGCCCTCAGAGGCGAAGAGGCCGCCGGCTTCTTTGAATTCAGTTAAAGCAGAGTCGCATTTCAGCGTCAGGCAGCGCTCGAGCCACTGCCAATCATCCTAGTGAGGAGATGAGCGAGGAAAAGGTGCATCGCCCTGGTGCTTTATGCAAATCAAGCGTCCGTGTTGTCAGAGGAGTAGCAGCCAATGCCAATCAACAAACAGTGTGTGTGTGTGTGTGTGTAGGTGTGTGTGTTTGGTTCCAGCTTGACCGAGCCTGCATTCATTTATATTTAATGGATGTTTGTGGCTTATTGGTACACAATGACATCCAATACGCCTGTGTGTATGCATTTTTAATGTGTGTTTGAGCTACCAATAACTGCAGTGTTGATGTGAGACTGATTTCTGACTCTCCAGTGCTTAGAGCAGCTCATAATGTGTGTCGACTACAGGATGCGAGTGTTTCTGTACACGTTTTCAGTGAGTCTGAGTAGTGACTGCTTCATCATATCAATGCCCATGCCTGCTTGTTTATTCACTTTCTGTCTGAGTGTCATTTGTGGGAGCTTGGTATCCATGTCAGTGTAATGTGGATGGGCTGTGACAGCAGGGGAGGATTCAGTGGAACACCATCACTGATGTCTTCATGGTTTTAGAGCAATGTTAATTTTGACAGTAGTTTTAAATTCAGCGTTAGTTAAAATATTTTGCCTAAAATATATTTTGGTTTAGGTTGATGAAATTTCACAACATTTTAGTCAATGAAATCTGCTGTAAATTCAGTCGACTAAAATATGAAGTGTAAAGTGTAAGGCATTTTTTGTTTCCTTGACTTTCTGAAGTCATGTTTTACACTTGGATAAAAGGAAACATCTAATAACCCTTTATTGAATGCTATTAAAGCTTGAATGTATAAATGAACAGAAACAAATTTAACGTTTGTGTGAAATGCAGTCACCTTTATTTAGACTACCTGGCAGAGCATCTCGGTTACAATACCAGAACTGACAACAAACAGTGAACCTGCTCTACATGAATATATCAATTCATAAAGAGAGTAGCTCTGATTGGATCGCTCCCCAACTTATCCCTCCACTACAAAGCTAAGGCAGTTGCGATTGGCTGTCCCTCTTAACTCATCCAACCTATCCACACAACCAAAGTAGCTGTGATTGGATAGATTCCTTACTTGTCTCTACTTTCTACATGACCAAATTAGGTCTGATTAGATTAAGTCTCTGTCCGACATTTTAGTCTAGTTTTTATATGTTGTGGAAAATGTCAGTTAACTTAGTTTGAGTTTTTGTCAATGTGCACTTGTTTTTATGAGTTACTGTCTAGTTTTCGTCAGGGGAAAAAAGGTTAACAAAAATTTTGACAAAAATAATTAGTCGACAAAATTAACACTGCTTTACAGGTCCAGAGTGTCTTTGCAGCATCCTTTGAGTGGTTGTTAGTGAAGGAGTCTCAGTAAAAGTCACAGTCGTCCAAACCCTCATGGTACTACATAATTGGTGTCAAACAATGTCTTCAGCCGTCATCTGTCAGCCAATGTTCTTCTAAGCTGGGGGGATGCAAGTTGGCTTCCTGGGGCAGTGCCACTGGTTACAGCAGCTGGTAATGCTGGTAAAAGACTAAAAACATTCTACTAGTACTACTAGTGAGATATTTTGAGTCTACTTGTAATAAGAGTAAACAAAAATGTTGTTTTACAAGTAAAGGTTTTTGATGCACTAGTGCACAAGTAGACCTTACCAGTAACTCAAAATCATCTACTAACAGACAATTTTGTGTTACTAGTACTAGTAGTAACACAAAATTGTCTACTAGATTTTGCTTTACTAGTACTACTAGTGACACTTTTTGCTTCTACAGTAAAGTCTACTTGCACACTAGTTGACCAAAACTGAGTTCATGTACTCCAAATTTGAGTAGAGCTGAACTACAGTTGATGTCACTGATATCAATTTTATGCCCAAATGTTTTTCCATAATAACATAACAGATGAACATCTGAAACTGATATGCTCATCCCACATTCATTTGCTTATGGCCGATGTTTGTAAAATGGGCCAATACTGAAGTTATACTGATGCATCTGTACATCCCTACAATCAACACAAGCTTCGGCCGTCACTCAGCCAACAAATATCAAGTGTTTAAACCCTTATACAGCTTCATAGATGTAGTGCATTAGTTTTGAAAACATGCACATTTAGCTGCACACCAAGTCCCAACCCACACATTCAAGAAGTTGCCAAAAGCAACATAACCAATTAGAAACACAATAAAAATATGTTCAACGAAAGGCACGTAAGTTAAAACTCATGATTTATTTCCTCAAACAACCATCCATGAAAAATGTCATGTCCCATATTTCAAGGCTCTCACCTTTGCTGAGATAATGTCATTATTTTCCCATGCTTCCTGCTGTAACTGTTTCTAACCCTGAAGGTTTTTTTTTTTTGTTTTCACCTTCAGCACCGTTCATTTAGACTCATGACAGCAGCAGCAGGCAGCTCCGTTTGGCTCCAGACCAAAACAATTAGACCAACAGTCTGACAGGGATCATTCTGAGTGACAGCGAGCTCGAACTACACAATGCCTTCTGCATACCGGGTCAAACACTGCGGAAGTTTGAGCATCGTTATCTCACCACAAAGTCCACTCACAGCTGTTCCAAGTCCAGCGGATGTCATTAGGGGACAAAAAGTGTCCCGTCTGCCAAAACACACTTTCAGAACAGAAGTTAGCCATTGTGGAGGGTTGACGAATGTAGACAGATGTTCCAACCGCCATTCTACCTCAACCCACTAACCACAATAAGGAAAACAAACCAGGCCAGATGATAATGGAGGTTTTTCTTTGCAAGCTTTTGTAGAAGACTATCATTTTTGTGCTTTAACACTAACACAGTGCATGCAGGAAGATTAAAAGAGGAGTTTGAAAACACCCACAGCAGCATCACACACTCGCTTATACTTTTAGAAGTTAACAATTTTGATCTTTTTTGGGCATCAGCGGTTGTGGTAATTTTTCCACATTAAGTGCTCGGTCACAGTCTTACATCAACGTCTTTTTCTAATCTAAACACTGAATTAAAGCAGCTTTAACATCCAACTCTTATTTTAATAGCAGTCCGCTGGAGTCAAATTAACTCTTAGCTCCAGGCGTCACCCGTTAATTTTCAGATCAAGATTTCACGGCCTCCACACCACAAGGCTAATAAATCTCTCTCAGTGTGAGGAGATGATTGAAGTCTGATGTTTCATTTTGATTAAATAATGGATGTGTACGCCTTTTAACATGACAGACATTAGCCAAAACATTTACGCTTGAAAAGGGAGTAGGCATCTTAAAGTCACTGATTAGTTTGGCCAATCACTCGTTGTCTTTTTAAGCCACATGTGACTGTGTTATTGTACATTTCCATGTTTACCTCCGCCGAGGACTTTATGGTTTGGCTGGCGTATGATTGTCTGTTTGTTTGTTTGTTAGCAAGATTAGGCAAAAAACTTCTGGATGGATTTTGCTGAAACTTTCAGGAGATGAAAGTTTCAGCTTCTTGCTGTCGTCGTGCTTGTAGCTCCCACCTCTTCCTGCTCTAAAAGTCTCAGATTGGGCTGTGCTGCTTTGAGCCAAGTACAATCGCAATAGATTGTAGCTTGGCAAGACAGATCTGTCCAATTACAGACAATGAATCCAGTGGATCCAGCTGTACTGCAATGTTAGATACCACCATTAATATTCAGAGAGCTCAAAACTACTGAGTATGCAGAGCCTGTATGTTCAGCATGTTAACTTACTGGTTTCAGGTGATGCTGTTGTTGATGTAGAGAAGCTAGTATTTATAGTGACAAATTTATATATATATATATATATATATATATATATATATATATATATATATATATATATTTATATATATATATATTTATATATATATATATATATATATATATATATATATATATATATATATATATATATTTTTTTTTTTTTAATAAGAAGTAAAATTATATTCTTTTTTTGCATTTTTTGTGAATATCTAATCAAGGAGGCAATGCCAGAACACTCTGCATCTACAATCACTGGCTACTTTATTGGGCACACCTTAAAGTACAGGGTTGGACCCCCTTTTGCCTTCAGGACTACCTTAATTCTTCGATACAGCAAGGTGCTGGATGTAAACCCTCTGTTTCACCACATCCCAAAGGTGCTCTACTGGACAGACATCTGATGACTGTGGAGGCCACGGGAAAACATTGTCTTGTTCAAGAAAACAGATTGAGATGATCTTTGGATCAATTTATCAGACTATCAGTTTAGCTGCTGCCTTGTGATTAGTTGGTTAGCTGTTTTTATTAGAGAGCAGTTACAGGTATACCTTATAAATTGGCCAGTGAGTATACATCACAGCAAAGTACAATGCCACTAGCTTCAGGCTAAAAACTTCCACTGATAGCACTCCAGAGACTCAATTCGAACTGTCATCAGAAAAATGCTTTCATGGTTTGCCCAGGTATAGGATTAGTACTGCAGCTTAAAAAGTTGGATCACATTTTAGCTCTTTCACTGACAAAAACTTCATCAAAGAAAGGATCTGTCTTATAAAAACAAACTGGAAACACATGAGACAGGATAAAGGTGCTAAATCTACACAGAAATCTATTTAAAAGTCTCAGACATTACCACTTGATCGGTAAATGTCATCTTTGTCAGGCCATTAAAAACAATAATGTAATAACATTTAAGAAACTGTTATCTTCTGGAAAGAAAGCAATTATACTAAGTAGAAGAAGTCCATCTCTAACAGATCTATACAGTAAAAGCTTCACTGCAAACTGACAGCAGAACAGATGAGGAAACATATGGAGCTGAGATGGAGGCCCAGAAGGGACAATTCACTCTAAAACACAATCTGCATATTAAAACAGTTTCCTGGAAAAAGGGCTGCAACTTACTCCAGCAGATTAATCATTCCTGTTGATGCCTTAAGGGTCGTCCTGCAAAGATGACAACCAGAGTGGTGGAGAATTTAACCGCTTAAATATAAAGCCTTAATAAATCAACATCCACAGATCAAATGGAATAATACATTTCAAATCCTTGTGTCTTAGAGCACGATATGAGAGTGAAAGGGCTGAAAAACATGTACCAAAAGTCATACTTTGATACAATTTTAAGATGAACTGCAATGCAAGATACAGGTATATCAGATAATTGTCAAGAATGATATAAACTTTGATATCATTCTTGTAAAGATCAAATCTACGGCTGCTGTGAAATATTGATACATTTTTAATACTACAGCAACAATTATAAATTCTGAACACCCAATACTGACCTTTTTTGGGGGAGTTTCATGAACAGAAAAGGCAGACAAACATCTGCCTGCATTATTTGAAGGCTAAAAGCAACAGAATGCCCAATGCTGGGTCTACAGGACAAATCAAACAGGTTTGATTTTTGTTCATACATTTTTTATTCCTTAAAAGTAAGAGAGAGCTTCAGTTTGGTTGAAGAGCTTTAATCTAATAGATTACCAAATCATTTTAATTAATTGTCATCTTTACTGAGCATCCTCCCTCTTTTTCATAATCACCCTAATTTTCCTGTCATCAAACTGAGAAAGAAGCCAAAGGAGTTTTAAAAGATTTGAATAATTAGATTAACTGTTAAGGACAGAACTTTCAAGAGCAAATTAAGTCACTGAATATAAGTGAGCAGAAAGTCAGAGACATCAAGTACTCTAAATAAAAGTCCAGTCTGACCTTCGACCCCACATTTCAAAGCTGACATCAGATGTGGTCTGCTCTCCAATGAGGAAACACACAGAGTTGTTAAGTGATGACAGTTTTGTCAGATAGTGACAAACTGTCCAGGCTTTGTATCGACTAAAATGTCCCCGCTGACAGAAAGAGCTTATGAGATAAAAACTTCAACAACAGCCAGAGGGATGGATCCTATTAGGAGAAGATTACAGTGGAAGGAAAAAACACTTCCTAATGAACTTTTCTCTTTATCTGGAGTGGTGGATGTCACCTCCTGAAGATGAACTAGGAAGTCATGACTAAAATGTCTACTTCATATAATTTTAGGAAATCTCAGGGCAGACTTTCCATGAAAATTTCATCCATTTATTCATAATTATCCCTCTTTGTAGGAAGTTCCCTGGAGAACTGGATAAAGTGTCTCACTTGCAGTTCAGCAAACACCTTTACTAGAATGATGCATTCTGGGTTGTGCTAATAAAGTTGTTTCCTGAACTACAAGTGTTGCTGGACATCTTTTAAATTCTTCAAGACTCTTTTGTTCTTCAAGCACCTTGAAAGTTGGCAAAGTTGTGCCAGAAAATCTGACTTTTAAAAAGATGTCTCATGAGGAAGGAAAAGGGAAAAAGGAAATGAAACAAATTTGTTTCCACAAAGCCAGGTAATGCAATTTACTACATTTATACAGCTCCACTGCTAAAAGTAGGCTAAATCCCTAACTCCACTCTCTCAGACTTAAGATGCATTTACAGTGAGCGTGCATGTCTGTAGTGCCTTCCAACTTTCAACATCAAATCACACACTGTCCATGAATCCGCATATCTGGACTGATCCAGAGTTTACTGCAAAAATGAGGGTGTTGTGGAGTAGGGATGAACAACATGTTGCTTTTGCATCATAGTTACAATGTGTACATGCACAATCATCTCAGGAGTTGCAGTTTGTCACATGGCTCAAAGTTTGTCAAGTGTTGTTTGGTGGAAAGAAAATAAGTAACACAACTGCAAACCAGGTTTATATGTAAAGTCTATGATGAAACATGATGTTACACTCCCCCTCCTCTGTGTGAATATACAGTTATGTTCATAATAGTAGCAGTGTGTTTAAAAAGGTGAGTAAACCACAAAATTCTTCAAATAAATTTTATTTGAATGCACACAAATGCATTGGGGACACTGCACATTCTATTTCAAAGCAGGAAAATTGGAAAACGTAATTGAATTTGATAATATTTTACAGAAAGCCAAGAAATATAGTGTTAAAAAAATAGCAGTGTTGACATCTTTATTTACAAACTCAAGAATGTAGCGTATAAACTAAGAATTGCTTGATGATTCAACTTTCCTGAGAATCATAAACTAATATTTAGTTGCATAACCACGGTTTCTGATAACTGCTTCACATTTGTGGTGCATGGAGCCTACCAACTTCTGGAACCGGTCAACAGGTACTGAAGCCCAGGACAATTGTACTAATCAATTAACTAATTTTGTTTGACTGGAACCATGATTTCCTCGCTTGCTGGTGTGTTTGGGGTTATTGTCTTGTTGAAACACCAATTTCAAGGGCATTTCCTCCTCAGCATACGGCAACATGACTTCTTCCAGTATTCTGACGTACTCAAACTGATCCATGATCCCTGGTATGCGATAAATAGGACAAGCACCATAGTAGGAGAAACATCACCATATCATGATGCTTGCACCACCATGCTTCACTGTCTTCACTGTGTACTGTGGCTTGAATTCAGTGTTTTCAGGTCATCTGACAAACTGTGGCCATTAGACCCAAAAAGAAGAACCTTACTCTCATCAGTCCACAAAATATTGCACCATTTCTTTTTAGGCCAGTCAATGTGTTCTTTGGCAAATTGTAACTGCTTCAGCACACGTCTTTTTTTTAACAATGGGACTTTGCGGGGGCTTCTTGCTAGTAGCTTGGCTTCACATAGATGTCGTCTGATTGTTACAGTACTCACAGGCAACCTTACATCTTCTCTGATCCTCCTGGAGCTGATCATTGGCTGAGCCTTTGCCATTTTGGTTATTATCCGATCCATTTGAATAGTCGTTTTTCTTTGTCTTCCTCGCCTTTCTGGTTCTGGCTGCCACTTTAAAGCATTTGATATCATTTTAGCTGAACAGCCTATCATTTTCTGAACTTCTTTATAGGTTTTCCCCTCTTTTATTAACTTCTTGATCAAAGAACGCTCTTCTTCTGAACAATGTCTTGAAGGACCCATTTTACTCTGTTTTTCAAGGACAAATGCACAGCCAGCATATGAACCGTCAGTTGCCATCCATCCATCCACCATCTTCTTCCGCTCATCTGTGGTCGGGTCGCAGGGGCAGTAGGCTGAGCAGGGACACCCAGACTTCTCTCTCCCCAGCTACTTCGTTCAGCTCTTCGGGGGTTCCCAAGGTGTTCCCAGGCCAGCTGCGAGACATAGTCCCTCCAGCGTGTCCGGGGTCTTCCCCGGGGCCGCCTACCAGTGGGACGTGCCTGGAACACCTCACCAGGAAGGCGTCCAGGAGGCATCCTAACCAGATGCCCGAGCCACCTCATCTGGCTCCTCTCAACGCGGAGGAGCAGCGGCTCTACTCCGGGCTCCTCCCAGATGGCCGAGCTTCTGACCCTGTCTCTAAGGGAGAGCCCAGCCACCCTGCGAAGGAAACTCATTTCGGCCACTTGTACTCGCGATTGCGTTTTTTCGGTCACGACCCAAAGCTCGTGACCGTATATGAGGATAGGAGTGAAGATCGACTGGTAAATCGAGAGCTTTGCCTTGCGGCTCAGTTCCCTTTTTATCACGATGGACCGGTGCAGAGCCCGCATTGCTGCCGACGCCGCACCGATCCGCCTGTCGGTCTCCCGATCCATCCTTCCTCTGCTTGTGAAGAAGACCCCGAGATACTTGAACTCTTCCACTTGGGGTAGAATCTCATCCCCGACCCGGAGAGGGCACTCCACCCTCCCCCGGGCGAGGACAATGGACTTGGATTTGGAGGTGCTGATTCTCATCCCAGCCGCTTCACACTCAGCTGCGAACCGATCCAGTGAGAGCTCGAGGTCACGGTCTGATGAAGCCAACAGGACCACATCATCTGCAAAAAGCAGCGACCCGATTCTGAGGTCACCAAACCGGAACTCCTCAACGCCCTGGTTGCACCTAGAAATTCTGTCCATAAAATTTATGAACAGAACTGGTGACAAAGGGTAGCCCTGGCGGAGTCCAACCCTCACTGGAAACGGCTCTGATGTACTGCTGGAAATGCGGACCAGGCTCTGGCACCGGTCGTACAGAGAGTGGATGGCCCATATCAGGGGGTTCGCTACCCCATACTCCCGGAGCAACCCCCACAGGACCCCACGAGGGACACGGTCGAATGCCTTCTCCAGGTCCACAAAACACATGTAGACTGGTTGGGCAAACTCCCATGCACCCTCAAGGACCTTATGGAGGGTATAGAGCTGGTCAATAGTTCCATGGCCAGGACGAAAACCACATTGCTCCTCCTGAATCCGAGGTTCGACAATCCGACTGACCCTCCTCTCCAGTACCCCTGAATAGACCTTCCCAGGGAGGCTGAGGAGTGTGATCCCCCTGTAGTTGGAGCACACCCTCCGGTCCGCCTTCTTGAAAAGGGGGACCACCACCTCAGTCTGGCAATCCAGTGGTACTGCCCCCGATGTCCACGCGATGTTGCAGAGTCGTGTCAACCATGACAGCCCCAGAACATCCAAGGCCTTGAGGAACTCTGGGCAGATCTCATCCACCCCCGGAGCCCCGCCACCAAGGAGCTTTTTGACCACCTCGGCAACCTCAGCTCCAGAGATAGAAGAGCCCACCACAGAGTCCCCCAGGTCTGTTTCCGTGCTGGAAGACGTGCTGGTGGGATTGAGGAGGTCTTCGAAGTATTCTTTCCACCGATCCAGGACGTCCCGAGTCGAGGTCAGCAGCGCACCATCCCCATCATAGACAGTGTTGACACACTACTTCCACCTCCTGAGACGCCGGATGGTGGTCCAGAATCTCTTCGAAGCCGTACGGAAGTCGTTCTCCATGGCCTCACTGAACTCCTCCCATGCCCGGGTTTTTGCCTTGGCAACCACTGAAGCTGCATTCCGCTTGGCCTGCCGGTACCTGTCAGCTGCCTCGGGAGTCCCACTGGCCAAAAAGGTCCGATAGGACTCCTTCTTCAGCTTGACGGCATCCCTCACCGCCGGTGTCCACCAGCGGGTTCGGGTGTTGCCGCCACGACAGGCACCAACGACCTTACGGCCACAGCTCCGAACAGCTGCCTCAACAATAGAGGCCCGGAACAAGGCCCACTCGGACTCAATGTCCCCTGCCTCCCCCACCACATGGTCAAACTTCGCCCAGAGGTGGGAGTTGAAACTCTTTCTGGTGGGGGACTCTGCCAGATGTTTCCAGCAGACCTGCACAACACGCTTGGGCCTGCCAAGTCTGACGGGCATCCTCCCCCACCATCGGAGCCAACTCACCACCAGGTAGTGATCAGTTGACAGCTCCGCCCCTCTCTTCACCCGAGTGTCCAAAACATGCGGCCGCAAGTCTGATGATACGAATACAAAGTCGATCATCGAACTGCGGCCTAGGGTGTCCTGATGCCAAGTACACATATGGACACCCTTATGTTTGAACATGGTGTTCGTTATGGACAATCTGTGATGAGCACAGAAGTCCAGTAACAAAGCACCGCTCAGGTTCAGATCGGGGGGGGGCGGTTCCTCCCAATCACGCCCCTCCAGGTCACACTGCCTGACATCTCTCACCATCAGGAACTCCAGAATGGAAGAGAGTCCAGCCCCTCTCAATAGGACTAGTTCCAGAGCCCAAGCTATGTGTCGAGGTGAGTCCGACTATATCTAGTCGGAACCGCTCAACCTCGCGCACCAGCTCAGGCTCCATCCCCATCAGAGAAGTGACGTTCCACGTCCCTAGAGCTAACTTCTGCAGCCGGGGATCGGACCACCAGGGTCCCCGCCTTCGGCTGCCACCCAACTCACACTGCACCCAACCACTTTGGTCCCTTCCGCGGGTGGTGAGCCTATGGGAGGGGAGTCAGTTGCCTTGATCCTTAAATAAGGGCCACCTGTTTATCACCTATTTTTTTCACACAAACAATTACCTCACTAATTGACCTCAGCCCCGCTATTTTTTTGAACACGCCCCTTTCAGTTAATGATTCAGTTTTACAGAATCAGCAGCATGCACCTCATGCCTGTTCGGTCTGTTGGTTTTCTATACCTTTACTAAACCTTCTAGAAACTTACTTGCAGTGTAGAAGTTGAAATTCGAACAAAAACAGTGATTTATCTTGCTAGTGATGTGGGACTGCTATTTTTTTTAACACAACTGTATGTCTGTTACAGATGGTGCCAAAAGTGTTCGTGTAAAGTTAAAGATCCAATTTGAATTGTTCTTCATAGTAAGACACAGCTGTGAATAAGCGAGTGAGGTAGAAGTAGCATCCCTGTGGCTAGCATGTCAGTGTTGCGGAAATATTTAATTTATACAGCAATAACAGTCAAAGCTGCCAGTCTCAATATGAATATACATAAAGGACTTTACAATAATGGTAGTTTGACTTATTGCAAAGGAACTAAATAAGGGCGTCTTGTTGGGCTGAACGATTTATCATTTTCGGATCGAAATCGCAATTTCAGACAACGCAATCATGTGATCGCCAAAGCTTCAATTTATTTGCAGCACTCCTGACTGACCCAGGATCTGTTGTGTCAACTATTTTACACATACTGTTTAACAAAAGTGCAGGAAATTGTCATTTACAGAAGTGCTGGTAAGCAAGTCAACAACACAAAGCCTCTGTTTAGGAGTAGAAGTTGGAGTGTCTCTTAAATAATTATTATATGATTATTTATCATCATTATTAGATGATGAATAATGTGTAATGTGCTTTTGATCTAAGCTTGATTTGAAGAAAAATGTGAATCAAATTGAAATTGCAATATCTGCCAAAAAAAATTGCAATTAGATTTTTTTCTTGAAATCGTTCAGCCCTACCGTCTTGTTACTTTGCTTTTTTAACATGGTTAACAAATAAAAAGAACAAACTGACATTAAATCAGTGTGTAGCTGTTTTGTACATGTAACTGTAAATACTTGATTGGGGTTGAGGGCCTAAAGCGCTGATCCAGACATCCCTCCTGTTTATGTTGGACTACAGTGTGCTGTATGTTTATGTACTTTTGTTGATGCACCATATATTTTCATCATATAATTTAAAATTAATAAGTCTCATGAGATGAATGAAGCATTGTCCAATATTTCATCATTCTTCACTGTAATATACTTCATCCTTAATGAAGGAGGAATAACGGTGTTTGCCATGAGTCATCTGTCTTCATGTATAATTTATAAGTGTTTTATTACATTATTAGTCTGATGTGTGGATGTGTTTACTTTAAGAGGATTTTAATCATAAAATACGGGCGCCTTGGTCGTGGTTATAGAGCCACTAAACTGCTCAGCCATGTGATTTCAAAGGACTGCAATAAAAGAACACATTAGCAAGAATAAAAATGGCCAATCACTGCTTCTTAATTAGCTGTGTGAGACAATGAGTGTGTATATGTGTGTGTGTGTACATGTGTGATGTAGAGGGAGTGACAGGAGAGTGAATGGAGCATGAAGGTCCCTCTCCCTCCTGGCTGTAAATTTGATGAGAGGTCATGTCACGTCTGACTTTATGTTTATCTCTTTTTCACATACTCATTCTTTTAAATACACCACTGCCAGGGCTGGCTGGAGAGAAATACAAGGCCGAATGGACAGCCACAAACTATATACAAGACTGTGATACTTTTAAAACGTCTTCCTCAATTTTCCTCCAAAAAATGGATGACATTTTCTTGTTGCAGCTGTCAACTATATAGCTCCATATCTCATATGCTATTTGGCTTATATTTTAGATGTTGATAAAAATGTAGCTTACCTCACCAGTTTTCAAGGCTTCTGGAGGAGCCAGCTGTTATCATGATCAGACATAAAGGCCCAAGATGTCTAAGGCTATGTCCACACGTAGGCGGGTATTTCTGAAAATGGAGGTTTTGCTCCTCTGTAAATAAATAATCCCGTCCATACAAGTGAAGTTTTTGGAAACATCTCTGTTTCCTCGAAAGCACCTAAAAACACTGTTAAACACAGTTTATTAATATGTAATGTCTGTTTAATGCAACTTTTTTTGCTATTTCTATGAAAAAGCTGTTTTATTTTCACATCTATTCCGAACACAGGTCTGACCGGTGTTATGGTTTAACTTGTGTTGCTGTCAGGCATATTGAGTAACAATTCTATGTTCATATTTCAATTCGAGACAAATGTGATCATCTAGATCAACTCCTGTTATTAAAAAGTTTCGTGGGCACTCTTGTTGGCTTCAACAACTGCTGTAACAGTAACCACAGACGCAAGCATCCACGGGTCACTGATAAAAACAGTAACACCGGATCATGTCTTAAGCGTGAGGAGGTGACACAAAGTATGTATGATAATGTAAACTGCAATTGTAATATTTTATACCTGTTTTTATGCACTTTATGTATTTTTTGTATGATGACCTTGAGTGTCATGAAAGGCGCCCTTAAATAAAATGTATTATTATTGTCATTATCATTATTAAATAGTCCAGTCAGAAATGCTTAGCCAGTAAATTTCAGAACACTGTTCAGAAACTTTTCATGGGAAGTTCAGTGGGGGATTTTTCCAAATTGGAAGCTTTTCATGGGAATGATGGGAAAGAATAGGAATTAATGGGAAACTGTAAATAAAACAGAATGTACTGTATCCAAACATAAATGTCAACAATTTGTTTTGCCATAGGCAGACATCCATACAGAATAATACAGTTAAAAACATAACATTTCATAAGATTTATTTGTAGATTAATTTGTAAGAAGAACTTACAAATACTTACAATTAATTTCAACTTCACTTTGTGTAGTCCACGGGCTAAAGTGTGGCCTCATTAGTCCAGGGATTTAGAAATCATCTGTGCATGTGATAGCAGGATAGCAGAGATATTCTCAAGTATACTTGCTTAAAATCTCTTTTTCTTTTAGTCAAGATGATCCCTGTTAAGGGCCAACTTTTAATTTTGAAAATTCCAGGGTTTGTTTTTTTTTAATTAAGTTATTTATTTATCTCAATTTATTTTTAGCTTTTTAGTTTTATTGCTTTGCATTTTCTCTTGTTTCTTTTATTTTATTTTTTATCAGTCATTCTGACTTCATCATTTCTTTTACTTTAGTTTTAGCTTTTTCTGGTGAGCATTAGTCTCTAAATCCTCTCTACACCCTACCTACTATCATTACAATTACAGTGAAGTACTACTTAGTAGATGGACCTCTGAATGCAGTTCAAAGTAATGTCTCAATGTAAAACACTTTGAACGGCAACTGAATTTGTATGAACTGTGCTAGATAAATAAAGTCTGAGTGATTGAATGATATTTCTGTTTATTCCCATAAATTCATGTTACTTCACAAGGAAAGTTTTCGGCTTCATAAATTTTCTGGATCTGTTTCCAACACAAGAAAGAAACAAGTCAGTTTTAGTTAAATTTGGTATTTTTGTTTGTAACAAAAATATCTGTATCAGCAACAATGAGTTTGGAAATATTGGCTTATTGTGTATCGGTGTAAATCCAATATTGTGCTTCCAAATTGAATTTCTGATAGTAGGGGATGTTTAATGAAGGATTCTTAATACCAGACTGTGGATTATCATAGTTTATTACATGGTCAGTACAAAGATACAGGGATGCAGTTAGTCATGATGTGTGTGTGTCCTATGTGTGAGTGAGAGAGAGAGGGTCTGTCGCCTCACTGCAGGATGTGTCATCACTTATGCTCATATATGTTTGGCATGCTTCTATACATTCCCAACATGGCTAAGATACTGCGTTGGTATCTGCTCTCTAAATGGTCATGCTATATTCAGATGAGTGCCAGACTGTCTTTTCTGGGTTTCATCCGCAGTCAGCACAGATATTGATATGTGGGTAACTTAAGTATATGGATGCATGGATAGCAAACTAAAATGATATTGATAGGATTGGTCGATGACTCAAATAATGATCCATGAATAGGTCCATGACCTAAAATTCATACTATCAATTTCACATTACAAAAGCATTTGTTGTTCCCGGAGTTACCACTTAGGATAAGGTTTATTAACCGGTGCGGACGTCACAGTTTAGGTCAAACTCTGACAAAATTCCAGTAGTCTAATCTGGCCTTGGTATTTCTTTTACACTGTCAAAATTCAGTCTTACACTTGCCTTCTAAAAGTTCAACAAAAAGAGCCTGTCTGTACATAAACTGCTCACAAACAAACACGAAGAGTTGCATCACGTCAGTGTTTCCTTAGAACAGATTAATCGTTCAGCCGCTCCGACTCTGACAAAAACCGTTTCAGACATCAAAGTCACTGTCAGAGGATCCTTAATGAAGTTTTCACTCTTATTTTCCACACTTTGTCTCTGCTTTCAGACACCATATCAAGGGAAAACCGACTGTAGAAGCTTTATCTTTCATTTCTTATTTATTCCTATTTTTTACACCGCCTGGTTTTCACTCAGTCTTTGTTGTCGCTGGGGAGCATCCTGGCCCGTCTGCAGACTGTCAGACGCTGATCAGCTCCACTGAAGCAGCCCGACTCGAACATTAAGACGCACAGATGTGAGTTTTTACTCCAACAAATGCTCTCTCAGAGGCAGAACTTCACAGCAGGTTCAATAAGTTTGGGATTTTCAGCTTAACTTCAGAGACCGAAGCCAAAGTGTAACCGCTTTTCCAAATCCAAGACACAAGGGTGCTATTTACACAACCTGGTATTTATTTCTGTGCTCAGTCCTCACCGGGGAGTCGTGTTTTTGAAGAGATGGATGTAAACCCTGCTGGAAAGGTTTCCTGCAGTTTTACAGCTCTGACAGTTCTTTCTTCAAAATCACAAAAAAATCAAGAATGCTGGACGACTGTGGGGTCATGTCACTGCCCCGCTGTGTAGAGTCTAGGGCTGGGAAATATGAACCAGAAATCAAATCAATATTTAACAGCTGAAAGATGAGAGATCAAGCTGGACTGATTTCACACTTACCATGCATCATTATTAAGTCAGCAGAAAGACATTCTACCAATCACCGCCTATATAAGTGGCACTAGTTTTGGTTTGTTGTTTCTGCATTCATTTGGGAGCTCTGTCCTGCGACAGCACTGCACTCTAGCTTTTAACAATCCACCACTCAAATACAGAATTATAAACTATGATATCATTGTCAATCAAACGTAAAGTATATTGATCAGGATTTGGTACAAGGGCAACAAAAATGAATGTCGTCAGTGACCATATTTGTTTTTTTCATTTAAATAAATCAAAACTTATTGACACACTCCACCACACTGTCATTCTCAAACATGTTAAACTTGCGTTTCATGTGTTTCAAATATATAAAATACCCATTATAATAATAATCAGTGGAATTCTTTTAGCCATAACAGGGAAAAAAACACTGTCTGAATTGGAAAAACACACTGGCAACATTTGTAAAAGTGGTTAAACTGGCAAGGAGCAAGAAACATCCTTGTTCTTTACTAGTTAAGTCCACTTTTCCAAATGATTTTTGGAACAAGGCTTGTTTAAATTAATCTTGCAGTGCAGCTGGATCAGACTGATTTAATGTCTGTAATCATGCAGATCCATCATGGCAAGGTCCAATCTACAACAACTGTGAGTGGCCCAAAATGGCACTGCCCAATCAGAGTTCTTTAGAGCAGGACGAGGTGGAAACTACAAGCACGACAGCAAAAATTGCATAGATTCCAACAGCTTCAGCTTTTCCTTGTTTTTGTTCAGTATGGGTTTGTTTATTATTCCCCTCCTGGAGCCACCACCTTACCGCGGTGGAGGGGTTTGCGTACCCCAATGACCCCAGGAGCTATGTTGTCGGGGGCTTTATGCCCCTGGAAGGGTCACCCAAGGCAAACAGGTTCTGGGGGAGGGGTCAGACAAAGCGTGGCTCGAAGACCATTATGGAGAATAATTTCATTGGATCCCAGTTTCCCTTGCCCGGACGCGGGTTACCGGGGCCCCACCCTGGAGCCAGACCTGGGGATGGGGCTCGATGGCGAGCGTCTGGTGGCCGGGCCTGCGCCCATGGGGCCCGGCCGGGCACAGCCCGAAAAGGCAACGTGGGACCCCCCTCCCATAGGCTCACCACCCGTGGAAGGGGCCAAGGTGGTCGGGTGCAATGTGAGCTGGGTGGCAGCCGAAGGTGGGGACCCTGGCGGTCCGATCCCCGGCTGCAGAAGCTAGCTCTAGGGACGTGGAACGTCACTTCTCTGGTGGGGAAGGAGCCTGAGCTGGTGTGCGAGGTCGAGCGGTTCCGACTAGATATAGTCGGACTCACCTCGACACATAGCTTGGGCTCTGGAACCAGTCCTCTTGAGAGGGGCTGGACTCTCTTCCACTCTGGAGTTGCCGATGGCGAGAGGCGCCGGGCAGGGGTAGCAGTACTTATTGCTCCCAGGCTCAGCGCCTGTACGTTGGGGTTCACCCCAGTAAGCGAGAGGGTAGCCTCCCTCCGCCTTCGGGTGGGGGGACGGAACCTGACTGTCGTTTGTGCTTATGCACCAAACGGCAGTCCAGAGTATCCACCTTTTTTAGACTCCCTAGAGGGGGTGCTGGAGAGTGCCCCTTCTGGGGACTCCCTCGTTCTTCTGGGGGACTTCAACGCTCACATCGGCAACGACAGTGCGACCTGGAGGGGCGTGATTGGGAGGAACGGCCCCCCCGATCTGAACCCGAGTGGTGCTTTGTTATTGGACTTCTGTGCTCGTCACAGACTGTCCATAACAAACACCATGTTCAAACATAAGGGTGTCCATATGTGCACTTGGCACCAGGACACCCTAGGCCGCAGTTCGATGATCGACTTTGTAGTCGTATCATCGGACTTGCGGCCGCATGTTTTGGACACTCGGGTGAAGAGAGGGGCGGAGCTGTCAACTGATCACCACCTGGTGGTGAGTTGGCTCCGATGGTGGGGGAGGATGCCCGTCAGACCTGGCAGGCCCAAGCGTGTTGTGCGGGTCTGCTGGGAACGGTTGGCAGAGTCTCCCACCAGAAAGAGTTTCAACTCCCACCTCCGGGCGAAGTTCGACCATGTGGCGGGGGAGGCAGGGGACATTGAGTCCGAGTGGGCCTTGTTCCGGGCCTCTATTGTTGAGGCGGCTGATCGGAGCTGTGGCCGTAAGGTCGTCGGTGCCTGTCGTGGCGGCAACACCCGAACCCGCTGGTGGACACCGGCGGTGAGGGATGCCGTCAAGCTGAAGAAGGAGTCCTATCGAGCCTTTTTGGCCAGTGGGACTCCGGAGGCAGCTGACAGGTACCGGCAGGCCAAGCGGAATGCAGCTTCGGTGGTTGCCAAGGCAAAAACCCGGGCATGGGAGGAGTTCGGTGAGGCCATGGAGAACGACTTCCGGACGGCTTCGAAGAGATTCTGGACCACCATCCGGCGTCTCAGGAGGGGGAAGCAGTGTGCTGTCAACACTGTCTATGGTGGGGATGGCGCGCTGTTGACCTCGACTCGGGACGTCCTGGATCGGTGGAAAGAATACTTCGAAGACCTCCTCAATCCTACCAGCACGTCTTCCAGTGCGGAAGTAGACCTGGGGGACTCTGTGGTAGACTCTGCTATCTCAGGAGCTGAGGTCGCCGAGGTGGTCAAAAAGCTCCTCGGTGGCAGGGCTCCGGGGGTGGACGAGATCCGCCCGGAGTTTCTCAAGGCTCTGGATGTTGTAGGGCTGTCATGGCTGACACGACTCTGCAACATCGCGTGGACATCGGGGGCAGTACCACTGGATTGGCAGACTGGGGTGGTGGTTCCCCTTTTCAAGAAAGGGGACCGGAGGGTGTGCTCCAACTACAGGGGGATCACACTCCTCAGCCTCCCTGGGAAGGTCTATTCAGGGGTACTGGAGAGGAGGGTCCGCCGGATTGTCGAACCTCGGATTCAGGAGGAGCAATGTGGTTTTCGTCCTGGCCGTGGAACTATTGACCAGCTCTATACCCTCCACAGGGTCCTCGAGGGTGCATGGGAGTTTGCCCAACCAGTCTACATGTGTTTTGTGGACCTGGAGAAGGCTTTCGACCGTGTTCCTCGTGGGATTCTGTGGGGGGTGCTCCGGGAGTATGGGGTAGCAGACACCCTGATACGGGCTGTTTGTTCTCTGTATGACCGGTGCCAGAGCCTGGTCCGCATTTCCGGCAGTACATCAGAACCGTTTCCAGTGAGGGTTGGACTCCGCCAGGGCTGCCCTTTGTCACCGATTCTGTTCATTACTTTTATGGACAGAATTTCTAGGCGCAGCCAGGGTGTTGAGGGGTTCCGGTTCGGTGACCTCAGGATCAGGTCGCTGCTTTTTGCAGATGATGTGGTCCTGTTGGCTTCGTCAGACCGAGACCTACAGCTCTCACTGGATCGGTTCGCAGCTGAGTGTGAAGCGGCTGGGATGAGAATCAGCACCTCCAAATCCGAGTCCATGGTCCTCACCCGGGGGAGGGTGGAGTGCCCTCTCCGGGTCGGGGATGAGATTCTACCCCAAGTGGAGGAGTTCAAGTATCTCGGGGTCTTGTTCACGAGCGGAGGAAGGATGGACCGGGAGATCGACAGGCGGATCGGTGCGGCGTCGGCAGTGATGCGGACTCTACACCGGTCCGTCGTGATAAAAAGGGAACTGAGCCGCAAGGCAAAGCTCTCGATTTACCACTCGATCTTCACTCCTATCCTCACATATGGTCACGAGCTTTGGGTCGTGACCGAAAAAACACGATCCCGAGTACAAGCGGCCGAAATGAGTTTCCTTCGCAGGGTGTCCGGACTCTCCCTTAGAGACAGGGTCAGAAGCTCGGTCATCCGGGAGGGGCTCGGAGTAGAGCCGCTGCTCCTCCGCGTTGAGAGGAGCCAGATGAAGTGGCTCGGGCATCTGGTTAGGATGCCTCCTGGACGCCTCCCTGGTGAGGTGTTCCGGGCACGTCCCACCGGTAGGCGGCCCCGGGGAAGACCCAGGACACGCTGGAGGGACTATGTCTCTCAGCTGGCCTGGGAACGTCTCGGGATCCCCCGGGAGGAGCTGGACGAAGTAGCTGGGGAGAGGGAAGTCTGGGCTTCCCTGCTCAGGCTGCTGCCCCCGCGACCCGACTACGGATAAGCGGAAGAAGATGGATGGATGGATGGATGGGTTTGTTTATTATAATCGTCTTGACTTATGCCTATCTTTTGTTGTTTCTGTCCATGTACAGCAGTATGTGCTACATATATAAAAATAATGTCTGATTGATTGATTGATTGTTGGAGAATTGAAAAACAACACACACACACATCAATACATGAGTATAAATGCTCAAGAGGACATTACTCTGTAGCTTTGACGCATATATATATATATGTGTACAAGCTGAAGGCTTCACTTCTGACTCCCTCACAGTGACAAAAGGGGCAGCTCAGGGGTCAGTCCTAGGCCACTCCTATTCATCCTTTATATCAATATCTTTGAGAGTGTAATTAATGCAAACTTTCATTTTTATGCTGATGACACTGTCATGTATTGTGCGGCACCCATACCAGAGCAAGCTCCATCTCAGTTATAATTTGCTTTTACAATTGTGCAGAAAAAAAATTATGACTTGAAACTTGTTTTGAATGCCGAAAAGACAAAAGTAATGCTGTTTTCCAGTCTACGATCTAAGCCTTTGACCCTGCCCTCCATTTACACCTCTGAGGGGACCCAAATTGAGTCTGTATCGACCCCTAAATATCTTGGCATTTTAACAGATGAGTCTCTCTCTTTTACCCTGCATATACACCAGCTGGTAAAGAGGTTAATACTGAAACTGAGTTTTTACTTTAGAATCAAATCTTGTCTTTCTTTTGAATCCAGAAAGAAACTCGTTGCTGCCACATTTCTGTCTGTGCTTGATTACGGTGATGTTTTGTACATGCACGCCTCGTCTCAGAGCTTACATGCCTTGGATACACTGTATCATGGAACTCTGAGGTTCATCATGAACTTAAAATCCCTTACTCATCACTGCGTCTTGTATGCACATGTAGGATGGTCCTCTTTGTCTACACATTGACTTAAGCATTGGCATATTCTCATTTATAAGGTGATTTTAGGTCTACTCCTTTCATATCTTCTGATCTTCATAAGTCAAAGGAGTCCAGGATCTTGAAATTGTCTAGTACATGTCATGTGTATTTGTATGTGCTGTTGTTGTTATTGTAAGTTACTTTGTTAACCGTGCTGCTGCCTACCTTGGCCAGGACACTCTTGAAAAACAGATTTTTAATCTCAATGAGTTTCTTGTCCTGGTTAAATAAAGGCTAAATAAAAAATAAAATGAAATATGAATAATGCTTCAAGGCATTACGACCAAGCCTAAGTACACAAAATGTGCCATCAGCAAACCTTTAGTTACTGAGTTTAAGTTCTATTTTTATGACTTATCTATTGAGTCAATTCTACCATTTTGTTCTTAGTTTTGTTTGTCAGGAAATATGACTACACCAGACGGTAGAGTCATGCCGTATATTTCTTGGAAAAAGAAAATCAAAGTTCAAGTGGTACTAAAAGAGCAGTCAAAGTGAAACATCCGCCCCATTAGTTTTCCCCCCGTCTTCACCTCTTGTGTTCCTCTCTTTCTATTCTCGTGCTGATCCTCCTCTATCTCTGTCCCTCTCTGTTCGCCTCTTTTCAAGCCAAAGTCTGAATCATTCTTTAAGTGCCTTTTATCAAACAGGGTTGTCAGGGTGAGCTTTACAGAGATCAGAGAACAAACTGAGAGATAAGAGAGGGAAAGGACATCAGAAATTAAAAGATTAGAGAAGAGAGATCCTCCTCAGACTCTCAGTGTTTGTTCTTACCAGCATAAATAAGAATTTTCTAACTTCATCAACCATGTAGACAATGATAATGCTCTGAAACTCAAATAATGTAAAACAAGACAAGGACTAAAATGACTAATGTTTCTAGACATGCTGCTGCAACCTTCAGCTGTCTGCAAAGTTATCAGCTCTGATAACACAAATACCCAGGAACAGTAAAAAAAAAAAAAAAAAAAAAAAAAAAAAACAGCACAAAATCCAACACTTCAAATCAACCAGGCTCTTTCATTTTGAGAAGTCAATGCAGTTGAATTCTCTCCACTTTGGCTTTAGGTTGACACCTCAGGGAGAAACCATGTTGTTACATAAATCTTCAGCGTCTTTTTTCACAAGGAGGGATTAAGAAAATTGGATTCTGTGTTCCAATACGGCGAACTTTTCAGTCTGTTACCCGTCACCCTTGGGTCCATGGAGCAAGAACATTTATTTTCTATCTATCTGAGCTGGAGGGAAGTCACCAAGCAGAGAAAAATGAAGTTCACAGAGCTCCTAAGTAGACTGCACGATAAATTGCAACTTTACTGTCACAGCATTTGCTTTTAACCCCACTGCGAAAATCTGATTTATCACAATAAAACTTTACATATAAATATATATATGTTTCTGTAATGGTCAATAGACCAGTATGTAGAAGCTCTTTAACCGAAATGATATTTTTAATGGTAAATATAATTACTATTGTTATTTATGAATTTTCAACTTTAACCCTTTGGGATTGTAACCATGCAGTTGACTTTTTTCTGCCTTACCACTGTAATTAAAATTCTGAAAGCTCATCTTTTTCTGTTTTTCCTTATTCCCCTCTATGAATAGTCTTTGTGACACCATTATGTTACTGAACCACTCAGAAATCTAACAGTAGAGCATACATCGGTGTAAGAAATCTTTTCACATATTTCCAGGTCCTTTAACAATCATAATTTAGATGAAGGAAATAAATCTGATGATAAAAGATGTATCTGATTCCTCAGAAAACTGGGTCAACCACTAAATCTCAAAATTTTGCTTTTTGTGATGTTTTCATACAAAAAAAATAAAAAATGTTGCAGAAATTAAAGAAATCCGTTCACGCCCAGGATAACCCTTAACAGGCAAGCCAAACAGCAGGTTGACCAACATATCTGCTTCCTGATTGGGTAATCTGAAAAATAAAAATTGAAATGTCACTAAATGAAGAGGAAGGAATACAATTTTACCAACAAAATTTGTTGCAAATGTATTTCTTATTTTGGAAGTCAAAGGGTTAATATTTTACAAATAAAAAAAAAAAAAAAAAAACAGAAAAAATAGCAGGCACATTATCATTTCTTGACGAAGATGTGAAATTATAGTTATTTACTTGCATCCCTAAACAAAACAATAGTTTTAGTGGTTAAATGTTCTGCTTGGTTAACTTCTGACTTCTCAGAGAAATCCAGCATACATTTAAATATTAGACCATCAGCAATTCTCAGAATGAACGGTGAATATTAGGGCCCTATTTTGACACCATGAAGCTTGTTGTCTCCATTGCATGGCTCATGGGGGTCTGGATATTGACATTTCTGCAGATATTTCCAGCTGATATTTTAGCCTTATATTTTAGAATCAAGATTGTGTTTTTTTTTTTTTTTTTGATGTTAACCTTAAACTGAGTATAAGCTCCCCAAAATAGGGCAGGGTTTTCTGTCAGCAGATAAGTAAATCAGTGTTTTAGCTTTTAAAAGGGAAACTTGGTTTTACACTTGCTGTAAAAAAAAAAAAAAAACACATATGACGAAGGTGTAATCCAAAAAGAACTACTTTTAGTCATTTATATTTATCCGTATCAATATTGGCCAAAATAAGTTTGGAAATATCGGCTTATCAAACATCTGCAATATCGTGCATCCCTAGAGAACACGCATGCACTGTTGCCATCAAGCTTATGAAATGGGCTGTAGTTAGCTTATGTTCAAATGTAGCTGTTGACTTTTTCAACACAACTTCTCCCACGCTGTCACCCTAGTTTCTGACTCTATAAACTGTCCCTCCAGCTTTCAAATACAGGCATAAAAGTCAAAAGATAAATCACTAAAAAGTTAGAAAAAAGAGTGATTGTTTGCTGCACACGAGTGAGCAAATCACATGTTATGCCTGCCAAAAACGTGCCAAAAAAGCTCATGTAGACCCTGATCATTTGCCTGATATTCATGAACTTTCCTGGAACTTCAAACTCATGTGGAGACGCAGAAAACGGCCTGCCACAGGGAACATTTAGTTCCTTGAATAGAAGCTCCAGGAACTAAAATTTCCTGGTATTTTAGGCAAATAAGTTCAGCTGTAGTTCACCATCATGGTGTCAAGGTTAAAAAAGAGAGACAGAAAGAACAAACGAACCAAAGGGGTGAGGGTTTTGGGGTCAAATTCTGCCCTTTAACTTTGTGTACAGTGAATACATTCAGTCGGCATATTTAAATGACTCTGTTGGACTGTGTTACAGCATGGTCCCCTTTTATCTTGCATGTCTAGTCAGACCACATCACATATTTTTAGTGTTTCCTCTCCCCTGGTCTCTTTCTCTTCATCATCTTCTCAGTGTGTGTGACAGATCTCTGCTGTCACACCCTCGTGGTTATCCTCTCTCTCTTTTCCAGCCTCGGTCACGCCGTTTGTTTGCTCACGTCATCACGGATTAGTATATCGAGGCAGCCGTGAATGTGTGGGGACCCAAATTTAAATACGTGTGTGTTTTAACAAATGCAAGTCATCTGTATGCCTCATTCAGAGTGTCTGAGTCTGTTTGTGTATTTCCCTGCAGCTGTGTGTTCATGCATGGCTGATGCTGGAATATGCTGCTGCTGCCATGACGCTGCTGTCCGCTGATATTCAGGACAAATTAGTACAGAAACAGCTTCAAACATTATTTCAAAGTATTAAAATTACTCAAATTTCAGGCGTTAATCCTTTAACTGCTCTCAGCACCTTTTACCCTTCAAATGCAATATTTAATCCAACCAAGAAATAGAGAAATTTCAGCAAATAACAACTCCTATGATTAATTTCTGCTCAATTTCCCATAAAAAATAGAAAATACATAATCAGGCATACAATTTAATATCATGTTTTAACTGTTAAACAAGGACAGAGATTGTATTTTTGTCTTTTATGACTTGAAACTTCAACATAAATAAAAAAAAACATCTCTTGGCTCAAACTTTAAGCTTCAGGGTAATGTGTGTATTTGCAGCTGCCCATCTGCTGTTTCAGACTGGGTGCGTGGTGGCTGGGGCGCACATCAGCACCAACTTGCACCTTCACAGCTTAAATACAAAATGTGTGCTGCATGCTGGCTTTGTCTCCCTTCTGTCACAGTCTTGTCTCTTTAGGAAGAAGTACAGTAACTCTAAGCTTTTTGAACTCGAGTGAGTTACCAGGGAATATCCTGACTGTTGTTACTCAACAAGGAAATCCGATAGAGCTGGTCTCCAATTCTAAGTATCTGGGTTTTCTTCTGGATTGTGAGCTTTCTTTTAGAGCACACATTGCAAGCTTAGTCACCAAACTCAGGGCTCTATTACTGAAATAAATGTTTCACTTAGAGCCAGGAACTGCTCGTGTCAGCAGTGTTTCTTCCTTTGATTGATTATGGAGATGTGCTGTATGTGAGTGCTTCGCTTAAATGTCTGCAGTCCTTAAACACTGTTCATCACAGTGACTTTGGGTTTATCACTGGTGATGGTCACCTCGCGCATCGTGAATTGTATGCTAAATCTGGCTTGCCTTCTTTAAGTGCAAGCAGGTACTCACACTGGCAGACCCTGACGTATAAGACTCTTCTTGGCTTAGTTCTGTCTTATTTATTTTTCCTTAGAGGACAAAAAGACGCTATGCCTTACGCTCCTGTGACATTCGCCATCTCTCCGTTCCTCGCATCAGAACTGAACTGTGGAAGAGAGCGTTCAGTTTTCCTGCCCCCACAGCGTGGAACTGTCTTAAGACTGATCTGAAATTTTCAGAGCTTATTTCATTGGACCTTTCGCTCCATGCTGAGACAATTGAACAGAGCCTCAAAATTGTTATTTATGTTAAAGCTTCTGCAATTTATTGCAAAATACCTTGAACTCACAAAAAATGTGTATTCTAACTTACTGTATATCATCAACTTTCAATTATGTTTTTTTTTCATAATTGAACAGGTGTGCTGCTGACCTCTTAGCCAGCTCTCCCTTGTGAAAGAGATCTTGATCTCAATGGGTTTTATCTAGTTAAATAAAGGTTAAATAGTAATAATAAGATGTTATTATTTAAGGGATACTCCAACTTCTACTCAGAGATTTTGTATTGTTGTCCTGCTTACCAGCACTTTTGCAATGGAGATGTGACGTTTGCGACCGAGTCGACTCTTTTGAAGTGCTCTTTTAAGTGAACAATGAGAGCCAATTCACAGTTGGGAGTAAGCTTTTAATTTCCGAGCCATTATTAAATGCACATTGCCTGAAAATTTGGAAAATAGTTGGCACAACAGATCCTGGGTAACTCAGGAGCAAAAAACTGCAGCTTTGGCGATCACATGATTGGGTTGTCTGAAATTGTGATTTCAATCCGAAAACGATAAATCTTTCAGCCCTAGTTAGCGGGGTCGTTGACCTGGTTCCACCTGAAGAAACGTCTTCAAGAACCTCTAGCATGTCCAGTTGCTCTTTCAGAGAAGAACTTGATAACCATGACCTGGATGAATGAGAACATACACAGATATTTTAAGATGAAAACTCACCTTAACAATGTTTAAGAAGGAAAGAAAGCCTGAGATGCTCAAATAAATGGGTAAATCCAAATACTTCTAAGGGCTAAATGGAGTATTTCATGGTTTATTTTGGAGCAGTGGGGCCTGTATTGGGCCAGTGGGTCGTATATTAAAATTATTCCCCATTCCCCTGCTGGAAATTTACAGGCAGGCTGGCAGGACATATTCAAGCTAAAGTCAGGGTGAAAAATTGGGCTGTGTGAAAGTGTGATAACACCAAGACAAGCATGGGTGAGTACAAAATCACACAGCAGCAGCCAGCTTGTCTTTTTCACCCTGAGTTCAGATGATATAACATGGCAGGGTGACAAAGAGCATGGCCGCCTGATGACAGCATGATGAGTAATTGTTTGGGTTTTCTCTGGATGTGTGTACAGGATAAATGATCCCTACTGAAAATAACATGCCTGGTCATGTGTTTTAAAGCCCCCGTGTTTATATTTGTTGTCCTTGTAGATTTATTTCAGCTCCGCTCTGTTTTATTGCAGCACCACAGAAACTTTTGTCATCAATATGAACCTCATTAACTAAATAAAGCAACCTGAGGATAAGGTGACAGTGGGACTGAGTGTTCCTGTAGCTCGATAATAGAACATTAATCACTTACTGATTCAGCCTGTCAGGAGTTTCTGCTTTACCGCAGAGCAGCAACATTTCACTAATGTCCGACTGAGGTTCTGATAGAAGAGTACACAAAACACATGTCAGCTAACAATCAAAAATGAGACAACCAGTTTATGTCCCTGCCAGGCAGTGGAGGAACTACAGTGGGTCAAGACCTTCCTCTTTAGTCTGGCTTTTACCTGAATTTAATGTATTCACCTTAATCTGCTTTAGTAGTTTAGGTTTTATCTCATTCTGTTTTAACTTCAGAATTATCCTCTTGTTTTATCATTTTCCCAAAGTTCTTCTCAAGTGTTTTATTTCCCTGTTTGAACATACTGCTGTTACCTTCTTGTGCTTTTATTCTCATACAGCACCCTTTTATTATTACCTCCACCAAGGATGTCATGTTTTTTACAGCGTTTGTTTGCTTGTTTGTCTGTTTTCTTGTTTCTTAGCAAGATTACACAAAAAATACTGGACAGACTTTGCTGAAATTTTCAGGAGATGTTGGTAATGTCCCATCCTAGAAATGATTAGATTTTGGTGGTGATCCACATAAACTCTGTTAGCGACAATCATTTTTGCTCAATAACTGTCTAACTAATAATGATATCAACATGATTCTGAGTGCTGGGTGTGGGATTTAAGGGTCAAGGAATCATGTAACAGCAATATGTGAGCTACCTTGGCAGAGGTTTGTGCTTTCAGATTGCTTCCTTTATTTTTCACTTCATTTCAATTGATTTTTGATTCTATTTTGATGATATTTTTAATTTCACACTTTAACCTCACCTCCAGTGTTTAGTCATTTCAAACATTTAAGATGGTGTTTCCTCAGTGTGTACTGGGTACGAAAATGTTCCTGTTCTACTAGCGTCTTTATTTATGATGCACTTTGCTGATACTGTTTATGACTGCAGGGTGGAGTGGGTTTGGGTCATACTTTCTTTTACCTTCTTTTAATTCATACGTCTGTTGGAAAAGCTGTGCTACATTGTCTTGTATGAAGAATGCTATATAAGTAATGTTTGATTGATGAAGTTTGACTGAAGGGGAAGGAGTTTTTTTTGTAGAGGGGTTCAAAAACTCCTTAAGAGGGGGCTGAACATAAGTCCCAATGACCTTTGGCTCTTATCCTGTACCTCCAAAAGGTCACATGCTTCCTAGAGAGGAATTTTGGTATCAGGTTGAAAAGCAAGAGGATGATCATGTGGCAAAAGGATGTTTGACTTTGTTCCTCCACAGTTCAGCTCTTCACCATCCACCCCAACACAAAACTTAATAAACCAAAAAAGCAATGAATGGGATGAATGTGATTGACAGAATGATCATTCAATCACCTGTGGATATGCTTTTGAAGGTTCTGTTCACTCCCAAACACTTTCTATTGGCTGTTTTCCAGATGCACTAGTGAAATACATTTATTGATCCATCTGGTTTGTCAGGCTAATTGAAAACTTTCCCTCTTAGTTAAATCCTCCATATGTGTGTGCGATTGGACACCCAAAAAACGTACACACAATCCTTCAATCATTATTCAAATCCAAAGATCTGTACAGCAAGGTTATTCTTTTCTTCCCAGCCCGTGTTTAATTTTTTTTTCTCCTTTATTACCATAAAGTACTTGTAAAATAAAGAGTAAACATAAGCATATGATGTGGTATTCTATGACTGAAAGAAACAAGAGTTCATGTAAGGACGGGGTATCAAAAAAGAAAGTACTGCCACCATAATAAGTGTGAAACACAGAGAGGATGAAAGCTGCTGAGACATACGGTGTGTTATGGGTGTTTAATAGCAGAAATGTAATAGAGGAGTCATAGAGATATCACAGTCTCGCTGTCATGGACACCTTATTCCTCTTCCTGTGATGTCTTTGGTCAGGGGAAGTCTGCTAGATTTTTTTTTTTGCTTGTATTATTTCCTTTTCTTTGCTTCCTGTTGCTGTGATTATCTGTTTCTGTCCTTTTTCTGATGTCAGGAAATCTAAAATCTTCAAAAGAAAGAAGCCTTATTTTTAGTTGATGACGTGGTGTATTGACCCACGGTAAAGGGGGGTGACACCTGAAAAGGACGAGGATCTTTAAAAAGGTTAAGAGGAGATCGAGGCAGGAAGTCTTAATTCTTTTAAAGGACATGAACAAAAGCAAAAACACAAATACGCACACACTCTCCCACAAGCTCTCGTCGCCTATTGTCTGATAAATGCCAGCAGAGAATTCATGATAATTGAGGTCATTTCATCGGAAATCACACCACGACTCCAAAAATCTCACACACACACTCATATGGTTACCTTTGTTAGAAGTTGCAGAGCTCTCCACGAAGCTTTCAGGCTATATATTTTACGCTATTAAGTTCTTGTTTTATTGATCTTTACTCCATCACTTCTATTCTGGTACTTTCCCCCTTCTAGAACCACCTTAACTGATGAAAAACTGTGGTCAAAAAGTTCTGCAAAGTGTCAGGAAAATATTCTAAAAGACATGACGGTTGATGTAATTTTGTCAAATCATCTAAATGTCATCAGTGAATCCAAAGCCAACAGCTAAGATACTATGCTAACCTTAAAGGTACCAAAGGCTGCAGTTGCTCTAGTGGCCAATACAGCAGTGATCATCACTGGCAGCCCTGGAGTCACATCTGGCCCCCACAGCTTTCCATCTGGCCCCTGGAATATTATCAAATCCATAAATTATGAGAGGGAAAATTATGTCATGGTTTCAAGGCTACTTTTATGGTGTTAAGTCCCTACAACTAAGGACGCACAATATTGGATTTTTGCTGATATCCAAAACTTCTGAACTGTCATCGCCAAAACCGATATTTTCCATCAAGAGCGCAAAGTCTTTACTTTATGGAAAATGACGTGTTGTTTTCAATGTGAGAGCCCATTTGTGTGAGGAGCAGATGTAAAACAAGAAAAACATTTGACTCTTAAAGAATTAAACTCTTGTTTTTTACAAGTACACATGTAGTGATAATTTGGGATGGGAATCACGGGGTGCTTCACAACACGATACACAGTCCATGATAGCGATATAATCACAATGCAGCAATTTTGTGAAAAAAATAAAAATATGTCACAATAACCCATTTTGTCTGTCCCTTTGGTGTTGTAGAAGCCAAAGTGTAGCCATACTTTGGATTTATAAGTGGCTGGGGCATCCTTCAGTGAACTTTTCTTCGCACTGGTGTCTGACATTTCCGCTCTGTAAACGTTCTCTTCCTCAGCTGGTAATTTCTGTTCAAGTTTCACTCACTTAAGTGTGGGGCACCTTCTTGAGGAGCCATCAAGGAGCGTCTCCAGGAGATAAACTAACAGGGACATACAGCATGTTTAGAGCGCCATATTTTATCATTTAAAATATCCACATTTGGCACCAGCATATCGATATTCATATCGCAGAAGGGATTGATTTTTTGGCCCATCCCTTGTGATAATTAAACCGAGCATCATGGTACACTTTGTGTATTTTGCCGATATTACAGCCAACATATGCTGAGATGTATGATCAACATATTGGCTGTACATGTGAGCAAAAATTTCAGTATCGGCCGATACCGATATTGAACTTTTTAGGCCATTATCCGCCAACACCAAAATCATACAAATAATATTGTGCATCCCTGCCTTCAACTAACATTGGTGACTGAAACAGTGTTACTAGGAATGACTTCATATTTGATGCTTCACAGAAATCCACCACTGGCCTTCTCTTAACCAGCAGAAAGAGTGTATTGTATCCAAAACCAGTGATGGTAAACCATTAGCAGAATGGGTAATAGATGACAAAATCCAACCACTTCTGTCTTATATTTAAAATAATTTCCTGAGAATTTCATCAAAATCCGTAGAGAAATATTTGACTCACTAGCTTTGACTTACTTACTTATTTTTGAAAGACTAACAACCCAAAAGACAGAGCCTCTATATCTGGCTATATAAAGCCAGAAAGTTGATTTACGTATGGGATTGTTAGTCCAACAGCATGTGATGAGAATTAAAAAAGGGCCCATCAGTGTTTTTTCCTGTCACAAAGAAGAAGCCATCATGTCTGAGGACGGAGAAATAATTCATAAATGATGATGTAATCAAGTTTCACTGTCCCTGTCTCTCTCTGTTTTTATGTTATTCCCTGAACAGGATGGATGACCCCATCAGAAAGAGTTTCTCAGTCTGCAGCAGGACAATAAAGCATGTGGCTCCTGTTCTTTATGTTTACAGCTCTCTTCATATGGTGCTGCTCCTGATTCAGATAAGGGCTCTTAAATAAGAGGAAGAGCAACTCATATCCCTCAGAGATTAACTGCAGAAGGATCCACAGGACAGGTTCATTTCAGAAGTAAAATGTGGACACATTGTGGGTTTAGATCAACAGATTTTTAAGGATTTGGTCAGGTCTGAGACTTAAAATTTTCTGATAGCAAAGCATGGTCAGCCGGGAGCTCACTGATACAATCTTTAATTTTCAAGAGTGGAAAAACACAGAATTCAGAAATATTTGCTGTTTTACCAATATCTGAATCCATCAGCTGCAGTCTGACAAAGACCCTTCACTTCCGTGCTTCAGGGCAGCCCCTCTAAAATTCAGTGATACTTATAACTTTTTTTGTAAAGCACTTTTAAAAAGAAAGGTTTAGAAAATCTTCGACAAATACACAGGAACATACCGACACTAAGGCACTAGAATTTAAGCACAAAAGGAACCAACCACCACCAACAAGTACGATTTAAAGCAAAGAATTCTTATCTATCAATGCCATTCACTTAGTTTCATTTGTGTGCAAAACAATGTCGATCTCTGGTGACACGAGGCAGTCAGCACAAACCACAACAACGGAGTCCAGAAGGTAATCATGGCAGACAGAAGCCATCCTAAGTCTGTGTCGGTGTGTTTTTGAGAACTGTGGAAAGGCTAATCACTGCTGAAACATTTGTTTATGCTGAAATTTTTAGGAAGGCCGTCAACTCATTTTTGGTTGATATATTTAACAGAAAAAGCATGAGAACAAAATAAAAGGACTCGACAAAGAATTGGATCAATTAGCAGAATCTACAGAATCACTAAAATCTGATTAATTCTAGTCCTTATTCATAACATCCAATCCAATCGAATTTAATTCACATTTTAAAATCCTGCATGATTTTAGAATCAGGTTTTTGTTCAGCTTCACAAAATCACTTTTAGCCTTTTTGTTCTGACTTTTATGCCATTTTTTTTACACAAACTGATAACCAAAAGCAACACAAATCAAAGATAAAAAAAAAAAAAAAATCATCTTCTTTCTCTCTGGGGTTCTGTATTTCTTTGAATATAACACTAATATCCAAAAAAAGGTAAATTTGAAACAACCCCATTTTCCCAATTTTATGAACATAAAGAAATCAAGAAAACCCTCAGAAAACAAACTCTACCAACTCCAAACCTGCAATCACACTGAATAAGTAAGATGCAATCCATCAAAGAAAATGCAGACTCAATTTCAGAAGAACAAGAGGCTGATTTTAGCCTCCTTTACAAACTAAATTACTCTTCTGGCAGGCTTTTGGGTTTTTTTGTTTGATTGTATTTCCACATGTGAAAGGGAAAAGAAAAGAAGAAAATAAATGCAAACTGTGCAGCCTGAGCAAACACGCCGAGGGGCTTATTATGTTCCTCTCCTCTAAAGAAAAAGCATGAAATTGAATGATGAAAAGAGAGAAACACGGCGTTTGAGTCCACACTTCAATCACTAAACACTGCTGAAGATGACGGCATGTTTAATACCAGAATAAAGTTCTGAAATAACCTGCTATTCTTTGGTTTTTGATATTTAAATGGTGGTTATTCTCTTTTAAAATGTAAAAAATGTAACTGGTTTGGTGAGAGATTTTGTTTTACCACACATGAGGCTGTGATTTTTCTCTTTTTGTTGTAAGATGTGGAAATGATGGTGATTTATTTGGGGAAAGAAGGTTCAGTGCTGCTATTGTGTTCAGAAGCTCTGCATTCATTTAGTCTTTTCTTTGCACTGGGCTCGCTATCCCCAGCCAATGGGCTTGACCTGCAGATGAAACAATGGTAGACTATCACGCTGGTAGGTTTCTTCAGGAGGCTTGGGGAAAACTAGCCAATTCAAGGGACTTCTTGAGCTTTAAAGTGTGTTAGAGGGAGAAGTCCTAGTTCTGCTGAATTTTTGTCTTAAATGTAGGAACTCTACCACAAGGAGGAAACATTTAAAACACATCAAAGTGCAATAAATCTCAAAAAGCAGACTATGGGCTTTTAAAGGCAGGATTTATGGCCATCCATCCAACAGCAACACCACAGGGTTACAGCTAGGGATGCACAATATTGAATTATTGCCGATATCCAGTTTCCAGTTAAGTAAAACAGTCTTGTTCCTTTCATGATTACAGTCAAAAACAGATGTGAGGCATGAAAAACAATATGTTTTGTTTAATAAATTATAGTTTTTGTTTTAAAAGTGGACATACATTGATGATGAGGGAAACCATCATTGTACACTTGTACATTCTGTTATTAGTACAGCCAGTATATGAAATATATATGGCCAAATACGAATGCTAAAATATCAGCTATAAATATTGGCAAAAATGTTCAGATGTGCCAATACTGATAATCAGCCTCACTGCACTGACCTTTTGACCTGGTGGTGCATTATCTACATAAATATTTTATATATATATATATATATATATATATATATATATATATATATATATATATATATATATATATATATGTATATAACTTTTTTTTTCCAAGGGTACAAAGCCTCAACTCTACTAAAATGGATCTGTTCCTTTCATGGTGAAAGTCTATTTTACTTAGAAACAGACGGAAGCAAGAAAACATTTTATTCTTTAATAAGTGACACTTCTGATTGATAAGAGTGGGCATACAGTGATAAACAGGTTGACCATCGTGGCGCATTGTACATTTTACCAATATTACTGCCAATACATGGGATAATTATGGCCAGTTTGTATTGTCAATATATTGACTGTAAACATCAGCAAAATTGTCCTTCATGCCGCGACTGATAATCAACTTTTTAGTCAAATATATGCCCATACTGATATTGTTCTGATAATATTATGCATCTGTACTTAAAGCTATGTGAGTAAAAATAAGTGTGTGAAACTTTTTTTATGTAGCACTTTATAAACACCTAGTTACAAAGTGCTTCATAAAAATAAAACAATAAAACAAAGTCACAGGGAGAGACACAACACAAATCAATGACTATTTGGTGAGAAATTATGATACTACACACCTGATTTTAATTTATTTTTGTGAATAAATTGATTGATTGAAATTAAACAAGACTGAAATAATAACTTTGACAGAAGGCTTTAACTCAGACCTATATATTACTGACAAACAAGTTAGCATGAAAATAAAACAAGAAAAGCGCTCAGGGACGCAGACCAAGCAGCTCAGTTCCGGCAGTGGCTTTTTCCACAACCCCTGTAAAAGACAAAATTTTGGATCACCAGATCCAGAATAGAGGCAGGATTTGGACCAAACACAGCACATACATTATTGAATGTGCAATGTGATTTCCCATTATAAAGTTCAATGCTTTTTGTGATGTCAATCTGGATTGGATCCACATGAAATTGACCTTGATGACAGAGACATGGGCAAAATATTATCCTGTAAAATTAGAAGTGAATCTGTAAAAAAATAGATGAGATAGGATTTATTTTAAATTCCGCCCAATGTTAACTTGTGGTATTTTGGGCATGTTTTGCATCCAGACAAATACACACATCACCACCAAAATCTAATCATTTCTAAGTTGGGCCATTACCAACATCTCCTGAAAAATTCAGCAAAATCCATTCAGTAGTTTTTGCGTAACCTTCCTAACAAACAAACAGGCAAACTTTCGCCAGCAAAAACATAACCTCCTTGGCAGAGGTAATCAGAAATCCCCTCCATCAGAAAGTGAGAGAATAAAATTCAGTCTGATCTGCAGAGCCTATAGATGAACAATATGGTGAAAAGAGTTAGATGATGCTGGGAGCAGTGCTGTAAAGAGCTTTATATACTAACAGAATTTGTTGTAGTGAGCTGGGAGCCAGTGTAAGGATGCCAACACAGGCGTTATGTGATCTCTCATCCTTTAGTCAAAGCTGACATTTGAGCAAAGTTTGGGGATCGTTATCTCAAAGAAACCTTGAGATTCTGCCTGGACAAACAAACAAATGGACGGAGAAAGAGTGGGTAAATGAACACACTGAAAACAACTCCTGAAGCCCTTGTTATTGCAGAGCCATATCAGCGCTCCCACAAGATCCCCCAGATTGTCTTGTTAGGTTTATTTACTGATAATACCTGAATGTTTATTGATAAGTTACCAAAATATCCAACAGCTTTGACTAATGTCTGTCATACTGAAGAAAGGCACAAAGTTGGTGAGAACCAAATGAGTGTAATTATTTGATAAAGCCTCTGTGGTCACAGCAGAGCAGCTTTGATTGATTTCACAGGAAACAGTCACTGTTGTGGCTGATAGCTGGAGTGGAGTCTGCCGGTGAAATGTCTGTGGATAAAAGCTGCAGCTAAAGTGACTCCAGTGTTAGAAAGCCGTCACAGCGAGCAGTTCAGACCGAGGTGAAAACGTCCTTTCAGCTGAAGACTGAGTTCCCACTGCTCGGAGACTTTGAAGTCCAGATGACACGGGATCGGATGCTGTCAGTCTTTTTACTGTCTCTGCTTTTCAGCGTCGTCCACCTTTATCTCTTGCCCCTTTCTTACCTCTAACTCCGCTATGTATAATGTCCCATATTCCAGCTTTGGGCACGCAATTCCTTATTCCTCTTTCTTTGTGTTTACCCATTATTCCCTCTTTCCTTACATTGCTTTGCTTTGCTGAACTATTGAGCAGTATCGTGTGAGTCCAACTAAGGTCTTCATCAGTTCTGTGCCCTCTCTAAGAAAGAATAGTTACTCATGATCCCTATTCATGCTTGGCTATTGATGAATCATTTGGGTAATGATAACAAGATGACATTGTTTAAGTAATCAAGTTTCCTCATCCAAATGCTTCCAAGCCCTGAGTTGGTGGAACAGATTTTCCCATGTCTGGCAAAAGTGCAGCTCTAATGGCCACTAGCCAAAGAACATGTCCAACTTAACACTTGAAAAATGCATCCTTACAATGTAGTTTTAAAGAGCCCATAGTATGCTTTTCCACATATTATATGCTCCTTAGTATATTTAACATGCTCTTCTATGCTCTAGATAGAAGGTCTGCAGCATCAGGGCTTCTCTCCCTTCTTATGGTGCCAGTAGCTGCTTAAAACAGCTAGTTCCCCTTGATTAGGCTTTTAACAGAATTCCCGACAACTTTTGTTTTTATTACAAGAAGAAAAAGAACAAGGATGAGTTTTACATGATTCTACAACTCAGCTCCTCAAAGATAGTAGACCTAAGTTCAAATTTGAAACATCTGCTTCATCATGTAGATGGTAGAATCAATGCAGAGTCTTTGAAAACATAGCACAGAGCAACACTGGCCTAATCAATACTGCAGAACTGACCTGTCAACCAGTTTAAACTGGGTCGAGGTAGAGAAAGGAGCCTTCTTACAGAGCCCTGAGGGCTTTTTGAGCATTAGTGATTTGTGAACATAGAGTCATCAAAATTATCAAATGAACCACAGTTTGGAAAAAATATGAGTTCCGTAAAGAAAAGGTTGGGAAGAGAGGCATTTTGATCAAAAAGAAGGAGGGTATAATTAGAGTTTACAAGTTTGGTTTTCAATTTATGTTATGCTAATCAATTCTGCTTCTTATATTCAAACCATTATCCTGAATATTTCAAGAAATATTGAGACCACAAATATGAGACCTGATTATTCATGAATTTTAAGACACACACAACATGCTTTTATTGAATGTATATCATTTTGACACAATCAATTTTAACATAAAAAACAGGCAGTTCATAGAAATATTGTGGAAGGCTGTAATCTCTAAATTGTATCATGCCAAAGCAAAAACTTAAAAACCAGTCAATGTAGGGATTACTTTTTCCAATTATTGTGCCATCTTCTCTTTAACACTGCCTGCACTCTAATCTTTCCCACTTTACAAAACCGGCTCCCTCTGATTTACCAAAAATGCCAACAATCAAAAGTCAATTTCAGCTTCCTCCTCTCTATCTTTCCATTCAGGCTCCATGTTTTAAAATGTTTGTACATCAGAGTCATAATCCCAGAGTCCAAAAGTGATTAGAATTAAAAAGAGAGAATAAACAGTAATAATACTAATCTGTTCGCTTCAGTAAAAACTGTCAAACTGGTGCAGCGAGGGCAGACGGAGAGGTGAACTGGAACAGATACAGACAGCAAACGCACAAACAAATACACACAAATACACACCAACATGCAGCCTGCTCGCTGGTGCAATGAACACAACCACTCACACATGAAGAGGTAAATACAGATGGTTACAAAACAGACGCACAACCATTCAAGCCACAGCCTCATCACTCAACTTAAACTAACAAACACACAGACACACTGAATGAGACCTGACAGCAGTCTGCCGTCTCCATGGGGTCTCTCCTGATGCTCTAGTCTTAAACTCAGTGACGATTATTTAAAAATGTGTTTAATTAATCAATTGCAGAATCAGAATCAAATATGATTCATATCACTGTCACATTCTCACTATGATATGAAACACGGCAGAGTGTATTGAGAAGTCTGTGAAGGTTCTCAGTCATTCAACTTATCTGAGGTTTCCTCTATCAGGTTAATAAACTTCTTTTTAACCAAACTTTTATCAAGAAGAGCTGATATCATATGATGTGGCCTTGCTTTTCACATGTATCCCAACAGCAGAGGCTGTCCCAGCTATCAGAAAACGACCTCTATAAGACAGTAATGTGCAACTAAGGCTGCCCAAAATGTCTTTTAGTTTCAGATATAATTTAATCATCTAAATTAGGGCTGAACGATTTCAGGAAAAGATCTAATTGCGATTTTTCTGGCAGATATTGCAATTTCAATTGATTCACAATTTTCTTCAAATCGAGCTTCAGAGCAATATTGACTATGTTTACAGTATAGACAACAGTAAGGAAATCAATTATCAAAAGCACATAACACATTATTCATCATCTAATATTGATAGATACTCACACTTGTACTCCTAAACACAGTCTTTGTATTGTTGACCTGCTTACCAGCACTTCCGTAAATGCAAACTGCCTGCAAATTTGTAAAATAGTATGTGTAAGATAGTTGACACAACAGATCCTGGGTCAGTCAGAAGTGCTGCAAAAAATTGCAGCTTTGGTGATCACAAAATTACGTTGTCTGAAATTGCGATTTCGATCCAAAAACGCTAAATCGTTCAGCCCTAATGTAAATTGTTTTAATTTTAGTTGATGAAATTTCACAACATTTTAGTTGAAAAAATCTAGTGTAAATTTATTCGACTTAAATATGAAGTGTAAAGGGTAAGGCATTTTTCATGTTTCCTTGAATTTCTGAAGTCATGTTTACACTTGGATAAAATGAAACATCTAATAACCCTTTAGTGAATGCTAGTAAGGTTTGAATGTATACATGAACAGAAACAAATTGAACTTTTGTGTGAAATGCAGTCACCATTATTTAGGCTACCTGGCAGAGCATCTCAGTTACAATACCAGAACTGACAACAAACGGTGAACCTGCTCTACATGAATATATCAATTCATAAAGAGAGGAGCTCTGATTGGATCGCTCCCCACCATGAAGCTAAGGCAGTTGTGATTGGATGTCCCTCTTAACTTATCCAACCTTTCCACACAACCAAAGTAGCTGTGATTGGATATATTCCTAACTTGTCTCTACTTTCTACATGACCAAATTAGGTCTGATTGTATCAAGTCTCTGTCAAACATTTTAGTCTAGTTTTCATTTGTTTATGAAATGTCAGTTAATTCAGTTTTAGTTTGTGTCCATGTGCACGAAAACTATGATGAAAATAATTAGTCAACAAAATTAACACTGCTCCACAAGTGTGAATGAGAGAAACTCTTCAGGAGGACTCCACCGTCCCCTAAAATCTAAAGGACACTCCTCTGAAGAAAGTGCCCAAACTGGCTGAAGAAGAAGGTTGGTTTGAATGTGGAGTTAAAGAAGTCATCAATGTCACGCCTGGAAAAACACCTCTGAACAGACGGGGTGGTCCAAGACAGCTCTGGACACTCTCCATCAGAAATCAAACAAAAGCCCTCTAAATTATGTGACAACAAGGACCCGGAAGGGACCAAGACTATTAGGGTGTCTTCAATGAAGTCCTCAGACAACACATTTGCATACGAATGGTCAACCTGAGCTTAATACTCCAGCTCTAGTCATCTTTCAGAGGCCTTTTGGAGAGATGAGGGATCTTTAAGACCATTAACAAGTCTATTTACTGGTTTCGAAGAAGTCGTCTCATCTCTTAACAATTCTTTTGATAGATCACGTCACACTGATCGACATTTCAAAGCTCCGTCACCAGATCTTCTCAAGTCAGCTAAAGAGACAAACTGAACTGCAGAGCTTTATGCAAAATGATACGAGGGTAATATCAGCAAAGGCAAAGACACCTTTAAGGTTAAATACATTAGTATTTTAATGTGCGCATAAAATGCATGAAGGATCTTTTATTCATCTTTTCATATTTTTATACTTGGTGCTTAAATCGTTGCCACAAACCTTAAAGAAACAGGATCGCCTTTACCTGAGAGTAGAGTTAAATAAAGGGGCCCAATGCAAAGAACAACTTTATGTCATATCTATCACAGGTAACAATTAACCAAGAAAATAATTCAAATAAAAAACAGATCAAATAGCCCATGAATTTGGATGTAACACTAAAAACTAGAAGGATTGTTTTATCAAAAAAAATTGATGGCTTTTATAAACTTTAAAAAAAGCACAGGAACCTTGATATGACCAACTGTTCTTGTTCCAAACCAAAACATTTTTTGTTCATTTAGTAACAAACTGAATGACTGAATCTACATATACTTCGTATTTAAAGGGATATGCCAACATTTTTTGTTTTCATGTCTTGCCTCACTCATGAATCCATGACAAGCAGATAGACACCATTCTTTTGACTGTGTGTACAGTAACAAGGAAGAGCCAGGCAGAGTTCACCCACCGCTAATTAGCTTAGCTCAAACACTGTGAGTCAATGGGTAGTGTTAGCCTGTGTCTGCCTACAGTCATTAGATAAACTCTTCAGCAACTCTAAACGGTCCCGTGTGCTTGTTGTAATAAATTTTTTTTCCACATTAAGTTACGTTATCTATTTTTAGACTTTTAAGTAGACCAACAAGCACGTCCGCCGCGGTTTGTGCAAGCGCCCTGTGGTTTAGTTTTGTATTTTTTTTCTTAATCTTAGTCTAAAAATAGATAACGTAAGTTAACGCTTAAAAAAAAAAAGTCACAACAAGCACACAGGACTGTTTAAAGTTGCTGAAGTGTTTATCTGATGACTGTAGCTAGAGGCAGGCTAATGCTTCCCATTGACTCCCAGTGTTTGAGCTAAGCTAATTAACACTGGATGAGCTTTGCCCAGTCTCTTACTTTTTACTGCAAGCACAGTCTAAAGAATGGTGTCTATCTGCTTGTCATGGACTCAGGAGTGAGGCAAGACATGAAAAGGAAAAAAAGCTGGCATGTCCCTTGGTTTATCAAGCAGGATTTTAACCAAATACATAAAAGCTTAAGAATCAGCTGTGCTTAAAGGTATTAGATAGACCTCTCTGTGGTTTAAAATCCACTTTAGAAGTCCTTAAAAGATTTAAAAGGAAGAGGTACGCCTGAGTTCTGGGACATTCAGACCTCTGTGAGCTGAATTCAGAGAAAATGACACAGGAATGATCCTTCAGAGGGAGACGAGAGGCGTGGAGAGCAGAGCTGACATGGTGACAACAGGATGGACCAGACAGCTGCACACAAACTCACTTCAAATATTAACACACGGAGATGCTTTTAAATGACAAAGTGCTGCATAAAACACTCAGACACAGGACATAAAGTGTGAACACAGGTCTTTGTCCTCTCAATGTATGGGGGCTAATTGTATATCAGGGCCAAGCTGAGGGAAGCGTGTCGTCACTTGAATGAGTATGCAAATTAGAGTGTGTTGTGTTTAAATCTGTATTCATACAAATAGATTTGACGTTGCCTTGAAGCCACATCAGAGCAGAAAGCATGAAACACTGCCACCACTTCATTTTATTACCATACCTGAGCTTCTGATGCTCACATCTGCATTGAAGCAAATGCAGAGTCAACTCATTATTGTGCAGTTCTTCATGGAAAAATAATAAATCATTCAGACATGTTTCATCCCCAAATATTTCTCAGTCTTTTGTTGTTTTGTGGAACAAGCCTTTTGATGTGCCTCTCACTACAGAAAAATACAAACAGCCAGACTTTATAAATATGTTTATGAACCTTCATTCATTTTTCTGCAGGAATTTCTATCTTGCAAGCTCAGTCTTCAAGATGTTTACATTTAGATGAAGCTGTGATGAGACAGAAAGTTTAAAAGTGTTGTGTATTTTGCCTACCTAACAATTCAATTCACTTCAATTCTGAAAGTGAAAATTCAATTCAGAATTGGTCTTCATCCAGCCAGCCATTATCTATACCGCTTATCCCTTTTGAGGTCGTGGGGGGCTGGAGCCCATCCCAGTTGACATTGGGTGAGAGGTGGGGTCCACCCTGAACTAGTCATCAGCTGATTGCAGGGGCACATAGAAAGACGGACAACCATTCACACTCACACTCATACCTAAGGGCAATTTAGAGTCACCAATTAACTAGGGGTGGGCAGAAATATGGATTCATCAATGCATTGCAATTTTTCTCCTCCCAATTTAATATCGATTCAGCAAATTTTCCAAATCGCTTCACCTCCTGGCCAGTGGGGGGCGCTGTGCACTTTTTCAGTGTTTACCCAGCTGTCAGCAGTCGCAGAAAAAGACATGCTTGCAGGGTGAAAGGATTGAGAGACGAACATGAGAGTGATTTAACGGCGATTTATCAGTATTTTCTGTGTAAATAAATGTAAAATATTAAACACAATAGCATTAGTATCAATCTGGAGTGTTTTCTTTTCGTTCTTTTCCTGTATTTTCTCTGTGTTTTGCCATATTTCTGATGTATTTCCCGTGTTGTACCGTCTTTTTTTTGTCATTGATCGTCTTTTTCATCATAGTTCGTTTTTTATGGATTCCATAAATAGTAATTTTAGAAGTGTTGGAGGAAGAAATGTCGAGATCTCTGTCTTCAGCTTGACAGGAACTGCTTCAGGGACTACCATCAGTAAAAAAAAAAAGGCCTGGACATGGTCTAACATAACAGGCTGTAACATGGACACTAAATGCTGCAGGCAAAAATAAATGTTTGAGTTTAAGTAAAATAGGTGAAGTTTATTTTTGGCCATCTCAGAAAATTTCTACATGTTCATTTACAATTGTTTATGAAGAGAATCCTGTTAAAATCCAAATCCGTTTTTATTCTTTTCCTGTAATTACACACTGTTTTAAGCATTTATAACATAATAATGACAAATACTTGCAAGAATTGTTAACTTTTATTTCTCGTGAAAAAAGGGTGAAAAATGTATTCAAAGGACAATTCCTGACACATTTATTGACAAAAAAGACCAGGTGGACATTTATAATTATAGTGTTAACTGTCATGTTTTTAACTTTTGTACTCCATAAACAGGTTATTACTGTGCACTTTTTTATTTTCAGATGTTTGCTCAAAAGTGTGAGGTGACATACCACATATGTTCACATTGGCATCAAAATAAAAATTCAAAAATTGTCAACAGGTACTCTAACTATTTGTGTATTTCTACTTCTTACTGAATCAAATCGCCACCTAAAGAATTGTGAGGTTCTTAACAATGCCCAGCCCTACAATTAACCTAATAAGTACTGGTCTGCGTGAGGAAGCCGGAGTGCTTGGAGAGAACCTATGCATGCGTGGGGAGAACTTGCAAACTCCACAAAGAAAAGCCCTGACTGACACAGAGACTGAACCAGCAACCTTCAGGCTGTGAGGCATAGCACTACCTGATGTGCTACTGGCCGTCCACAGACTTGATTTTCAATTCAGATTAATCCACAGTTCTCAGTCAAAGCTCTTTTGTAACAAAGGGTGCTTACATCAAGACTTAGTACAACCTGTTTTGTGCTTGACATTGAGAGACAGCAAAGTTAAAACAGTTTTAAGGCTTAAAAGCAGTGAAACATTTAGCAGGTAAAATAATAGTTGAAAGCAATTAAGCTTTTATGTTTGAAAATGTGTTACATTAGCTGTTTAATGAATCTACGGCCTTCGTTGTAAATTTTTAGAACTGAAACATGTCGTGAATGTATTGCTGGATTAATGGTGATTTCCAGCTGTACTGGGAAGGCGGGATTTCCGAGTTTCGAGTGGGAAATTTTAACGGGAACACCCCCCGAGGTTGGGATCTCCTACTGGGAAGTCAGGGGATCCTCACCACCCCCGAGTTGACAATTGAAGATGGCGCATTAAATCAACCGTATACATCATATTGTTTGAAGCATATATATGGAAATGTTGCGATAGTGTTATTTACATTCTTCATGTGATATTTGCAAACTTTACAACACAGAGCGTGCTAACAATGGCTAACAATAGCCTGGTAGACAGGCAAGTTTTCTCTGACTTAACTGGAACGCTGGTAACTCGGATATAATGTCATTCTCACTCCCCTCTTCCCAGTTCCAATGTAAATGGAACGCAGCATTTGATGAAGATAAGAACTACAGTTTTAATTTACAGAGTCTGCACGTTGACTACTTCATGTCATGATCTGTCTTACATTTTGGAATCAAAAATGCACCAATACACTTGCTTTAAATGAAGGAAAAAAAGGACTTTTCTTTGCTGCTCCATATGAAATCACAGATGCAACGAGCTAAAAGTTGTACGACGAAAGCTTGTGCAAAGAAAAAAAAACAGTACAAGAAACGTGTATAGGGTGCTTTAAGTAGGGCAACAAACAACTATTAAATATATATATTTAGAAAGAAAGAAAGAATTGTGATTTTGCCATACGACATTTTTTTCTGACACCTCTATAGTTGACCCTCAACTCAACAGGATTGAGTACAAGCAGTCCCATGAAGAAACACTTATTGCTCACTCTTATTCCTGAAATCATACAAGGGATCTTTCTGGGTGCAACTGTGTTTGAAAGTTGAACCTTTCACGAATCCATGAAGGAAAATGTATCCCTTAAAGAGGGTTTTTTGATCCAGCCGTGAATTTTAGTGTTTCTTTTGGCTTTGTAATTTTCAAATCCACCGAGGGTTAAAGCAAAGTTTCATGTTGCAACAGCCCTGCAGTTACACCTTTTGATCTGTCAGATGAAACTAAAGCTGGCTTTTAGTTACCTATAAATCTCCTTTGTCAGTTTGGTGGAAAACAAGTTTCATGGATTTCTTTTAGATTCAGAAAAATCATATTGCAGCTGAAACTGTTGTATGAAACAGGGATAACTGCACACATAAGGACATGAGTTATCACTTAAATGCTCTCTATATCTTCTATTTTATCGTTACTATCCATATCATTATTGCAAAACTTAACAATGTTATCACGTTATCACGACTGTAGACAGAAGCTACAAGGCAGTTCCTCAATGAGTATATCACTGCAGTCAGCAGGCCCTCATCCTTTTGTTTGTCAATTCTGGTGGTGATGTCAAAATTTTTCGAAATTGGTGGTGATCCAAATCCAATTGTGGATCCAGGATATTTTTAAAGGTATATTAACACTGCAAGATGATGCAACTTCCCACACTGTTTTGCAATAACCCAGTGATGTTTGAAATGCCTTGGCGTAGGTTTGTGCTCTCTTCTAGTTTTAGGTTAAAATCGTATGGTTATTATTTCAACTAAATGTAGATTTGAACGTTCTAAAAAATGTATGGTGACTCAAAGTAACACCATAACAAGCAGCAAATTTTTTTGAAAAGGACAGGCTGTAAAAAATGTTGCTCCATGCTCCATTTGAACCTTTCTTCACTTACCTCCTCCCTCTCTGACAAGGGAGAAATTCAATTGTGTGGTTGAAACAGCTGATAACTAGTTCCTGGTTAAATACCCACTAATGAAGTCCTTTCTGTGTGGAACTGGCATGTTCTCCTAGTGCATGTGTGAGTGCTCTCTCCGCTTTCCCCAAACATGTTTATCATCAGGTTAACTGCTGACTCTCAATCATCTGTAGTAGTGAGTGTGGCTGTAGATGTTTGTCAGTTACTATATGCCAGCCCTGTGATTGGCGAGGGGGCAGTCTAGGATGTATCTTACATATTTACTAGAGTTAGTCCCTAGAATCCCTGCACAACCTCAAAAAGCGTAAGCAAAATGGATAATTAGTGGATTTTATTAAATTATAAAGCAGCAAGTTTAGTATCATCAAAAGATCCTGCTGTCATGTTTTTGAGGTGAAACTCCAACTTTTTTCATATTTTTTGAATAGTTCTGTCGGAATTTTCTCCTATCTAGGTCAGGATTTCACCAGCACAATATTTGTACTTGGTCATTAAAATTTCAATTCCCACACGGCAGATTAATCAAATGTTTTTCTCATTGATTTTCTGTGTTTTTTCATTTTCTCCATTCTTATCAAAAAATATTATCCTCGCCTTGTAAACACATCTATTGCCGGAAACATTAGAAAACAACAACATGAATATGCCTCTCTTTTCTCCTTATTGGCACCTCAGTAGTGAATCTTAATCTCTCCCATCAGACAAACTGCTGCCTGTAGGGACGGAAAAGCATCTTCACTCTTCCTGCAGAGCATTTACCGATCCATGCAGAGCAACAACTACAGCGGGGAGATAAAATCAGGCTACAAGCCAATAAAACACCCCCACACAGTAGGATATGTGTGTAACCTTTGCATGCTCACTTTGATACGCTATCACACAGTAAACGGATCAGGAGGTTGTGAGAAGTTCAGGTAAAGGTTTCCTGTAGCTTTTGTGCTGTAACACAAAACGCTTATATGAGGGAGTCAGTCAGTTTGGATTAAGACTGAGGGTAAATCTTTGTGCACCTGTCTAATATCTTGTAATGGTGTTATGTTTGGATTTATTTGGTGCACTAATCAGTCACTGAAATACACAAGGTAGCAATGCACAAGAGTTATATTCATATTTTAATGTATTTTAAAACTTTGGTGGGGATAGCACAATACAACATAGTACCACAAATATTTTTTAGTGTATTAATTTCCAATATTTAATACAGCTTTTAGCTATCTAGAAATAAAATCAATTACTTACCCAGGCATCTCGCTGGTGCTGTTGAGTCAATGGGGATCAGGAGAGGTGACATTCATTGTGCAGGACAGAGTCAGTAAACAAACACGGCAGCACAGGAGAGAGACAAAAGGAACGCCCCACTGGCATCCAACTCCATTAAGTGGACTTATTTTGAACTTTTAAAGGGGCATAGAAGATGGAAATGACAATGGATTTGTAAGGAGTGATGCATGAGAGTAAAATACTGTGGAAATATGGCTCACCTCAATTCACATCACCCAGGGGAAGTGATGCCGACAGCAGAAAGATAATGATGAGGTAAAAAATAACCAATGCTTGGAATGCTGAGCTTGTCAAGGCTTCTTAAATAACTGAAAAAAACAGCTTAATCCATTCAGACACAGCAGCACAGAAACTCTTTGGAGCAGTGAAGCTAAAAGCTGGAGAGGTTGAGAACAGTAAAGAAGGATGCATTAACTTCAGTCAGATGGAAAAAGGTTATAAATTCCAATATATCAAGATTTTAAGTATTGTAATACTCAACATATTGTAAAGTATTAAGAATTGCAACAACATTTCACTGGGACTTAAGTTTTCTACAATACTGCATCATGGGGCCACTGGTAATTCCCACTCCTAGATGTCACTTTTAGAAAAAAGACTAGAAGTGCTCAGGGAGCACATACCTCCGCCAAGGCATTCCTCCATTGTCTGGCGAGTTATTGTCAACATGCTCAAACCTACCCTATCTTACACCATTTACAAATACTAAAAAGAATCCTTGATGTGAATCTGTAGGATCACCACCAAAATCTTATTAAGATCTTATTGAGTTATTAGTGAAAATTTGGAAACTGCCCTATCTCACCATTTTAACAAATCCTTAAAACAATTCCTGGATCAGCATCTGTATTTGGATCACCACCAAAATCTAATCACTACTCTCTTGTGTCATGACCAATATTCTCTAAAAAAATCAATCTGTTCATAACTTTTTTTAGTTACCCTGAAAACAAACAAGCAAACTCTGGCAAAAACACAACCTCCTTTGGTAGAGGTAAAAAAAAAACAAAAAAAAAAAACTTGAGCCTAACAGACATAAAGGCACAAAATAATGTAAAATAAATAAATAAATAAAAAAAGCTGAGTTGTACATTTGCGAGTTCTGAAAATGAAAAACAACTTCCCGCCCACTTTTTCCAACAGTTATCCAAAAGAAATCATGATAACTGTACAAAAAAGTTTTCACAGTTAAACCATCAGCACCATGGAAATGACTTTTTTGGCAGTAGGCACTGGAGTTGAGCGGAGTGAGACAGTGAGACATGCTTGAGGGGATGGTTTACAAGTGTGTGTGTGTGTGTGTTTGAATGCATTAAAGTGTTGTGTTTCTCCTTTTCATAGACCACGATCAGTTTAACCAATAATTGACTCATGAGCTGCGTGTGGGCGTTCAATTAACAGAAACCTAATCAAGAAACTGCCTGAAATCTGCAGGAGCAGTTAAACCAGCCTAATAATAGGCAGCATCAGTGCAGAAAGCTTCTTTTTTTTAAGACTTTTGATTTCACAGATACAATTAGATTGGAATTAAATGCCCTTTGCAACCTGTGACTGAAGAAAGATAAGTTAGAATCATGATGGTTAGCATGTTTTTCTTGTGGTTATGTTGTATTTTTCCTCAGTAATACACACACCACTTGCACAACAACCTAAAGTGCAGATAATGCTCTTTTCTATAATTGCACTTATCAGCACAGCATAATCAGGATGGTGAAAATATCCAACAATGGGGAGTGTATTACCAAAGGAAATCTCTTCACAGCACTTAGCAGTAATCAGTGATGCTCCCTGCTGATGGATTCTTGTTAATTTGATAAACTTAATGAATGTTCTGGTAATTTTCCAACATTTCCAAAACACAAACCAATCTCCTGCAAAGATACCGCAACAAAATGGCACTAAATAACAAAGTAGAACAAAAAGGCAGCATTAAAACCCCAGCCAGAGAAGGTAAAGAGTCTCAAGGGAAGGGGCAAACTTTCCAAAAACTTTCTCTGAAGTTGGAACAGTCCACCACTCCCGGCTGAGACAGAATCAAACAGGATGCGGGGACCCCGCGCCGACTTCAGTGGAGACAGAACCACAGAGCTCAGAGCTGGCAAAGACATCAAACTGGAAGCAACATCTGCAGCAGCCCCTCCACTGCCAGCATGGCTTCAGTGCACTGTGGGGAGGAAAATAGGCCATGCATGGTGGGGAAGTGCACCAAAGAACTTTTGTTATAAATAAAAGTGTAAGAAGGACATGGCGGTTCAGTGCACTGGGAAAATTTTGTTTTCATGTAGTGTGGAAAAACAGATATGATCTTTTCTTTTTAAATATCTGTTGATCAATACTGGAACTACTGTCATCTTATAAAGTTTAAATAAGGAACAAATCTGATGTGTACACCAAAAAGAAACAGGGCCTGAGAAGCTTGATGACTCCTTCCTAAAACACACTGTACAAGGAGTTATTCAACAGTCTTTTAAATGGGATTACTTCTTTGACCATCAAAATTCATAATTGTCCAATCCCTAATTGCTTTTATGAGTAATGGGTAAAGATGAGGCTCTGCAACTTTGACCTCTGACCTCCAAGCACACACACATTTGTACCAAGTGTTAAGGAGATCCCTTCAAGGGTTTCTGAAATGTGTTCATCAGCAGGATGACTACAAGACCTCATGGCCTTGACCTAGGACTGGGCAACAGGACAATATTAGATCTTGAAGAAATACAATGTATTACGATCTGCCAAAGCCGAGGGATCAAACGATCATTTATGTGGCTCATTCTATCTACTGTAGCGCTGCACTCCCCTCAAGCCTCGTGGTGGAAGGGAAGTGGCACTGAAAAATGAAACTGTAACTTGATAAAGATAGAAGTTCGTTGACAGAGCTGTACCTCTGTTCAAGGAAACTTCTTGTATTACACCAAAACATCACTTAAATAAATTTAAAAACACAAAATAGGACTCACAACTAAATCATAATCCTAAAATTATGGCAAAAAAGTCTAAATTTGAAAACAAAGAAACAGTAGTTTCTGGCTTTCTTATGGGAGGCCACCACTCCCCCAAAATTGTTATCAGTATCAGCGATAACGAGTTTGGAAAAATTTGCATATCAGATATCCAAAATCCAGCAAAAATCAAATACTGTGTATCCCTGATCAAACTACTACATGCATCGACTGAAATGTTACAGCAAAAGACAAGTAAAAGTTTTGAATAGGGTTAGCTCGAGTTGCAAATTTACAAATAGGCAATTACCATGTGTACAAAAAGAATCATGAAAAAATTGAGATTGTGATATGGCTATAATAACTTCTTTTTCCATAACACCCACCCTGACCTTGATCTTTGACCTCCAAAATGTGATCACCCCAACCCCCAAAATCTACGATAACATGTGGTCAAACTATAAAAAGAATCCCTCTTTCTGTGGTGTCCTGTTCACAACATTTGACCTGTGCTGACAGACAGATGGACAACCTGAAGACAAAATGCCTCCGGCTTCGGCTGTAGCTGGCGCCGAGGCATAAAAATTCAAAGAGAGCTGAGGTGCTGGGCTAGGGGTGATGTCTATTCTCTGCAACTTCTGAACAAGCAGTTTAAAAGAAGGTTCCTCTTTGTGTGCATGCATGTTTCATTTCTATAGGCTGTCGATATCTTTGGCATAATTCTATCACAGATCATCTTATCACCCTGCCCTGTTTTTGCTGTTGCATCCTGACATTTCACTCTTTTTCTAAAGGGCTAAACTATTCCTGTGGAACACTCTATCTGCAGCAAGGATTCATCCAGAGACTGTGTGATATCACTATCAGCATGCAGCAGGCCGCTCAGCGTTCAGAGAGCAGATAGCGTCAGTACGAGAGGCTCCGGGACTGATAGTGTCGATGGGCAGGAGAGCCAAATGAGGAAACTCACTGTGCGCATTTTGATTCTATTTAGACAAGCAGATGGTGATGACAAATGTTAGGCAAAAAGATTGTATCTAAAACAAGAAGCTTTGCTCAACACGATTTTTATTTGGCAAACAGAGTATCCTGATAGGGTTATTTCTTTGAAACAGGGAAACATGCGACTGAACTGCTGCCAGGCAATGCTGGGGTGGTTGCTTCTAAATAAAATGGTGGTACTTATGTTCCTTAATGCTCATTGCTGAAAATAATTATTTGTGCTAGTTTTAATGTTTTTGGATAACTCCATAAAGTCACCGAGGATATCACTTGGTCAGACTGCTTTATCTTTTTGTCTGTTAAGGTGGTCACTGTGTCAGATTTGTTGATCACACAGATATAAATTTGCACTGTGACTTGACTGATAGACTAATCATCACAACCAACATGGTGATGTTAGAAGGAAGAAGAGCTGGACAACATCAAGAATAATGACTATTTCAGTCTGTGGTGGAAGTCCCTCTAAGACATAGTGATGAAAATCAAAAAACAACTCCAGTAGAGAGTCAACAACTACCAGCCCAATTGCTATCACTTTGCTTTAAAGCTTAATAATTCCCTTTTCAATTCTTTTCGCATCGTTCTGCATGCTGTGCAAGTCAATGATGTTATGCTCTCATCTGACAGCCAGTTTGTTTTACATAAAAAATAATATGCTGCACACTATCTGCACAGCATCCAGTATTAGTGTCTGTTTCAAGCAAGGGTGGAAACACAGCAGCCTGCAGAAGCATTCATCAACCCAGCATGGGATTAAATATCCAGGAGAGTCATGTGTTTGACATTGTTGCCCCTAAAAAAAACAGGTAGGCCTGTTTTTTTTCTCATTAAAAGCCACAGAACTGAAGGGAATTAATCACCAGAACGGCTATTGTTGGAGTCATATTCTACTTTGTATATCTTTGATTTAAATCATTGTGTTCATGTTTTACATGCAGTTCCAGGGTTTTACCTAAGACATATAGATAAACTACAGGTGGGGGAAATCAGGTGTGTGTTTGTGGGGAAACAAAATGTTTTTATTGACTGTGTAAACTGGGAGCATGTCAGAATGGTTGCTGTGTAAATTGCATCGATGTGGGACTATGCTGTAACGTGTGCAAATTTTCTTTAACATTGAAATAAATGGATCAGAAGGATCCGAATGTATAGAACACGCTGGACATTGTTTTATTGTTTACCCCAGAACACGCATCCGAACAAGTTCATCCGCATGCCACCTCAGTGGCTTATTTAAGTTTTACGTTTGTTTAAGTCACTATAGCTATGCAGAATTGACATCAATAATGTCAATCAATTACCATGCATGCAAAGGCAGGGATGATGTTAGAGCTCCACAAACTTGCTTCTGAAGACAACTAAAAGTGAAACAATTTTATCAGAATTAACCTAAAAGGTTATTCTATAGAAATTCCCCTCTTATCCACTTTTAGCAAATATTTAACCAGGAGTGCTGGGATTGTACTGTCTAACCTAATGACTGTAGAAAGACTAGACAAAGCAGTTTTCCACATTTTTGATGATACATTATTTTACCACCGATTTTGATGACACTTTTAGGGATGTTGGTCATGGCTAAAGAGGAGTGATCAGGTTTTGGGTGGTGATCCAAATCCAGACATGGATCCAAGAATTTTTCCAGGATTTGTTAACAGTGCAATAGGACAGTTTTCCAGACTCTTGATAATAACTTGCTCAACATTATTGGATATGCCTTGGCAGAGGTTTGTGCTCGGAGCACTTCTAGTTGCATATTGTTTCATTTAACCCTGATATTGCATTGTTTTATTGTTGCTATATTTATAAGTTGATTAAGCTTAAGTATCCTATAAATAAAAAGCATTATTTTGTTTACTAAATACAACATTATACACCCACAGAACAAAGTCTCGTGCAAAAAAAAATCTTGAGACATGAATACAGCTTACAAAATCATCATAGGCACACGTTAAAAATAAAAAAAATATAGTTACACACAAAAAACACGCACACACAGCGTTGCATAAAAAGCCAGAAGGCCAAACTCCCTACAGAGCCGCCCTGTCTGTCTGTGGGTCAGCCAGCACAAAACTGCAGAGCAGAAGGGGCCAAATACACACAAACCAATAATCACACATTCACAAACTCAATTCACACTTTTGTGTCCAAAAAGACCAAAAGTCACACGCACAGACTAACAGATCCAGAGTGTGCTCTTGCAGCCAATGAGATAAAAACTCCCTCTGCAGTTTCTGGACATTAAGGATACACAAAGTTGATCCATGGCCCCACTGGAGACGGTGTGCTCTGCAGGCTGAAGAGAGCCAAATAGCTAACACACATGCACCCGCTACTATTCAAGTGGAAAGCTGAATAACAATCAGAGAAAAAAAAAAATCAATGAAGCTTCCGTTCCTGGAATCAAATAAACAAGTGTTGCTGAAATGAAGCATTTATGTGATTAATGCATGTTTGATGAATGGTTCAATTTGTTGTGTAAAAATTCAAAAGTGACCCTCGCCCTGTTAAAAGGCTTGTAAGGTCTCCTTTGTGGTTGTTGGCCATTAGTTTAAACATTAAAAACATAACCAATAAATGTGTTTTCATGCTAGATTAGAGTATGAATTATGATGAACATTATGTGACTGTAAAATTAATCAACTCCAGCTGTAATAAATTGCTCACAGTCTTCTCATTAGTCTTGTGGATGTGTGTCAGAAGCTGATTTATTCTCCCAAACCCTCACTAAGCCACTTCTCAATTCGTCATATTTTTGAAACTTTTCTCGACAGTTGGATTAAAACAGAGAATATCTTTTCCTCCGTGTGTGTCTGCTTTTCTTTGTCTCCACCGCTCAGTCTTCTTCTGATGTTTCCTCGTCTTTATCTGCCTCAAACAGGTTGATGTAATTCTTCTTTAGAGCTTTTCAGATCCACACAGGGTTTACTGTGTGCTGCTTCACAGGATGCTTTGTGTTTCATTAAAGCTCCACAGCTGCAGAATGTTGTGGTTACCTGGATTAAAAGAGCAGAGTGGACGCTTTGTGGACCTTTGCTGAACGGCTGCATTTGTCTTACAGGATATGTTACACCCTCTTCAGTCTTTTTCAGTCAGTCTGAAGCCCTCTTGCCAATTTTTAAAATATGTTAAACCTGAGTTTAAGAGTTTGTCATGATGACAACATTTAAGCATCCCACGTTGGAGTTGACGTAACAAGAACATGGTAGCCCAGTTAAAATTGGTCTATTGTTGTTAAAAATGCTAATGAATGTGCTGTTTGACCACTCCATAAGAATTTTGTTTGGCGCAAATCAGGCAGCAACCTGGTGTTGAAAAATGAAGGCACTGTAGAAATGAAAAATACTGCAGTCCTCCAAGTGGCAAAAGCCTGGGAAGACTTAATAAACCAAGTGCTATGTGAAAAAACACATCACATCAAAAGCAACACGTTTGCAGATATACATTGTTTAACAAATTTATATGGCCACCTGTCATATTTTAGAAATCTTTCAAAAACTTGTTCAAAACTAAAAATGTCATTTCTTATACACTGCCTGGCCAAAAAAAAAGTCGCCACCACAAAAAAAGGTCACACACTCTAATATTTTGTTGGACCAACTTTAGCTTTTATTACAGCATGCATTCGTTGTGGCATTGTTTCAGTAAGCTCCTGCAATGTCACAAGATTTATTTCCATCCAGTGTTGCATCAATGTTTTCATCAAGAGCTTGTATTGATGATGGGAGAGTCTGACCATTGCACAAAGCCTTCTCCAGCACATCCCAAAGATTCTCTATGAGGTTAAGGTCTGGACTCTGTGGTGGCCAATCCATGTGTGAAAATGTCTCAAGCTCCCTGAACCACTCTTTCACAATTTGAGCCCAATGAATCCTGGCATTGTCATCTTGGAATAGGGAAGAAAAAATCCATTGACGGAATAACCTGGTCAATCAGTACATTCACGTAGTCAGCTGACCTCATTCTTTGAGCACATAATGTTGCTGAACCTAGACCTGACCAACTGCAGCAGCCCCAGATCATAGCACTGCCCCCACAGGCTTGTACAGTAGGCACAAGGCATGATGGGTGCATCACTTCACCTACATCTCTTCTTACCCTGATGCGCCCATCACTCTGGAACAGGGTAAATCTGGACTCATCAGACCACATGACCTTCCTCCAGGACAGTTCTTAATCCAATTTTAGTAGTTTCTGCAATCTCCTTAGATGTTTTCTCTTCTTGATGCATGCCAATTATTTGACCCTTCTTGAACAGACTAACATCTTTTCCAAGAACACATGATGTGTCTTTCGACATGGTTGTTTAAGAAATGAGAAGCTACTCATTGCATCAGCAGGGGTTTAATAACTTGTTGCCAGCTGAAAGACAATCGCCCATGCGGTAATTATCCAATAGGAGGCTCGTACCTATTTGCTTAGTTAAATACAGGTGGCGACTTTTTTTTTGGCCAGGCAGTGTAGTTACCATTTTGTAACCTGACACACCAGATGAACCGTTCAATGTATTTCACTAGTCCATCCGGGAAAAAGCCCATAGAAAGTGTTTGGGAGAGCAGGACTTTTAAGAAGCATATCCAGCAGGCGCCTGGATGATCGTTGTGTATGTCACATACATTACAGGCCAGTCAGATAATTTACTACAGAACGTGGGCCACTTTATAAAACAAACCCTCGTGAAAACTTGTCAGAAGTGGAGAAAAAATATCCTTACTAAAGAGAAGTTCGTAGTATTGTTGCAGTCCAGATCTGATAAAATTGTACTGAAGTTAGTGGCATCAATCGGGCCTTATAAAATCTTTTATTTTTTCCCAAATTCTGTTTTAATATTTCTCATATTCCCATCATTTTTTTGAGAATTTGGTTCCTAGTATTTTATACAAATTTAACCCTGACACACTGTATCAAGTAATGAAATATAATCACTTACTCTTCAGGTGGCCCTCACGCACATCTTTACAGGTCCAGTCAACAGCATGTTGACAAAATTGCAGAACATTTGATCACCTGAAACATAACAGTCATTGGGAAACTGCTCTGCCCTGTACTTTGGAGTTACCCGGGAGTTCTGTGGCGGTCGAAATTGTGGCTTGGTTTTTGACAAAAGACTCTTGACTCCTTTTAGGGGCATTAATCTATGCATCAAGGCACTGACTATCTGGAGTGCTTAGTGTTTGACATTTTGTCCAACTACAGAATCCCTAGGAATCTACAAGGGCATCGTTAAAGAACTGCATCAATAAGCAGCATGATAACGACACTGATAAAATGTTATCAACTCCTATCCCTACTTAACATCATTAATGTTATTTATTAACCTTCATTTAACAAGGAAATTAAACTATTTGAGGTTAAAAATATCAACAAACAGCCAAAAATACAAATAAAATTATTAAAAGACAAGACAAAGTGTGATTAAAAAAAAAATGCAGCCAGATGCCACTGCCTCCCAATCATTTAATATCCTCTTAAAAGTGTCCAATGAAACCTGTTCTTGAGTTTCAGGTCTTTTTGCAGCTCATTCAAAGTAAAAGGGGCAGCAAATTTAAACTCCTTTTCCGCTTGCTCAGTTCTGACCTTTGGAAAAGACAGCAGGATGAGATCCTTGGGCAGGAGATTATAAGATCCTATACTGCTGTAACTGATGAAGGTCAGAAGGTATGATGGGAGCAGACCCAAAATAGCCTTGTTTTTAAGAATGTGCCAGCGCTTAAGTCTGCTTGTAGATAAAGTGAACCATTATTTAAATTTGACAGAATCTATATGGGTACATCTCATTCTGCGAGGGAGGAGGACAACCTGAGTCTCACAGCTTAATTAAGGAGTTTCAGGACTGTTCTCAACATGTACGGGCAAGAAGAAGAGGGTAGGGCTGTCACTTTTCCCAAAAATCAAGACCGATTGATACACAGTAATAACCAAAGACCTCCCCCAGATATGTCATAGTGGGCCAGCTGCTTTGCACATCATCGGCACACAGCAGAGCCCAAAGTGCTTCCACACTGCGCACCTCACATTTCAGTGTTGTTATTGTCCACTCTGAATGGCTTTGCTGATCCTCCATTTCCTCAAAGTGTCTTCTTCTTATGTTTTCTTTCGGGCAGACACGATGGAGCTGATGTTGAGGTAAAGTAAGCACTGGCTGAACGGGGGAGTGCCATCTGCTGGATCAAGTGGTTCACTGCTCCAGGCGCCCTAATGAAATGTTGAGCCATTTATTTTATATTAAAATATGGATATTTACCGCCATGCTCTAAAGGATATTCGAATATTGAGTAAAAGGTGACAGCTCTACATGGTGGCAGCAATGCTCCTTCACAATCTCCCTCCATTCATTATCTTTAAATTCATTATGCTTGTCATTTTTAAGACTTTGTTGAATAAAACAAAGTTTTATGATACAAATTCCAGTGGGTCACCATGCTGATTGTTGTGACTAACTGTGTCAATGATGAGTGCTGGATGCAAAATTTTATAAAAATCAACCACAGTTGGGGTGCTGGTTTGGCAGAGTGATAAGCAACTAGACACACTGCACATACATGCTTCTGCCGACCCGGGTTTGAATCCAGCCTGTGGCCAGTTTGCAAAGTGGCTTCCCCCTACTCGCTCTCACCCCCTTTCACAAGCATATCCACTGTCGCTCTCTCCGATCAATAAAGGCAAAAATATTGACCACAGTCCAAAAAGTATTTTTTGCCGACACCTCATTGCTGGTGTTTAAGTTTGGATTGACTGGCCATGGGTTTAAAAAAAATATATAAATAAATAAGCAAATTAAATCTTGTCTGGTGTGCAAAAGTCTCAAGTCTAACAAACAAACAAAAAAACAGATTGATTTTCACATGCACATGATCTGGGGCCCTGCAAACACACCCCTAAAGCTTCTGAGGAGAGTCGAGGTCTGATTCACTCCGCTGTCTACATCTGACGTCCACCTCTCGCCCTCTGTTACCTGCTCTGTTGTTCCATTACCTCATATTTCTGATGTTGTTTTCTTGTCTTTCCCGGGGCAGAACGAGGCTGATGTAATGCTGAGATTTGCTGCATTGGAATGCAGCTGTTTCACTCTGCTGCTAGATCGATAAAAGGGCATTTTAAAATTCAATTATCTCTTTTTTTTACTTTCCCCTCTCTCACACTCTCTCCCTTATGACTTTCTTTCTCTCTCACTCATCATCTCTGTCTCATTCATTTTTCCCATTTCTCCATCCCTGCCTCTTTCTAGCTCTGGAACTAACCCCCAGCATCAGCCCTTACACCCCCACATCCACACCACACAAACTCAATTCTCTTATCCCCTGTGATATTGCTGAGCTCTGGCTTATGTCGTGGGACTTGCAGCAGGATTTTGGAGTGTAATGGAGAGGGTGCAGCAAGAAAGTTTTGCAGGGATATGTGGTGGTGTATAGGTCTTCAAAATCCTACTTCAGTAAACATTTTTACAAACTGTTACACATTTTTTCATGGATTGGTTTTCAGACACATGATTGACCCTCAAGCCTCTTATTCAGCTTTTAAAACTTATTCCCATTAAAAGTTCTGCACCTCAGTTCTTATATCACCCAGGCAGCTATGAGCCCATACAGCAGCATTTGACCTTCACAGAAACTGCTTTGACTTTCTGGGTTGGAATGTAGGGTAAAAGAAGTGGATTTAGCGTGGGATCCTAGCATACTTTGCCCTTATAGTTATGTTCATTTCTAGGGATGCACAATAATCAACATCTGCAGATATTACAATTCTGGCTGATATTTACAGCCATAATATCGGCCATATGTAAGTTACACTGGCTGTAATATCTGCAAAATACACAAATATAACACAATGCTTCACTTCATAATCACTGTGTAACAGAGTTTACTTTTTTTTTTTACTTTTGAGAATTTGTACTTATTTTATTTGAATATTTTATTGGGTATTTGTGAATTTTAGTTGTTTTTATTTGTGGTTATTTTAATTCTCCTGTGGAGACTGTCATTTTTGCCCTTCTGGGCTTCCGTAGCTCCTCCTCTCTGCCTCTCACAGTGCTGCACACAGGGTAAATTGTGTGTGAAAATACTCCGATATTATTTTGTTTTGTACATTATAAAATGAGCTATATAAGCTCCAACTCTTGGTGTGTGGTGGAAACTGTTGTAAACATTACATTATCCAGCCGTTTTGTGCTGTATGGAACAGTTTTATTATGAGTTTGGACGATGTTTTCATGTGACTTTTTAGTCGCGATGTGCAATACTGCATACCACCAAAAGTCATGTCCTCATGTAGAGCAGGAGATTTTTCACCTTATTCACTGTTAAAAATCTGTTGTTTAGGAGCTGAGGTGCAGACAGAGGAACAGAGGGCATATTACATGTTTTGTGTCTTCTGCAGGTATGTTTTTTGTTTGATTTAAGTTGTATTTTCAGTTGTGTTTGTTTAGTTTTTCTTCCATGTGTGCCTTTTTAACTTTGTCCACCAGGTGTCACTGTTTGTTTCATGAATATATTGTGTTAAATAATTTTTTGGTGATTTGTTAATGTAATTCATGTTAAAATGTATGTTTTCAGCAGTATTTGGTATGGTTTGGTAAATTATTCAATAAGCAATTTGCATGTTATATTAATGACATATTTATATGTCATTTGTTGCATTATACATATTGATAATAGACAAATTTCGCTCAACTGCATGGGTACAATTAAAAATCAAGAGCTTCATTTATCCAAGAGTGAAATGTTGTTTTGCATCTGTTTGTGCTCTTGATGGAAAAATATTGGTGTCAGTGATAATGAGTTTGGAAAAATCGGCAAAACAGATATCGGCAAAAACCCAATATCATGCATCCCTATTATTTACTTTATCAATGTGACGCCAAAATATTGAGCCTGAGTCAGCTAGTCTTCATAGTCTTGGGAAGGATTCATGTGTATTAGAGCACAACACACAGTAAAGTTGACTAAACAATATATAATTTTAACATATTAACTAACTGCAATGTGAGCATGTTCAACAGAAACACAGCAGGATGTACAATGCAGGAGTCGCGTGACTCAAAACCCATAATGCTGCCATTTCCAAGTTATTTGATAGAAACCCAAACCACCAATGTACTTGTTTCCTTGATTGTCTACAAGAGTAGTCCGTCTGGTTTTAGATTTACTCAAAACACCACAAGGCATGCAGAAGTTATGTGTTACCTGTACAGTAAAATGTAGCTACAGCTGACAGTCACAGTCATGAGCTGCACGATACGGGGGGAAAGGAAAAAACGGTTGCTGCGGGTGTCCTAAAAATAATAAATGTGAAGGCAGACTAGTGGGGAAGAGGAGAGGCGGAGAAATTGTGCATGGACCCAGTTTCAAACAGTTAAGCCTGAATGAAAATGCCCTTAGATTTCTTTTGGGGAAAGTTAAGGGTACAGGACAGCAGATCAAGTAGGTCAGAATTCATGCCCTGAATGGATTTTTTCGTGTCAGAAGAAACTAGAAAAGCACTCAGAGCGCACAGACCACCACCAAGCAGCTCAGTTGTGGGATTGGCTTTTCCACAACCCCTGTAAAAGATACTATTCTGGATCACCAGATCCAGAATAGTGCCAGGATCTGGACCAAACTCAGCACATACATGGAGGCTGTTATCCTGTATAACCACAAGTTTTGGGAACATCACTTAATATTTTGATTTATATGAATTATTGAATGTCGTCAATTGTATTTCCCATTGTCAAGTTCAATGTTTTTTTGTGAGATCAGTCTGGATCAGATCCAGATGAAATTTACCTTGATGATAGAGACATGGACCCCATATTATCCAGTAAAATTGGAAGCAAATCTTTTGAGAAATGGCAGAGATATGATTTTTTTTCCACCCAATGTTAACCTGTAGGATTTTTTAAATTTTTGGGAATGTTTTGAATCCAGACCAATATCTGTATCACCACCAAAATTTAATGGCTCATTCCTTGGACTAAAGTACACCTCTGGTAAATTTTTCATGTAAATCCATCCAGTAGTTTTTCCGTAATCTTGCTAACAGACAAACAAACAAACAGACAGACACTGGTGAAAATATAACCTCCTTGGCAGAGGTAATAAGAAAAAATATTTTACACAAGGAAATATGCCCAAAAAGGAACTCAAATTGGATAAATGACACTGACGGATGCATAACTTTTTATTACACCAAAAGGATTACATCATACCATACAGAAATGTTGCAGTCATAACTGAAATAGGGTACTACTGATGTATAATTTGTGATCTTGTATTTGACTATAACCATTTGTTTCTGTATAAGAGCAGTGATAAATGAGCTCATAATGATTTGGCACTTAAAACACTTCACTTTTAGCCCTTATGCAGTTCTCTCTGTAAAGTTTGAAGAGTGAACTCTGGAGTGAAGAATGAACTTCTAAATGAGGGTGTTTGACCACCGAAGCATCTAATGAACACAGTTCGAGGTCATAAAGGTTGAAGATGTGGATCAGCATACAGATCATCCCCCTCTGACACTGACGGTTTCAGTCTGCGTCTGCTCTGAGACCTGGAGTCAATAAATGTGTGTGCGGATACTGCCAGTCATTTGTCATTGATTTGTTGTCAAATGTCAGGAGGGCGGGCCTTAGTTAATATGAGACACACAGCAGAGAGAGTGCGGGGAGAAATGGATGTTGCTGATTTGGACTGCGATGTTCAATGAAAGATCACCCTTGTCCGTGCGATCTTTTGGTTTAAACAAGTTCAGTTTACTGAAAATCCTTTTCTATCAGTGTTAAGGGATAGCATCCAGCAGGTTTGGAGCTTGTATTAGAAAGCCCTAGACCAAAAATAAATCACCTAACCGGTTCTCTTTATGCCACATCAAGAACAATGAATGATGCTGCTCTTGGCCATCTGAATATTGTTGACTCTGACTATGATTGTGCAGATTCATCAAACGTCACCTTTCTGCTTGGATAAACATTTATGACACAGAGTATGATAGTCAAGGTTAAAATGATAAGGCAGTACAGTCTGAGTTAAGTGTGTAACTATGAATGAAGTTACTGGTTGTGATGACCACAGCCACACATGGGTAATATTCACCCTCACCTCATCGGTTTGACACATATTTTGCAGTCACAAGAACACATCTACACATTAATTTGATTCAGTATTAGTTTATTAGTTGCTTTATGTCTTACACTGTTTAACTTTAGTGAACACAATTGATTTACTGTACGATTTAGATCAATTTTCTGTTATTAATTCTGGTCACTTTTCTTTGAGTTACCTGGATGTTTGTGGAGGGGAAAAAAAGGTGTGGCCAAGGGCTAACAGGACTTTTATGCTAAAGCAAGCTCGTTGGGTTTGACCAGAGTGAAACAGTTGGTTGTGATGTGTAGTTTAATGGGGCAGCCATTTTGTTTACCGCCTTTGTTTCCTTTGGTTTGGTCATTTGTTTAGGTTATTTAGTGTTATGTTTAGTTTGACTCTTTTACAGGCCTACTTGTTGCATAACATTTTGGTTTGTAAATTTGACTGACTTTCTTTGCATAAAATAAAAACCCATTTTCTTTAAATTAATCCTGTGTCTCGAGCCTTTACTGATTGGTTCCTTACACTGGTATAGGACAGCATTAGGACACTAGACAAGCCTGCACCAGACTCTCAGTCAATTACAAGCTGGCAGCTGGACTTGTCAAGTTTCTTGAAGACTTTTCTTATCTTCTTCAAACAGCTTCTTAAAGCAGCACTGCAGATCTTTTGAGCCTTCAAATATTCTCTCCAAAGTCTGTTCAGTGGAGCTCGGCGAAGAATTCTTCAGAGAATTGCAAGACGGACGCCGAGCTTGCAAAGTTACTGCTGGAGAGGTAAGTTGTGTTTTCGTCGGGTTTTCCCCCGTTCAACACTTGGTTTCAGTCGGTGGTTGCTCCGTAGCATTGCATGCTTTGTGTAACTTGGCGGACGTTGTTTTGTCACTAAATGCTACCAGCGGTTATTTGCCGGCGAGTTTCTCAGATTGCTGGAGATATTCATGGCGCCGTGACGATGTTTACTGTACAACTTTTAGTAACTAGAAACATCAGAAAGTTGCAGAAGAATTAATGTAGGCAGCACATCATTAAATATCAGGAGTGTCATGTGTTTGACATTGTTGCCACTGAAAACCAACATGTATGTAGGCTCATTTTTGCCTTCTCAGAAAATCCAGAGGAATCAATAAGGGGGTCGTTAATGGCACTAATATCAATAAAATCTTGTAAATTTTCACCCCTAGATGGCTTTTAGCGACCTATGCTATCGTCAAACAGACATTGATTAATTAAAAGTAACTAAACTAAAAAAAAACCCTGCAGATTCGCTTTCATCAAGAAACACAAACAAATTGAACTTTTGTGTGAAATGCAGTCACCATTATTTAGGCTACCTGGCAGAGCATCTCAGTCACAATACCACAATTGACAACAGTGAACCTGCTCTACATGAATATATCAATTCATAAAGAGAGTAACTCTGATTGGATCGCTCCCCAACTTATCCCACCACCACGAAGCTAAGGCAGTTGTGATTGGATGTCCCTCTTAACTCATCCAACCTATCCACACAACCAAAGTAGCTGTGATTGGATATATTCCCAACTTGTCCCTACTTTCTACATGACCAAATTACGTCTGATTGGATTAAGTCGCCATCAAACATTTTCATCTAGTTTTTATTTGTTGAGGAAAATGTCAGTTAATTTATTTTTAGTTGCTGTCCATGTGCACTTGTTTTTATTAGTTACTGTCTACTTTTCGTCAGGGGAAAAAAGGTTGTTGACGAAAACGATGACAAAAATAATTAGTCAACAAAAATAACACTGGATGTGAAAGACGCTGACAGGGCAACTTTCTGTCAGCTTGCTTGCCTTAATTTTACTGTCTGATTGTCCTTCCTTCCTCTGGTCAAGCAGCAGAAGTGTCACCATGCAGATATAAAAAGGCCTATGTTGGGGTGTGCTAAATATGCCAGAGCAATCTGCAGGAGGGTCCGTTTATTCTTTGCTGAATGAGTTGCTAAAAATTTGGGGGAATAAATTTAGACTATACCCTCCTCTGCAGGCACCACCACACCTCAGCTTACACACACAAGAAAAGATCAGCAAAGTGATACTGGTGCAACTCACAGCCACACATATAAGAGGTATTTTACCTTGGCTCTAACAGCCAGCTGCTTGGATTCTGCTTAGCTTTCACATTTAAGTAACCACTGAATTTCCTGTTACAAGTATAGGAGAAAGTGTAGGCGGGTCTATCGGGGTACTGAGGAAACAGCAGATTAGAGCTGAATGATTTTTTACAGGAATAGAAGGTTAATCAGATAACGGCGTGTCGAGGCAGAACATGAGATCAGAGCGGGTTCCACAGCACAGCGAGGTGTTATCGGGGGCACTGCAGAAAGCATTGTGATGTATGGGATATTGCAGTTAAATGGCAAGGGTATGGGGAGGGAGCAGCAGGGCGGTGTTTGGTGGCACAGCGGGGATTTAAATTTAGGATGCGGCGAGAATGAATGCACAGGAGCCCAGATGAAGCAGAAGACAAATGATTGCCTCGGTTCGCAGATAATGATGGCAAGAATGCAGATAGACTGAAAAGCTCACGGATATGCAGTGGGCTGGAGATTGGATGCTTGTGGGGGGAAAAAGAGGGACAGGACAAAGAGTATTGTGGGCTTGATATGCAGCAAAGGAGGAGAGTGGTGACTATGGAAGACAATGAGCATTATAAAAAAACAATGAAGACAGTTAAGATATAGATGCAGAGATAGAGAGGTGGAGCAGCAATGGCACAGGGTGAAAAGATAAGAAAGTTTGATTTATAGAGATCCTCTGGTGGCCCAGTATCGTATCATGAAACCCCCTAATCTGTTATAAAGCCTTTGTCCCATGTCCTTGCTTTTTCTCTCAGTCCCTGGATAGAGCAAAACCCTCCAAAAATGCTAAATCAACCCAGTTTAATTAATGTAGGAGAATGTGAGAAGGGGAAAGGCCAGCAAAGGCCAGCAGCAGAGCCCACAGAATAAATGATGTAGGGTGGGGTGACACTGCAGCAAGCAGAGAGGCCTCACAACATTGGTTAAAAGGGATCTCCAGGATAGCCCTGATTTTGTCCTTGATCCGTCTCTCAGCCACGGTCTCCAGATCGTCCAATTGAAGGCTCACAACAGAGCGGGCCTTCTTCTCCAGTTTAATGAGTTGGTTGACCTCCCAGCCTTGATGCCGACCCACCAGCACACCACAGCAAAAAAGAGTGGGCTGGTCTCCACAGACTGGTAGAAGATCCTCAGGAGCCTGCTGCAGACACCAAACAACCTGAGACTCCTCAGGAAGAACAGCCTGCTCTGTTCCTTCCTAAAGAGGGTGTCTGTGTTGTCGGACCAGTCCGGTTTATTGTTGATGTGGACCCCAAGGTACTGGTTCGAGTCTACCCTCTCCACTTCCTCCCCCAGGATGATGATGGGGCAGGAGACCTCCTGTTCCTCTGGTAGTCTACCACCACCTCCCTGGTCTTGCTGATGTTGAGCTTCAGGTTGTTGCTGTCACACCATGTGACAAAGCTCTCGATCAGTCCTCTGTACTGCTCCTTGTCGTTGTCGATGATGATACATCCAACAATGGAGGAGTCACTGGAAAACTTCTGAAGGTAACATGAACCAGAGATGAACTGGAAGTCTGAGGTGAAGAGGGTGAAGAGAAAGGGTGCCAGAACAGTTCCTTGGGGTATTCCGGTGTTGCTTGTTACCACCTCAAAGGCACAGTCGTCCACCCTGATGTACAGCGGCCGGCCTGTGAGCTAGTCCAGGATCCAGGCTGTGGTGTTGGGTGCAGTTGCATCTCCAGCAGCTTTTCCCCCAGGAGACAGGGCCTGACGGTGTTAAAGGCACTGGAGAAGTCAAAGAGCAAGACTCTCACAGTGCTCCCCTGCCTCTCCCTGTGGGTGAGGAAGATGAGGGCATCCTCCACGCCAACGTGCTGCTGGTATGCAAACTGCAGAGGGTCCAAGAAAGCAGTGAGCAGAGTCCTTAGGTGCTGAAGAACTAGCCTCTCAAAAGTCATAATTTCAAACAATTTTCCAATGCTCACTGCTCCAGATGCCCTAATGCTGCTGAGCTGTGTAATTTGTATTCAAATGTATATTCACAGTTTGAGTATGGCTTATTACCCCACTGCTCCAAAGCAGTGGTGGGCAACTGGCATCCCTGGGGCGACATGCAGCCCTTCTCTCTTAATGCGGGCCACCATTCAGTTTGAAATATCAAAAAATGTATGTCTATGAAGGAAACCAGACAAAATTTCCCATGAAAGCATTAAGAATAGAAATATTTCAAAAAAATACAGCTTGACTTGTCCGTAAGTGTTTCCCCTTTATGCACTTTCCAGAAACAAAAATTTAAGCAGAATATTTTACAACCAATAAATACTTGCACCAAAAAAGTATCTGAAACTGGCTCAAATCCCCTGTTTAACTTGTAAGATTAAGTATTGCTAGTTGCATTTCAGTTTAGATATTTGTAAATGTTGACTGAGTAACTTTTAATGGCAGCTCTATGAATTTGTCCCTTTTTGTGCCCTTCAAATTGCAAAACAGTTTGGCCCTCTGGCATTGCACAGAATGGAAATTCGGCCCCCTTGGTAACCAGATTTGCCCATCCTTGCTCTAACGGATAGTCGAATATCAGGTATACAGTGACAGCCCTACTATGCAATGATAAAGAAAGACAACTGTGGATTTATTATTTTTAAAAATGTGTCTTAAATGTTCTTAAAAACACATATGCTTTTTCCCAGTTTTTTATGCCCTTTAGTTTGTTTCATATGTTTCTTCTGCCTGATAGAGTGCCTCTTTGCACAAGACAACACAAAGCCCACTGGTTTGTTACATAGGACAATAAAGCGACTGCATGCTTGTTCAGAGTATTGACAAGCAGTGGTATAAATGTTATGTTAATAGCAAGAAGCTCTAAATGAAGACCCCCTTAAATATGATGCGCATGCCTCTGTGGCTGGAGCAGCATTGCCCTTAAGGTCACATGTCCTGCAAAATTAATTTGCTTTGCTTCCCATGTTGTTCGAAGGGGCTTGAAAAGCAGAAGGACACAACAGCTTTTTCTAAATTCTCAGTTCAAAATGAAATGCTCTATGCTTCTTTAATGAATTAAATGATATGAATACCGAGGCATCTGGTTGCAGATGTATGGAGAGATGATCTTGGTTCCTTCAAGAGTCCGGCTTGTCAATCAATTGTCTTTATTTTTTCACTGTACTTTAAGTGTTACACATGCCATGTGTATTTGTGTGTGTTCTTTTTTTGTAAGTAACTTTGTTAATCGTGCTGCTGCCTATCTTGGCCAGGACACTCTTGAAAAAGAGATGTTTAATCTCAACAAGTTTATTTTCCTGGTTAAATAAAGGTTAATAATAATAATAATGCCCCTTGAATTGCTGTGTTTTTACTTCCTGAGGTTTATGATGTAACAGCTGTACAGCCGCCCACTTACGTGGGTGTTTCTGCTTATCACAGGCAGACGTCATTATTGCTTTGGAAGTCTGCTCCACGACCTGTTACCCCTACTATCCTCTCCCGTTAGACACTGTTTAGGCAGCCAGTAAAAATCAGGGCTTGTTGTCATTGCCTCCTGTAGCCTCCCTGGCCCCTAAGATCCGAGCGTTACCAAAGGGGAGGGAGAAAGAGCTGCATCTGATCCTCTACAGAGATTAAATTTTTCATCTTTTTATTTAACTTATATCAAATCCTTGTTTAAGAGACTCCCAAGACATGATGTAAATGGTCACAACAGGAGAAGGGACATTTAGCATGTGGATATACAAGAGGGACAGAGTCGTATGCACAGTATTTTAAGTCAACGACACTTTTGTTGGTTATCAGTCACAAAGAAGAGCAAACAGGGAATTTAGGTCTCCATAAGTTAACATAGAAGTGGCTGCATAATGTGCTTTAAGACACATGCTCATCAGTTTAAACATAACAAATATCTTGTCATTGCAGTGTATTCAATTGAATATAGGTTGAAAGGATTTGCAAATCATTGTATTTTGTTTTTATGTGCGTTTACACAATGTCCCAGCTTCATTGGAATTGGAGTTTTGTGCAACATTGCTTTAACTCAAAAAATACTATGCTGATACAAGTGGTTATTACCTTGTTTCTTCATTAAATATGTTGATTTATCTCAAAACCTGGTATATCTTCCAGCCCTAATATGAGATAAGGTTATTTCCTTATGAGGGTTCAAGTCTGCAGTGCTGAAGTACTTCAATGTGAAATGAATGACGAGAGACCGATAAACCTGACTCCTCAATGAAAAGTCTTTTATTATGGAACAAAACTTTACTCTGCTTTAAAAAAATACTGCCGGCTTGGTCCAACACTAGCAAAAAATTCATTCATAGGCCCATAAATCTCTCCTCATCGTCGTCGGTGGCAGTGAAAGGGCTAATCTCGGCGAGCTGAATGAAACCGCACACCCCTGCAAAAAGTTCATTCCATCCTGGGGAGAAATAAAAGCAAACCTGCCGACACCGATGTGTTTGTAAGATTTGACAGTATGACTGAAATTGGTTTCAAGAGGCCAAGGGATCAAGAAACAAATCAACAAAATTGCAGTTGCACTTCTACAAGGTGTGCAGCTCGATCACATAAAAAAAAGTGCCGCAGTCGTCCGGCAGAAAAAAAAACAATGAGCTTAAATCAAAAACAAGGCAGAGACACAGACCGGGGGTGAACTGTACTGTTACATTGTCTGTTTAAGTCAAAGTGTGGAAAATATGATTTGTCTGACCACAGAGAGATGCTTTCAGTCGGTTTGTTATCCCCTCCATTAAGATGCAGACAAGTCTAAGAGGAGATAATTGCCTCATTTTTATGTAATTGTCCCTCAAGATGCTTGAGAAGGAGGTGATTATGTCAGATGGTGCTTGTGTTTGCTGTTAGTTAAACTGTGATGTAACCAATATAATATCCAATTAACATTCAAACTGAAACCGACACCAACACTGATACAAGATGTCATGGAGACCGACATACCAGAAATCCAGACTTCAATCCTCACCGGTGTTTTTAGACGGCTTTATGGAGGATTTAATGGTTAAAGCCGTCTCCTTCTGTGATGGCTTGACGCAGGTTCAGTGCAGCTGTGTTGTTCTTTTGGTACCCTCTGTTTTTACTATGCAGCATGGTGACGCAGCAGGTAGTGGACGTGCCACACAGCAAGAAGGTCTCCAGATGGGTCCCTTTGGTCAAGGCCTTCTCCTGTGTGGAGTTTGTATGTTCTCCCTGTGCATGTGTGGATTCTATCTGGGCCCTTCAGCTTCCTACCACAGACTCCAAAGTGCCCTTAGGTATGAGTGTTAGAGTGAATTGTTGCCCGTCTCTCAATGTGGTCCTGTGATTGGTTGCCAACGAGTCCAGGGTGTACCCAGCCTCTCACCCAATTTCAGCTGGGATAGGCTCCTGCAATCTCCATTTGTTGTCAATTCTGGTATTTTAACTGAGATGCTCTGCCAGGTAGCCTCAATAAAGGTGATTGTAAATTTGTTCCTATTGATTTATACATTCAATTTTAATAGCATTCAATAAAGGGTTATTAGATGTTTCATTTTATCCAAGTGTAAAACATGACTTCAGAAATTCAAGGAAACATAAAAAATGCCTCACACTTTACACTTCATATTTAAGTCGACTCAATTTACACTAGATTTCGTAGACTTAAATGTTGGGAAATTTCATCAAGTAAAACTAGACTAAAAAAAAAAAAATAGATGACTAAATTATGAATAAAACTAAAAGATACTGTAGGCAAAAGACTATAACTAAAACTGAATTCAAAAGTGCTGTCAAAATTAACACTGCCACAGATCTGCTCTGCCTACCTCTACTGGTCACTTGCTGTCTTTAGCTGAAGAGTCTTTTCAGTCAAACTAGCATGAAAAAACATTTCCTTTAAAGGCAGGATTATAATGTCACAAAGGAGCGAAGATGGTATAAAAAAATGTTTAAGCACCCAAAACATAAATAATTAAATAGGAGTGGGTAAAAAATATCGATTCATCAACGTACTGCAATATTTCCATACCAATTCAATATTGACTCAGCAAATCCTCTGAATCAATTCACCTTCTGGCCAGCGGGGGGCGCTGAACATGTAGACAAGCTGCTTTTCCTAAAGACACAAAATCTACATGTGCACACTTAAGCTGTGTTTGAAATCGTCCACTCATTCACTCACTCACTATTCCCTATGTAGTGTAAATGAAATAGTGAACTACATAGGGGATGACCAAACGAGATTTCGGACACTACACTGAAATTTTCTAAACATCATAGCATCAGTAGATGAGCCGGATATTCTTGTGACGGAAGTGGATGCATCAAGAATCACATAAACAAACCCGGCACTCACGAGGATAAGTAGCAAATTTTGCAGCTGTGTACAACCGTTAAAAGACATAAAAAAGCTATGCTATGAGCGTGTTACAGATTCTTCAAAGTTTCTTACATTTCTAAATGAAAGCAGCGCCCATTTGTGCCTTAGCAGCCTTCTTTCTCTTGTTCTTCTCTGGAAAACACGACTGCATTGCATTGTGGTATACGGGAGTACAATGTAGGGTACATCGTATGTACACTCACATTTGCTGTGCATTGTGGGTATTTTGTGGTGCACTATATAGTGAATGAAGTTAACCGCTGTGAATTCCAACAACACTACAAAATGGTGAACACACTATATAGTGCACGATTTCGAACACAGCTCTAGTGTAGTGTAGCCAGAAATGAAGGGACATGGTTCAGATGTAATATTGCTAAAAAGAAAATGTTATGTGAGGTTGATCACAATGTCCAAGAGGAAAGAAATATTATTTATTATTATTATTTAAGTTTACATGCACCTTACAATTTCACGTTTTATGAGGTGAGGTGACAAAACACATATTAAAAATTCTCAGCGGGTACTCTCATTATTTGTGTATTTCTACTTCTTACTGAATTGACATCAAAGCATTTAATTAATATTGAATTGAACTGCAACCTGAAGAATGAAAATCGAATCCAATCGTGAGGTTCTTAACAAAACCCAGCCCTATTATGAAGGACCATGATCATTATTTAGAATTAATATGAAATGACCAGGTGGATAATTTCATATTGCACACCTCATGGTGCAATGCTACTTTGAGAACTTTCACATGGACCCAAACAAGAAACCAAAGTTTGAATAATATCTCAAAAGTTCTCAACCTATTTCAACAGCTCAGTTAATAATGTTAGAAATGCTTTGTTGGAGGTTTGTGCTCTCTTTGAGTGATTGAATGGGATGACTTGGGAGCAAAAGTTGGTACCACATGTATTATTCAGCTGACTTCAATATAACACAAGAGTGGATAAAGGCCTTGAAGTAAATAATCAATTTAACTTCTAAATGTATTGACTGACCAGCAGACTGCAGAAAATATAGACTCTATATTCAAGATGGAAAGTGACAAAGATAAAAATGAGCAAAAAGATGCTCCAGACAGGAATGAAGGCGAGTAAAAACAAAGAAATTAAGGAGAAATATAAGCAAAATAAAGAAATTCATCAAGGAGATAAGGATTATAAGAGGGCTTAAAGAAGAGTTGAAATAACAGTTAACTGCCAGAGAAGAGCAACAATACAAGAATGTGAGAAAAAGAAGAAGAAAGTAAGAAGATGGGAAGCACAGCAAACATTTAAGATGCGAGAAGAAATGATGTGTGATGAGACGTGAAAAGAGAGATGAGGAGGCGGAGAGACAATAAAAGAGAGAGACAGGAAGAGAAAAGAGGATATCAAAGGAGACGGGGAAAAGAAATAAAGAAAAGGGAGCCTGGGATGAGACGAAGAAGAGGAAAAGAAGAAGATGAGAGAGAGAGGAGTGTTTGTTGTTTCTGCTGTGAATGAGTCATCGTCAGATCCGATTAAGACTGAAGGAGCGTTACCGCGCGCTCCCTCGCCCACTGCTGACCTACGGCTACATGCCTAACACACACTCAAACACACACCAGCATGCTGTCAGAGCTATTTTTGGGAAGATGTTTGTTTTTCTCACCGGATAATAATAATAATAATAATAGTAATAACAATAAGGTAACAGCTCATCTTCAGGGTGCAAGTAACAAGATTACAGGTCACAGATACACCGAGCACAAAAGAGATTATAACTCATAATAAACCCCAAAATCAAACATTTAAATACAAATATTTACTGAATAACAACGGTGTAGGGTTGCAAAATTCTGTGAATTTTCAAACTTGGAAATCTTCCATGAGAAATAATGGGAATTTACAGGAATAAACAGGAATAAATCTGGAATTTACTACATTGAAGGCAGGCATTTAAAGGGGATTTTTAATTTAGCCAGGGAAAAAACAATTTCAGCATAATTTTGACTAAAACAACCAGATTTCATGCAAGTATACTAAGAATATCTGTGGTATTCTTCAGTCACCTGTGCACAGCACAGTGTTTACTGCAGGTGAGTTGAGGCCACGCCCCCTACATGCACCGTGCACACATCATTTCTACAACCCTGGACTATGAAGGCCACACTTTTTAGCCCAGAACACAAACTATTGAAGCTGTACATTCGAGCCTATGAACCACATAAAGTAAGTAGAAATTGATTGTTGAATAAAATAATTAAAACTTGATTAAGTTCCACTTGCAAATAAATCTATTAAAATGTAATATTTCTCTGATTGTATCATTTTTCATGTATTAAAATGTTTATATTTATGTTTTGATATGATACAGTATGTTTAAATGACCCCCATTTGCCAGTTAATTCCCATAAATTCCCATAATTCCCATGGAAATTTTAGAATTTGGGATATTTCCAAAGTTCCCCAGCTTAACTTCCCAGGGAAAGCTCCAGAAAATATTCTCACCCCTTTGCAACTCTATTGGGGTGCCAACTAGTATTTTAGCATGCAAGGTCACCAAAGTCAGACATTTTCAGGTTAATCAGAAGTTTTGACCCTTACATTCTGAAGAAGAAATCCTCCTTCAGACACTTACATTTGTCATTTTTTGTACTTTTTGTATTTCATTACAAAAGTTTGTTCATCATTATGTTCAATTTCTGTGAGCTCACTAAACTCTAAACAACAGTTTGAGAAGTGTGTATAAAAAACAGTGCACACACTCAATTTATGGCATTTTTATTAGTCCAACCACTAGTTGAAAATGTATCATTAAATCAAAGACAAGCTTTATTTATTAGGTCAAAAAATAGAATGATCTGAAATGTGTGAAATATTAACCTGTGCATATTCACCAGTCTCATGATTGAATTTGATAACAATTACTAGGTGAATAAATAAATTCACGTAGATATCACCATGCAACACAGTGAGTAGTATCCTTGATTTTCCACCGGGCTAAAAAGCAAGCAGTCAGATAAATACAAACTATATATATATTTGTATTTTTTTTTAATTAAAAATGGCTTTTAAGATCAACAGAAGCAAAAATGTAATTCCATTGTAAACCCAAATAAATTAATTTCATAGGTATCATCTTCCTTTATTTACTTCCTTTACATCCACATCATGATGAATCTATTTAATTGTTATTTTTAACACCCCTTCTCAATAGTATATGAACCCATATTGTATGACCTCCACGGTTCAAGTGCGTGCAAATTGCAATATTTTTGGACAAACAGCTTACATTCATTGTAGTGATTCACCGATTGTGAAAATCAGGGCCAATACCGATGTTTGAAATCATTATTTTAGCTGATGCCAGTGTTTTTCTAGTAACCTCTTTTGGCACATTTCTCCCACAAGTAAAATTTTTCTCCACTTTCTAATCATGAAAACAGATCACAGCTTGTCCTATGAGTCAATTTTACTGCCCCAAGTTAAGCTAATCTTCTCTAAATCAGCAGTTAAGCGTGCCAGATGTTAGCATTAAGTTGGAAAAACAAAACAAACATCTGAGACGTGATATCTGTTCAACCCACAATAATTTGCAGATGGACGATGTTAGCAAAAAGGGCATATTTTGGCTGACACCAATGTAGAACCAATGCTGATTAGATTAGATTAGAGAGATTAGATAATACTTTATTATGATGTGCATCCCTAATTGATTTATATCTTTTTATCTCTGTATTTGCTCTGCTGCATTTATGCCTTTCCAGAGTCCAAGAGTGAGGAAATTCCTGCAAGGAATAGCAAAGTTGGGCCAAGATACCACACAACTGCTTTGCTTTGAGAGGAGGCTGCAATACGCACTCATATTCAAAATATGAAGGATCCTTGTTCCTATAACCTGTGGAGGGAGCATTGACGATAGTTCAGCATTTGCCACCCTGAAAATCAATAAAGTCTGAGCTGATCAATATTGCTGTTAAGCCTCCAATGTCCTGTGTTGTAGCATTATCATGAAACCGCTGTACAAACATTCATTAGGGTCTACACAGGAAACAAAAACTCCAGTCGCATCAGCACTGTGCACAAAATTGGGCATTATGTCATACCTTTTCACTTTGGACTTGGAAAAAGGACACACTGACTTTTGAACTTCATCTGCTTAAAACAGCCATGAAAAATACACTTGGCCTATGCTGAGAGTTCTGTTATTTGACATCTTGAAATGCTAAACAAATATTAAACTGTAGCAGTTTATAAAAGTTTTTAAGTCATGCACTACCTAGAATTTTTCTCATCTAGGGTTAACAGAAACATGACTATAATACATGACTAAAGATAAAAGAGAAAAGTCCTTGTGCAAGAAAAAAGCAGCCATCTGCACAATTTCACCAGATTTTGCAGTGAGCAGAGGGTAATTTATTTATAAATGAACTGATGACACAAAACATGAGAGTCAAAGAAGAATGAAGGAGCTGGATCATGAGGTTTTCATTGCAGCTATGCATTATACTAAAAATATACATGGTCATCAAAATGCTTTTCATGTGTACTACAAACTTTTCAGCATCTCAAGGCTTGATCTTATGTTCTTTAGTCATTTCTGCACCAGCTGAGTGATGTAAGAGCTCCCTTAACATAAAAACGGCAGCTTCTGTCAGTTCTTCAAACACTTAAGAAGACACTCAGCTGCTGGAACTTTAAGATCAGTTCTGAGCGAAGTGCCTCTCAGCCTGAGGAAGCCCTTGAGGGAAAAATCTCAAATATCCAAAAAACACAGTGTTGATTTGATCAGGGTTTCCTTAACTTGGACTTCAAGACCACAAACTTTGAAGTAGAAAACCTTTTGATATAAACTTGAGGTGGGACTTTAAACCAGGCAGCATGGGTCCAATGAAAGATGGCACCAAGCTGTATCGATTTGGAGTTTTTTTTATGTGCTCAACTCCACAAACTTTAGGGTAGAACAACATTTTAACAGTATCCTCACAAGTGGCCCTTTGTGGTAATAAACAGTGATTGGCCTCTGAGTGTTGTGATTTCACAGCTGCTATAAAAGTTTTCAGGTTGGTTAATAAACAGAAATTTATTTAAAGGTTTGTTCTCAAGTCTGACACAAATACATGAAGGCTTTGTCTCTTTTTATACTGGTATTCACAAAAACAGCAACTTTTGTGAATATTACTGCATGTAGTCCAACCACTGCAAACAGGAAGGAGCCAACTAGACTTTAGTTATGTCTGGGATTTTACCTGCAAGTATGGTTGACCAATTTGACCGCCTTTTCCTCACTCATCACGTATAATATTTTGTTTCTGAAAGTCTCTGTGCGACCAAACTTTAGCTGATTATGCCTCAGTGGAATGAACTGGCTCATAATTCAGGCAAATGCAAACACGCTGTAGGAGCGAAATTGCCCTAATATATTCAAAACAGACCTTGGAGACTTGAAAGGCCATTTTTAGCTCGTTAGCACTGATTAACACTTGTTAAGTTAGGCTGTGTCTGTCACGCTGTGACTCTAACACACACACACAGCTGGTTCATACAATGCATTAACACAGAGAGTGGTTTAACCAGATGGACTCAACAGTAACACTGCTATGGTCAAACAAACAAGACTATCAACAGTACAACAACACTTAAAGGGATACCCCAACATTTTTTCTCTTTTCGTGTCTTACCTCACTCACACCATTCTTTCAACTGCGTGCGCAAGGAAGACACAGCAGAGCTCGCCCACCACCAGTTAGCTTAGCTCAAACACTGGGAGTCAATAGGTAGCGTTAGCCTGCCTCTGCCTGCAGTCTTCAGATAAACTCTTCAGCAACTCTAAATGGTCCTGTGTGATTGCTGTGACTAGCTGAGCAACCCACCAACGCAACTGAGGTGTTTTGCACATGCACCTTGTGGTTTAGTCTAAATGTATTTCTTTCGAAAATTACACAATAAGTGCTAATCTTAGCCTAAAAATAGATAACCTAACAAAACATGGTCCAAAGAACAAGTCACAACAAGCACACGGGATTGTTTGGAGTTTCTGGACAGTTTATTTGATGACTGTAGGCATAGGCAGGCTAACGCTACCCATTGACTCCCAGTGTTCCTTCCTTGTTACTGCATGCACAGACGAAGAATGTAGTCTATCTGCTTGTCATGGACTCTGGAGTGAGGAGAGAAACAAAAATTTAAAAAATGTTGGCGTATCCCTTGAAATATCACACAGAAACTTCTGTATTTTCCCCTAATCCTTTACTCATCTTTAAAGGACAAAGGTATCAACTTCCCCCTCTTCCCTGCCTCTCCTTTTCTTCAAGCTTCTGTACTCCTTACAATCTCATAGCTCAATTCTTTTCTACACATTTAAATCACCCCACAAGGTTTCACGCTCTATACAAACATTCAGGATATGCATGGACATGCTGCTCTTCAAACACCATCTGACTGAGGAGACACTGTGGGGACAAATATTATGAAACTTTGTGCCTGAGGCTGCTTCACCATGACAGTGGGTCTAAACTCTCTGTGCTGGTTTAAGGGCAGACAGACAACAGAGTCATGATTTACTCATAAACAAGTCACACATATCTGCTAGAACAAGCAGTTACTCGAAGATTTTTACATCACATCAACATGATGTACTTTTCCTGGTTTTATGTCTATTTGCCAAGGTCAGACTACGCAGTTTTTTGTCTGTTACTATGGTCATTGTGTCAGATTAGGAGGTCACAGAGCCATGAAACTGTGCAGTGACATGGCCGACAGGCTTGTCAGACTACACAGTTGTTTTAATCTACCAACATAATGAAGTTGAAAGAAGAGGTGACTTTGAGGCCCGCACACAAACATACTGTATTTATGATAGTTTACTTAAGCCTTACCAAACATAATGATGAATGATGCATAACATTGATGCTAAATGCTGGCAGTTACTTATAAAGGTGCTAAGGTACCTCTCTACAACATTTCTCTTTCTTCAGTTCATTGTTGTAGTTCCTCTATGACAGATCACAAAAGCAGAAATGCTGTCTGAGCTCCACTTCCATCTAAATTTATCCTTTTTTTGCTTTGCCATTCAGTTTGTTTACATCTGTTATTGTTGCAAGTGCAGAGCGCGTTGTGCTCTCATTAGTCAACAGCTCCAAAATGGTGAAGCACATCATAGAGGGCAGCCCAAGAAATAATGTAGGACTCTCCATCAGGAGGCTGTGAGGTGTGTAGGTGGGGATTTGATTTTACGGAACAGTTACTGAAGTAGTACAACTGCCATGCTTTGACTGTGCAGTCTGCAGAATACCGCTGTAAGGCAACACATAAAAACAAGTTAAATGAAAAACCAAAGTGACCAACAGGTGGCGATGCCAGGAGGGATATATTCCCTTTTACACTCAATTAGCTCCACTTAAACCAAACCAAAAAGTTTCAAGGTCTCAAAGACTATAAATCTAACTTAAGCTGTGATAAGCCTGCATCAGTACATACTGTATTAATAATATTTAATCACAACACACCAAACACTTCAGTAACTTCAGCCTTTTCTTTAACAGATGCAACAGCATTTTATGCAAAAACAGTAAACAAAAAAGTCCAGCTATGGTAAGTAGTTTCAAAAAGACTCAAAACATGTAACTTTAGCTGAGCTCCCACTCAATATACACTGCACTATTAAAGCAGTTGTCAATCAGCATAACAGGGTATTATCGCCACCTATTGTTAAGGAGTGTAAATAGACTGAACAAAGCTGCATAAAATCCTCTGAAAAATAAGCACAGGATCTTTTCTTTACATTTTGGGTTTTTGGGTTTTTTTTGGAGAGGCAAAAGCCAGCAACCCACTGAAAGCTGGTCCATGACCCACCAGTTGAGAACCACTGGTCTAGGAGATGGTTAAGACATTGATACATCATTTTTGGACATTTTTGAGGCATTTTAGGCCTTAGATGATAGTGGAGACATTGGACAGACTTAAAAAAAATTAGAGAGAGATCAGGATAAGACATGATGCAAAATGGGCCTCAGGTGGTAATCAAACCAGGGCCGGAGCCCTGCGCAAGAAACCAAACCAGTAGCCCCAAGACACTGCCACAATTTTTATTTTCCAGCCATGTGGTTAACAGTACTTAAAGATCAGAGTGTAGCACTAGACTTTTAGAGTAGTTGTGTTTTTCTCTCATGTTCTGCTTTGGTAGTTCAAGCACCTAAGCACCTTGGTTCAGTAAACTCTGTTGGTTAAATCACTCACAGTCCTCTGAATCACTGATAAAAAGGTCACGGACATCTCTCCTCCTTTTGTAAGCAGTCACTGAGACTCAGAGGAGCTGTGTAGTCGACCACTGAAAGACTGAAACGAACAATCATTTTCATTATTGATTAAACCTGTCACTTTTGTATTTTCAGACTAAAGCATTGAGTCTTCTAAGAACTGCCAAACACCGGTTCAAAATGCAAAAAACACAAGTTCTTTGAGCCAAAGTTGGTCCTCCAAGTCTGACAACGGTCTAAGCTGGTTCTGACACAATTACTGCTTCATCTTTTTAAAAAAAAAACAACAACATATATTTAGTCTTAAAAGCAAAGCAGTCTCTTCACAATGTTACATAACAAATGCCAAAATGAAATAAATAAAGTAATGTCACTGTCACTTCTCTTCCTTTCATGATACTTTGCCTTGTGGAAAATCTGCCATCTGTTTTCTGCTATCTGTTCATGAGTGCTCATTAAAATCATGACTATAAAAAAGGGCTATTTTCTCTCATTGAACAACTGTTTTCCCCTCAAAGCGACAAACCGCCAAATATGAGACAAGAGAAGAAGAAAAGAACCTCCACAGTCCTCTGACCCCCTGGTGTGAACACTCAATCAACAAAAACATTCATGACTGCTTGTGGAGACAGAACAAAAGCATGTAGAAAAAGTATGTGGGGTTAAAATTGCTTTCATCAAGTGAAACAACAGAAATATTGTGCAACTTTAAGTCTGCACTTCACAAGAAAAAACAATACTGATACAAGTTCAGACTCACAGACTCACAAAATGGAAATCTCCCATCCATCAATCAATCATCAAGTGTTGTCAAGTTTAATCTCAAGGCACTTCACAATAGAGCAGGCTATACAAATATACATAAACATATTTTTATATACACATATACATCCAGAGGTGTATCCATCCAGGCAGAGACAAAGGGAATAAAAATAAGAATTTGTGATAGCGTCAAACCCATGGACGCCCAGATCATAAATCTGTCCTCATCATATTTGTCTGTTGAATATAGAGGCAATCAATCGATCTTTTTTGTATAGCACCATATTTGTCTTTGTTGAATATAAATTTATTAAAAGGTAAGCCCCTTGAGATGTGGCATCTTATTTATAAAAGGGTCTTCATGTCTATATGGTTGTAAAGATAGTTACTATGGATGTATAATTAATACAAACATGGATAGAGAGATCAATCTGATACTAAAATCAATACCTATAATGAATATAATCTGGAGAGGAGTGATGTTGATTAATATAGCAGCATCTAGTTGAACTGCCATTAAAATGGGTTTAAATTTCATCTTTTACCTCCACTTTTGTGAGAACAAACATGGTGGGTGACTGGAGGAACATATATGGTGCTTTCCATTTGATCTTGGAGGTCAGACTATCTGAGTTGTAAATTGGATAAGTCACTGGGAATGCCTCCATTGGTTGGAATTTCTATTTGGGGAGTCAAATGATCCTCAGTTCCCTGAATGTTTTTTTAACGATCTGGATTTTCAACAAAATCCAGACTGACCCACAACAGGTGCAGACAAGCTGAACTATTCATTCAATTATTTGTTTATATTTTAGATTTTGGAGGGGTACTGCACAAAGTAGCTTTCTTTGGTTTTCTTAATAACTGTTACGACCCCAAAACTCTTTTCATAACCATCCTTTGTGTTTTATGGGTTAAATCATCAAGATAACCAGCCACAATTACAGACAGTACAAGGACCATGCAGCTCCATCCCTGTCTGTCATTTATTAGCTTTAACAGAGCATTTAACAATAGAAAATGTTACTCCCTTTCACAAGCACATGACCAAAGATTTCTTAAAGAGTAGCTAAAAACTGATTGAAAAAACTTCCCCCCAATACAAAACCATTTTCACATTTCTACCCAAAGTAAAAATTCTGCTACTTGTTAAAAATATGCATGGCTACAGTGCTTTATGGGTTGAAACCTAGTAATTGCAAATTTTGTATTACTATTTGCAGATATTAAGAGCCAGATGAAGTGTGGTGCCAACCACAGTCACTGCAGGGCTTCAAAGTGAAACCCACTTTCCACAACCACTACCTTCATTAGAGGCAGCCAAGAGTAGAAATTCACGACAAATCAGAGACATCACAATAATGCTCTATGATTATGGGTAGTGTAGTTAGGGTGCCTGAAACTGAAAATTAACCACAGTTTTCTCTAAACAATGTTAATAATAACTCACTGGAATTGGCAATAATCTGGCAGTACAGTATGTATTGTGATACAGAGTTTATAGCTGGGCAATTTATTGAGTTTTATTCTCAGTTCAATTGCTGCCTTTAACAGTTACAAATAAAAAAAACTAAGTTATCGAGATTACGAGAGTTCTCTCCAGGACTCTGGCTTCTCCCCACAGACCAAAAAACATGCTCATTAGGTTGATTAGTGACTCTGAATTGCCCTTAGATATGAGTGTGAGAGTGAGTGTGAATGGGTGTCTGTCTCACTATGTGGCCCTGCGATCGGCTAGCAACCAGTTCAGGTCGTACCCCTCCTCTCGGGGGATAGATGATGGATAGATCGATGAATATTTGAACTTATTTTCTTTTCATTACCTTGAGGTACTTGTAATTTTCAAGTGTACTTCTAAGTCCTGCCTGTCTTTAATGTTCACAATAACAGTGTAAAAACCATGTACAATCAATGAAAGCATGTGGTGCAAGCACTCAACAAGCTCTAAGAAATGAAAAGGACTTGGACAGTAAAATGTTCTTTTTTTTGTAACACCACACATTAAAATTAAACAATCTAAATCAGAACTAATGCTGGAGACGGTGTGGATAAACTGTTGTTTTACAGAAATAATTACAATAAATGTAACAGAGAGACAGAGCTGGCTGAATGCCTGCTGTTAACGAATGCATAGAGGCTGACCTATGATACAAAACAACTAACTTGAAATCTTTGCTATTAACTAATTAATAATTAAAACTAGACCATAAACTATTGACACAGTATCAGGCCATAAAATATCCCAATATATTAGTTCAGCATTATTTTCTTTCACTCCTGAAGAACATGGATAGTGGCAGGATGGATGCAATTGTCCCACCATAGTGGTAGTATGAATTTTAAGGTCTTGTCTAAAGATGGCTGTATCCATGGAAATACACGACATGGACATACACAAAACTTGTAAACATGCATAAGCCTATATAACTGAGGAAAGAACCTTTGTCTCCTTGTCAGTTTTACCACTGAACAGGCCTTAATAAACTGCTCAGATAATACCTAGTCTTGTATTAAGAATTGTTCTTTAACTACATCTCATACTATCAGGTAGCATAAAAAAATGTTAGCAGTTTTGATGATGCAGGTGGTTGCTGTGGTGTCTTCTCCTTCTTATGTCTCGACTGATTTTTGTCCAAACTTCAACATGCTGTACCAGAGTGAATGTGTGCTCAGGGAAAATAATGTGAAAGCAGAAATAAGGGAAAGGGGAGAACTGTAGCAGTTACAGTCAGGGATGGTGCAGCGGAGTTCTGCCCAGTGTGAAATTCTTAAGTTATTCAGCACCTCTTCTTCTTATAGTGGATTATAGGTTGTTGCTCCTGCAGTATAAGAGCTAGTTTTTAACTCATACAAGCATTTTGAACAAGATGGTGCTTTAGAAAATTCCCTGCTTTCACTGCAGTTATTTCAATAATGTCCATGAACAAAGCCACCGGTGATCTGATGTTAAATGTTGGTTCTAACACTCTCATTGCACCATTCTGCACTTTGACGGGTGTTTCCTCTCCTCCTCTTTAATCCCTCTCTCCTCTCCTCCTCTGACCTCTTCCCTCTCTCCCCTCCCCGTCCATCAGCGATAACACAAACTAAGCCTTATTAAAAGGGTTCAGGGTCGCAGCTAAATCACACACACAGTTTATTACACACCCACACATACAAAGGCAGGCTTGCTCCCTGCTAACCGGCACATTATTTGATCTTCTCGTCTCTTGATTAATGGGATCTTCTCGTTGGGCTGATAAGGATGAGAGAACGGGCTTTCTATCTTTCTCCTTCACACTCTCCTCTGGTTTTATCGGCCTCTCTCATGGTTCACCGTCTCCCGCTCACCCCGGAGTCTGATTTTGCTTGCCTTTTGTCCTCCATCACTCTCTTTTCATCCTTGTTTCATCCCGCAGTATTACATGCAAATCACAGAGGCCGTGATGGTTTTATTAACCTTAAATTCCCCGCACATTGTCGACGTGATGGATAAGCATCGCACACAAAAACACACAAACAAATACACAGGCTGACAGGCTTACTTATCCATACCATGTCCTTCAGCGGGGGAAGGAGATGTTTTCCATCAAACTGTTACTCAGCAAGAGCGAAGCTGCTTATAGATGCAATTCACACGTCTCATTTATTTTGTTTAATAGTCTGATGCAGCAATGAGTCCTAAAACACAAATTAATTTGCATTTCAGCACGCCTAGTCCCCTCGTCTCAGGGTATTTTAGAATTTATAATAAGTTTTCAATTATGAAAGAAGTATGTCTATGGTAAACATAAGTGTGACAGTCTTGACTTTATTTTCTATGGAATTAAATGCGCCAGATAGTGGCAAAAATTGTGAATTTTCAAGTAGTGTAGAAGCTTATGAAAGGCATTTGCTTGTGTCTTGGAGTTTGTCGGAGACATTCAGTGTCAGCATTTTTTACCATTCACACATTCACTACCTTGAACCGGTCACACCAAAAAATAGTCTTTTAAAAAACAACATTTGAGATGAATCTCAGTGTTACAGTTTTTAGGGTGACCATGTAAAGTGGTGACCATAAAATACCTGTGTCAAGGGGTTGTAAGGGGTGTAAGGGTTGTTGTGGTTAAAACACATGTTGAAACCAGTAAAAGCCCTCATGAATGTCTCTTTTTATTTTTTCATTATGTTCACACTAGCTCATTAGATACACTATCCTGTATTGCCAAAATTATTCACTCATCTGCCTTCACAAACATATGAACTTGAGACACCCTACTATTAATCCAGAGGGATTAAAATGCAGCTATAACAGCTTCAACTCTTCTGGGAAGGCTTTAGGAGTATTTATGGGAATTTTTGACCATTCTTCCAGAAGTTAGGCTCGGACGCTGATGTTGGACAAGAAGGCCTGGCTCACTCTGCTCCAATTCATCCCAAAATGTTCTATTGGGTTGAGGTCAGGACTCTGTGCAGGCCAGTCAAGTTCTTCCACAACAAACTGGCTCATCCATATCTTTGTGGACCTGCTTTGTGCACTGGTGTGCAGTCATGTTGGAACAGAAAGGGGCCAAACTTTTACCACAAAGTTGGGAGCATGAAATTGTCCAAAATGTCTCTGTGTGCTGAAGCATTAAGAGTTATTTTCAACTGGAACTAAGGGGCCGAGCCCAGCTCCTGAAAAACAGCCCCACACTATAACCCCCCCTCCACCTAACTTTACACTTGGCACAATGCAGCCAGACAAGTACCGTTCTCCTGGCAACTGCCAAACCCAGACTTGTCCATCAAATTGCGGCATGATTCGCACCACCACATCCAAGCTTTACATTGCACTTGATGATGTGAGGCTTGGATGCAGCTGCTCAGCCACGGAAACCCATTCATGAAGCTCTCTACACACTGTTCTTGAGCTAATCTGAAGGCCACGTGAAGTTTGGAGGTTTGTAGCTGCTGACTCTGCATAACACTGGCGACCTCTGTGCACCATGACCCTCAGCATCCAATGACCCTGCTCTGTGATTTTACGTGGCCTACCACTTTGTGGCTGACTTGCTGTCATTTCCAATCACTACCACTTTGTATAACACTACTAACAGTTGACTGTGGAATATTTAGTAGTGAGGAAATTTCAGGACAGGACTTATTGTACAGGTGGTGTCCAATCACGGAACAATGCTTGAATTCACTGAGCTCCTGAGAGTGACAAATTCTTTCACAAATGGTTGTAGAAGCAGTCTGCATGCCCATGTGATTGATTTTATACACCTGTGGACACTGAAGTGATTGGAACACCTGAATTCAATGATTTATATGATTGAGTGAATACTTTGGCAATATAATGTATGTCCAGTGTTAATTTTGACAGCACTTTTTAGTTTAGTTTTAGTCTTTTGCCTAAAGTATATTTTAGTTTTAGTCATAATTTAGTCATTTAAATTGTTTTAATTTAGTCAAGTTTTAGTTGATGAAATTTCACAACAATTTTAGTCAATGAAATCTAGTGTAAATTTAGTCGACTAAAATATGAAGTGTAAAGTGTAGGGCATTTTTTATGTTTCCTTGAATTTCTGAAGTCATGTTTTACACTTGGATCCGGCCACCACTAAGCTAAGGCAGTTGTGATTGGATGTCCCTCTTAACTCATCCAACCTTTCCACACAATCAAAGTAGCTGTGATTGGATATATTCCTAACTTGTCCCTACTTTAATGAAATTAGGTCTGATTGGATTTAGTCTCTGTCAAACATTTTAGTCTAGTTTTTATTTGTTGACGAAAATGTCAGTTAATTTAGTTTTAGTTTTAGTCCATGTGCAAATTGTTTTCTTTAAGTTATAGTCTAGTTTTCATCAGGGAAAAAAAAGGTTGTTGAAGAAAACGATGACAAAAATAATTAGTCGACAAAATTAACACTGTGTATGTCTTGAATAAACTAATAAGGCAACATCTGCAAAGGACTCCAGCAATGCCTTGTCAAGTGCTCAGCCCAGTTCAATCAAGTCCTCCTTGGCAGGCCCCATCATAGAGAGGCAACGAGTAAAATGATCTAAAGGTCTACTAGCATGTGTGCTCGAAAAACCAACTGAGTTTGAGATTTGGGAAAAGTAACAGCCCCAATACCCACACCGCTGTGCTCCAAGCAAACACTTTATCTCTCATTTTGGCACTGATAAAGCTGATGATCCTACGTTGGAGCTACTCCAGAGGAACAACCATGACTTATGTGCCTCACTCAAAAGCAGAAAGTGTACTAAACAGATAGGAGGGTGTAATAACCTTTTGTAAATTGACACTTATTAAGAGTGCACTCTACTTTCTCCATTAAAGTGGAGGACTAGTTGAATTAGTGGATTCAGACCTCCATTCATGTGTCTCCAAAGCAGTTATCTGCGGACGGCAGGGCCACAGTGTGTCCAGCATACTGATTCAAGGGCCACGTCTTTCCGCTCTCTCTCACAAACACAATCATGAGCAATTCTCACACCATCACTCGACTCGTCTCTCACCACTCACTTCCTCTCTCTCTCGCTGTCTCTCACACAAACAAACATCAGTCCTGCTCAGAGCTTCTTCAGTCACTGCTTCCTTCTCTGTCACACTCACAGCTTGGGCAAACACCACTACGGTTGAGCCGAACACATGTAAATAAAGCCTCAAAATACACAACACTACACTAACAGTCATTGTCCTTTAGCCTCACATGTTCATTTGAACAGGGAAGAATGCAGGGGATTTTTAAATAGAGGACAACGTGCTCACAGGGCTGCCGGTTCATGGTCAGTAAGTACAATGAAGGAATCAACATCTTTTCTGTATACAGTGTAACAGGTGAACAAAACAGAACACACATACTGGAGCTCTCTGACTGAGTGAAAGCATCACAGAGATATGTATATCTTGCTATAACATCTCACTTCAATGCAAAAGCATTAAACAGCAGATATGACAAATCCTGGAAAAATGTCTTCTTCCTTAGTAAATCTCAGTTAAGCCGTTCACAAACATACAAACTCAGTCTTCTTGTCCCTGCCATTAGCCTGTTGGTCTGAAAGACAGTCGTGCTCTCTCCTCTTAGGTCTTATTGGACTTTGGTTTATTCTGACATGCTGAACCAACGCTACTTTATTTCCATCCCGAAAGAAGAATGCAAAAAGAGGAGGTGCTCTAGGAACTACACAGTGCCAGATCCACACGGCCTGTTCGATGGCCACGTCCGGCCAATGTATCTGAAACACAAGAACATCTTGTCCCAGCTGAACCATGTTTGTAAGTCGGTTTGGTAGCTGGAGAGGTGACAGCTGACTTCCTGGGCACTGCTGAAGTTCCCTTGAGAAAGACACATAACCCCAAAACTGCTAGAAGTGCTACTTCAATAACAGCAAGCCAACATAGGACCTATGTGTGCATGTGTATTTTTGCCTATGTGTGTGGCATGTTTCAATAGCATAGTGTAAAGAATTAAGTTTCTTCTTGTGTTTGTTTGTGAGGGTTCTTTAATTTATATTAAGCTTTCATTGCTCCTTTTGTGCTCAAACTCTTGTGCTTTCCCCCTGTATTTTCCTGTCTGTTTGTCAAAGCACTTTGCAAAAATTTGTCTTAAAAGTGCTGTACAAATACAGTTATTATAATTATTAAAAAAAAAGTCCAACAACAACCTATATTGTGTGTAAGTTGGCGGTCTGAGGGATGTAGAATGACCCTTTTTTAATAAATTTACTTGACTGGGTATTTTTCTGTACCTTGACAGAAAAAAGGTTGAGAAACACTGACCGAGAGTGTCACTGGATGTGGGGATGCGCTCCCATGATCACAGTCGTAAAGCTTAAAGTGGTCTTTCAACTTATCTTTGCCATTTTAAGGTGGTTTTATTCAAATATTGGCCTCATGGCATGTTCAACATGTTTAATAATATTGTAAACCTTTAATCTCGTCTTGGGAAACTGCACAATTCAGCAATGTCATCAATGTTAACAACCAACAGCAGCAGGCATGCAGGCACCACATAGGAAGGGTAGTTATTATACCATACGACAGTGAAAGTACATTTGGCTCTGCAGGCCTGTGTGAAAAAAGGGGACATTGTCAGTTTTCTTGAGGACAAAAAATAACTGTAAATATGCTATAGTAAGCTAGCTTATAAGCTCAATGCAGACATCAAGTAAAAGTAACTTTTTGGTTGCTATTTTTCGGCTCAAAAATCTCTCCGCCGAGCTTCCTCACAAAAATACATATGAATGCATGGAAGGGGATTTGTTCTGCATTATTTACCAAGTTTTAATAGAACTCAGGATAAGGGTTGAGTATCACACACTTTTGTTGAAACCGTCTTTGGATATGAGGCCTGCAATCTTTTGATAGTTTTTTTTATATGAAGTCCAGTAGGGTATGGATAGCATAACCTGCTTACAAGAGCTTCACCAGCCCACTTGTATACATTGCTTTGATGGTGAAGAAAGTTCTGGCTAAGCTTAAAATCAGTCATCATGATGGCTGTATGCATATCCATGGACTGCTGCGTTTGCTGAAAGACAAAAGTTAAACTTCTCTATTGAAGTTTAGCAGTCTAGCATTAAAAATACCCTTCTCCAGTAGAAGAAGGTCAAGTTAAGACCATGACAAACAGACCCAAAAGTCCAGAGTGATGCCACCATCAGAATATCAAATTCACAATCTGTGAAAACAAAGAGCTGGATGTGCTTAAAGAGTCTTTTCACTCATATTATAAATCACTTCACACTCAGATTGTTTCCTGCTGGAAGAGGACATAAATCACTGCAGTCTGATCCACACACTGATCAGGTAAAGTCAAGTTTAAAGAATAAAACTCAAATAGAAACAGTCCAGGTTCACTGCGGCTGTGAGTCACACTGAGCTCGAAGAAGGAGAGTTCACAGATAAATGATCATCGAACCTTCAAGACGTGTACCTGCCAGGTCTCACACTGACAAATTTCAACCTGAGGACTACATCTAGGGATGGGATGATTATATTGTGCCACAGTTAATTACAGTTTTAAAAGTCAGGGTTAATTAATCCAGGCTCGCCAATATCACGCTTAAAAAAACCCAGGCCAAAACCTTGTTCCTGCGCAACCTGCACGGACCATCAGCAAAGTGACACAAACTGCTCCATCTTCATCTTTAGCCAACAAACTACGCTGGTTCAGCCGAGAGACACCATCGTCAGGCGTTGCATCCACTAGGGGTGTCCAGATCAGGCTTTTCTTGGCCAATCACCGATCACTGATCACAATCACCCATTTCTTAGATTGGCCGATACAGATACAGTCCTGCTTCATGTTCTACTTTCACAACTGGTTGAATGTTTTGCTTGAAAATTGATTTATGGATTTTTTTTGTATAGATTCTGAATCTTTTTCTAGGTACCATCTAGGGCTGAACGATTTTAGGAAAAGGTCTAATTGTGATTTTCTGGCAGATATTGTGAACTTAATTCCTTTCATGATTTTCTTCAAATCAAGCTTCAGAGTAATACTCACTATTAGGGATCGACCGATATGGATTTTTTAGGACCGATGCCGATATCCATTTTTGTTTCATCACCCTTAGCCGATGACCGATTATGGACTACCGATTTTCTTGGGCCGATATTTGTGGCTGATACTGCTTTTTGCTGCCTCAATTTACATGAAAAAAATTACATTATCAACTTTAAAAGGAATAAATATTCAACCATGTACAAAACATTTCTCTCATAGTTTAAGTTTTATCTCCCATCAATGTGATGGCTGCTCCTCTGCAGTGAGACGCGCACCCCCTCACCCCTCCCCCCTCCACACACACACATCAGCTGAGCAGACGCTGACTGAAAAACTCTGCTAACGCTGGATTGATAACGGCCGGCATCAAACAGCTCTAAACACGTTTTCACGAAACACTGACACAATTTAGTACTACATATAAAACATTTCTTTCATCATTAAAGTTCGTCTAGTGCACGCTAAAGACCTCTCCGACAGCTGACACGGCTGCTCCACTCCGCTCTGAGGGGGAAAGCACACACACACATACACACACACACACGCATTTAACCTCAGCCCGGTGTTTGCTGAATTAAACTCCTACAAACACCATGGAACTGAATTGACAACATTGACATTACTTAATCCTTAAACCGGTGTTCGTAACCCGCTCTACATATTAGCCTCCAGCTACATCAACATCTCCCTAAATACAATGGTAAGCAGTTTTAAAGATGAAGCATTCAACAGCATTCCAGTTTTTCTGACCCACAAACTTAACTATATTTTCAAGCACGTATATTACATGCACTTGGCATTCATGTTTCCTATTTCAAAGTAGGTGGCAATATTTCAACTAAGTTTAACTGTTAGAGGCTAATTGAAAGTTTAAAACTTGCCGTTGTTGTGAAGCAGCCTCCAAGGCAATGCTGCTTTCACCTCTCTTGCAGTGGGGGAGGGGTAACGCGTCTGCATGTGCTGCAGGGTCTTCCGGCAACACAGAGCTGCCCATGAATGCCTGTCTGTAAATCATGCCGACCAATACATCGGCCGGCCGATGTATTGGTCAATCCTTACTCACTATGTTTGCAGTATAGACAACAGTAAGGAAATCAGTGATCAAAAGCACATAACACATTATTCATCATCTAACATTGATGATAAATAATCAGTTTTTATTATTTAAGGGATACTCCAGCTTATTCTCCTAAACAGAGGCTTTGTGTTGTTGACCTGCTTACCAGCACTTCTGTAAATGCAAATTGCCTGCAAATTTGTAAAATAGTTGACACAACAGATCCTGGGTCAGTCAGGAGCACTGCAAAAATTGCAGCTTTGGCGATCACATGATTGCATCGTCTGAAATTGCAATTTTGATCTGTAAACGATAAATCTTTCAGCCTTAGTACCGTCGAATGCAAAGTGCACCAAAGGACAGCAGCAAGTCTGTTCTTGCATTACAGACACAACAATGACCAGAGAAACACAAACAACAACAAACCCTCAATGTGAAAAGTTATGGCGAAAAAGTTAAACACAGTAACAGTTATGTCATGTTTGCTATGAATTATTATCAAAACATGGGTGGAATTTTGTCTCAATCAACAGCTTCACAATGAAGTTTGTCTTCAGTATAATAAGAGCAAAAGGCAGTAAAACTGCAGGCTGTCTTTAGAAGATAAAATATAAATAAAACAATGTAAAACACTGATAAAACATCAGGATCTTGCAGAATTACACCACTGCATGGCTGGATTTAATTAATTAGGATTTGGTTATTAATAAGACAGGGTTAAAGATGTTCTCAAATTCTTACCCAGTGGTTTGTGTGTCATTAAATGCATTTGTCTGGTACAAATAGGCCACTTTAATAGAAAAAGATACCAGACATGGCTGTACAGAGAAGTTTCCCCCTGTGAGCAGTTTACTGTGAACATGACCTCCACCACAGAATCAGCCAGCAGAAAAACCTCAACGTAGAAAAGTCTGCCACACACCAATGTCAACACAACTCTGCCTCTGATTCATGAGACACTTCCTCTGCAGCGGGCTCACATATGCACAACATCAAGTACACACATGCAAACACACTCCTGCGCGCACTGAAGCTGACCAGCATCGTCACAGTCTGCATCCTCCCGCGTTAATGCTGCAGGACCACACACAGCCTCTCTCTCTTGCTCTCTCTATCGCACACACACGTGCACGCGCCCTGACCTGCCAGCATCAGTAGCCTCATGCAATCTCAGCTGAACAAGCGGAACAAACCGGTGATGACACATGCACTACACACACACAAACACACACACTCAATTACTACAGCTAGGGCTGGGCAATAGTACCAAACATCAAGTCTTGATATAAGGATGGCTCACGGGCAGCACATGATACAAACTTTAATTTTTGTCCTTGAAGAAAATCCAAATGGTTGCCAGAGTTTTGAACTTCTAGGAAAAATCAAACAATATTAGGGGTGCACAGTATTGGATTTTTGCTAACTGATATCCTGTTACTTCCAATCTCATTATAGCTGATAACAGTATTTTTGTCAACAGCACAAATTTTACTAACACTGACCTGTTCCTTTCATAGTAACTACAAACAAATGTGAAGCAAGAAAAACTACATTTATTCTTCAATAAATGGCACATTTAACCTAAAATAAAAGGTCATTCAGTGATGAGGGAAACAATAATTATTTATTTGTACATTCTGCCAATATATGGGACAATACTGGACAATTTGTACAGCTTAAATATTTGAAATATTTTCATATCTACAGACAACGATCATCACCTTCTAAACAATTGTATGCCAATACCAATATTGTGCATCCCTAAACAATATCAATATATGTTTGATACCTCATCAACAAAATAATAGAGGTCAAAGGCACCCAAAATGGGATTTTCTATGTGATCAAAAACTGCACAAACTCCAACACTTCTTGTTCAAATTATGCAAAAATTGGCAAAGTCTCTATATATTTAGGGATGGAAATTGATCAGATTTTATTGATACCAATACCATTAACTATTCCTCTCACTGATCCAATTCTCTAATGATCCCTTGATCGATTCCTGCTGATTTTCTATGTGAAAAAGTTGGTCCACACAGGTGTTCAGTGACAACAACGTCAAACACCTTACACTGCCGATATTCAGTGCCATGCTGTATAGATAAGTCTGTTCCCATTCATTTTTGAGTTCTCTACGGGAACTCTGGTTTCCCCCTACAGACCAAAAACATCCTCATTAGATGGATTGGTGACTCCAAACTGCCCGCATGAGTGTGAATGGCTGTTTGTCTCTCTGTGTGGACCTGTGATTGGCTGGCAACCACTTCAGGGTGTACCCTGCCTCTCGTCCAAGGGCAGCTGGGATAGGCTCCAGCCCCGGCGACCCCAAAAGGTCTTAGCAGTATAGATAATGGATGGATGCGAAGTTGCTGGTGTTTCCGCTTACTGAAATGTGTGAAGCAAGCGTCTTTTCAAGGCATGCAGAACAAAGTGAAAGGAATTGATAAGCAAACAAAAACTTGTGATATTGGTTCCATGATGGGAGCTGTTATCCATTCTCAGCTGGAATTGGTTTTCAATTCCCACCCCTACATATATATTCAGATATATTTGCTGAAAACTTCTACACGTTAATGTTAAAAAAGGCAACACCTCTTGTATTGTATTAATAGGTGGTATCAAAAAAACGGAGAGTTAATGATCTTTGGTCATATTTAAAAACTAAAGACATGTATCATTGTCTAACTTGTAAAAGCATTAAAAAATGGATGAAAGAGTCCAGAGTGAAGCAAGCCCCCCACCAGTTTCCAAATGTCACTACTATAATGATGGAATTTAAAAACTGTCAAAGAGTTTGCCAGAAATGTATGAAACTGAAGACAATATTTCTTTTTTGGGACCTCTACAAATCATTTCCCCTTTAAAGGATAAAGAAGCTCCCATTCAGTTTGAAATCCCTTTACCCAATATCCTGAAAATATCTCTGTATAAGACCTAAATATGTTGCCAAGCCCTACTCACAGCTGTAGGTACCTCTCAATCAGCACACTGCACATGTGTGCCACAAACACACATGCCACAAGACTTCCAATAATCCAGAAACATCCAAACACTTGAAGCAAAAAGTGCACAGATCCAAAGTGTCTGCAGAAATATCACTGCTCGCATTTCAGAACAGCCAGGAGAAAACACACATCTGTGTGCGCACTGGGTTATGACAGCTAGGGCTGGGAAACATGGTCAAAAAGTCAGATTTGATATTTTTGAGATTATATGTGTATATTTTTTTTCTTTTAAAGATACAGGCAATGTTGTGATTAGGGATGTACAATATTGGGTTTTTGCTGATATCCAATATGCCAATATTTATGAACATTATAGTGTATTCGCATATTCTGCCGATATTCCAGCCTATTTATGACCAATATGTATAACCGATAAATAAGTCATAAAAATCAATTCTAAATTTCAATATTGGCTGATACCAATATTTAACTTTTTAGGTCAATATCTGCCCATACCAATACCATACTAATAATATGAAACATCCCTAGCTTTAAAGACACCAGAATTATTAACTTTGATATGTGCTTGTAAATATGAAATGATACTAAAATCTGTTTGATGACACAACGGCATAGCAGCCTTTAATTCCTAGTATTGGGCTATCTTAATTGCAGAAAAACTCCTACATGCTGTCCAGATTTTCCAAAAACTTTGACATTTCTGTACTGTGATTATCAAAAGGGTGAAATTTTCATGATTACAGTTTTCCAAAACAGACATCTAACGTCATATTTTTGACCTTTAGCAAGAGAGCAGCATGAACCCCTTCGCAGTTGGTTGGAGCATCTTTCCATCCAAGACGTCCACTCCAGATCAAATTAATCTCTTACTTGTCAAACCATTCCTAGCACAATGGCCCAGACAGGAAGTAAGACACAAAACAAAGACAGCATCCAGTAAATTTCAAAATAAAATACCAGGTACAAATGACAACACTGTATACAATCACTAAATCAACATCAAACCACAGGCAACCGTGTAAACTAATGATCTGATCCAGCGGCTCTGCTCCACCCTGCGACTGTGCAACGCTGCATTTCACTTCAGGTGTGGAGCTCGCTGTCAGAGGCGTGAGCTTGTCAGATGGTCCAAAACCCTTACGCAGACAGAAAACTACATGTAGATTGCTGCAGGCAGAACGCTTCTAACCAAACGCTACAGACTGAAGGCTGCAGACTTGAGCCAGCAATGCAGACGAGAAGCTGCAGACAACAAACTTTTGGATTTATGGATAACACGCACAAGTTTGTTGACAACATTTGGAAAAGTGCATGGGACCAGCAGGAAATCCTTGCTTCTTGCTAGGATGGGAATAAAAAACTAATTCTAGTTGAGAATGGATAACAACTCCCTCAAGGAATCGATATCATTAGAGTTTTTGCTTATCAATTCCTTCTACTTTCCTCTGCATACTTTGCAAATAAAAGACATCAAGCTCTTATCAGAGGCAGTCAGCAGAAATGACAACAGAGAGGTCAAAAATGATGTCAGACAGGAGGCAGGCAGAAGTGATCAAAATTCTTAATATTCAACAGGAAGGCACTGACTGCACAACTTTCAGTGAGTGAAAACACCAACGCCTTTCAGAAGCATTTCTCCATGCAACAAGGCTTTGAATATCAGGAGAGCCATGTGGTTGACACTGTTGCCACTGAAAACCTGCGTAGGTTTTTCCACACAATATATCAGCAAGGAATCATTACAGAATTGTTAACTGCATTGGTATCAATAAAATGTAAACAAATTCCATCCCTACTAGTCATTTTTGTGCCTTGAAAACAATAAAAGTAAGAAATATCAGGCATGGAGTGCTGGTTTGGTGGAGTGATAAGCAACCAGGCATGACCCTTATATGTTTTTCTGCTGGCCTGGGTTCGGATCCAGCCTGTGGCCTACTCCCCCTCCCAAAGGCCTATCCACTATCTTTCTCTCCTGTCAGTCAAGGCACATAATATCCCCAAAAACAACCCTGAAAAAAAAAAAGCACAATCATTAATGGCACTGGTATCAATAAAATCTCATCAATTCCCATCTCTACTAGCCACATAAAACACTGACTTACTGAGCATTTTTTGTGGTTTGAAAACAATGAAAGTAAGAAATATTAGGCATCTAAAACTTTTGTACGACAGCAGTAAAAAATAATTGCCTTATATTATGATAATCTCAAAAATGCTTTCAAAGGAAATGAATGTTTACCCCTTAGTTAGCTCTGACGTTTCCCTATGCTGTATCTCATTTGTAAACATGCCCATATAATCCTCAAAACTTGACATATTGCCCAGCCCTATCAACAGCTGCAGGTGCTTCTCAATCAGCACACCGCACATGTGCACCACAGACGCACACGCCGCACACTTCCAGTGATCCAGAAAAGTCCAAACACATGAAGCAGAAAGTGCACGGATCCAAAGTGTCTGCAGAAACTAAAACTGCTCACATTTCAGCACAGCGAGTAGAATTGGAAAAAAAAAAAAAAACACGCAGCATCGGCGTGCACGCGTGAAAAACACAATTACATGATTTTGTTTTGCTCTCCTACCTTCCTCGTGCATCCGCTGCAGACAGAAAGTGAGGTTCCTCCGCCAGCCCGGCATGGTGATGGAGGAGAGGAGGGAGCAGAGGAGAGGTCTGGGTGATGAGGAGGGTGAGGAGGAGGAGGAGGAGGAGGAGGATGATGATGATGATGATGAGGGGTGATGGAGAGGAGTGATGATGATGATGATGAGGGCAGTAGATCCTGTCCGGAGGTGGTGACACACAGGCGACAGCAGCCACAAGAAATATAACAATCCCCTTTTCTTTTTCTTCTTTTTCTTTAATCTCCTGATGTTCCTCTTCTTCACTTTATCTCCTCTGTGTGAGCGTGTGAGTGTGCGCGGCGGTGAACGGCGAGCAGCGGCTGCTCTCTAACGACCCCGCCGATGGTCCGTGTGACAGTAAGTCCCGCTGCGGCACCAATGGTCGCTCTCTCTGTTTCTCTGTTTCCCTCTCTCTCTTTCCCCGCTGAGTCCAGTCTCTCTCTCTCTTTCATTCTTTCTCCTCTTGTCTCTCTGTATTTCCTCCGTTTCATTCGCTCCTCACCGCCTGTGTGTTATTTTCTTTCACTCTCCTTCTCTTCATGCCCCTCTCTGTGTCCACTCATCCTCTCTCTAGGAGTTCATTTTCAGTTCAGTCTTGGTTTTTTTTTTTTATTTGACACCAAACATTTGATTTCCAACTATATTGAGTGACATATCCTGGTTCAGAAAGAGGCTGAATAGCGTTGAAGACGTACTAAGCCAATAAGCTTACATTAACACCTTTACAGCAGCTGGGGCGTTCAGTCTTTCTCTGCTGGGGAACTTTGTGCAAACTCCAAAACTTGATCCAGGAGAAATTCCCAAAGATTTCCAAGAGGTTGTCATATTTTGGATGACACTCAGGATGCCCGTCAGCTGTAAAAGAAGAAAGAAGAGGGTTTATGTCCCTGTTATTATACATGATGGTGCTGAAATAGTAGATTTTGGGAACTTTGAAACTCCCACAAGGAGGATAAAAATTAGGGATGTTGGCAGTTGTAGGTTGTGTTTTTTGGGCTTGTTCCAAAAGTGCAGTTGCTCATTTGGGCTTGTAGTGCCCTCAAACCCAGGAGGGATCTGATGCACACTCTGCTACCAAATAAACTCAATTCAGAAATTACACAAACTATTTTGTCCCACTCTAAACACAAATTTACTGTAAAAAGAGGGGGAAATATGTTCCACCAAAAAGAACTCCTATTAGACAGAATTAAATGTATTTCTAACGTAGCTCTTACTGTTTTCTCCATAATAAAGCTGTAGAGGATCAACATAAAACTTAGATAAATGCCTGATTATGTCTGTTTGGTGACAAAAGGTCAAGGTTAGACTGACTGTTACCTGATAACACAGTTATAATTAACAGTAGCCCCTCCCTTCACTTCGGTATAAATAAAAGGATGCTCCACCTCCAAACAAGGATGTTGAATAAGTAAATTAAGAGATAATTAAGAAAAATATCACTGTGAAATTGAAATGAAATGTTGATGAAAATCAAAACATGCTTTATGAAGATTTTTCTTTAAAAAATTAAAAAAGTAATACACTACATTACAAAAAAAAATTGCTGGAGGTCGCTTGTATTGAGCTTGTTTAAGTCGACCTGGTTTGCTTATTTCAGTAGAAAAATCTGGCAACTCTGGTACACAACAAGGTGCCTATGAGCACCTGGTAGCCCACAGGGAGCCAGTGAGGTGCTCTCAGGGACATTTAAAAAATCACAGAACTTGAAATAAATTCACATCTTTTAAAGTTCAACTGTATGTTTTGCTAACAAATCACACTTAAATAGAAAAATAACAAATGTAACATGTGCATTAGATTTTAAAACTGACAAATTCTCCTAAACAATGCGTAATATTTATAATTTTTCGTTAAATTATAACATTTTTATTACTTAAGAACATTAAATCAAGCAAGTAGCCCTCCATAAAACTCCTCATCTTTAGGGTAGCTCTCAGGCTCAGAAAGGTTGGTGACCCCTGAGGTAGATCATTGCTTCAGAAGATTATTATAGGAATTGTTTGCTTTGGTAAGGGCTAAGGGGCAGAAGGAGTCTCAGCTACCAGTGACCACTGTGTGGAGCTTCAGCACAGGCTTTTTAATTTTCACCAATTCAAAACTACAAAGGCTGACGAGGAAAACAGCCTACAATGGCTCCATGCAGTTCAGTTAGAGGAAAAAAACTTCAAGAGCAGAGAAGATTTAAGTTCAAAAACACAACCAAAGGTCAGAATGAAACACTGTGAAAGTGAAATAATGTGCTGCAAGTTAGATACCAAAACAAAGCCCAAAATGACCCAAACCAAGAAAAAATCCTACTGGCTTCTTTGTTTAGTTTCTGACTTGCATTTGCCGTTAATGCATTTGTTTTTCATTCTTGCAGCATGTTATTTCATATTTATTCCTAAACTCTTTCGCCTTTAACTCAAGGTAGGCAACCCTTTCCTTCCTTGCAAAATGCACAAATGTACAATAACTTCACCTTATCATCACTACATGGGTACATCTAAAAATCAAAAGTTTCGTTAGTTAAATGTTGTTTTTCATGTTTTCTGTTCTTCACACAAATGGACTGTCACACTGAGAGCAACAAGTCAATTTTCATTTATTAAATATGTTATGCTCTTGTCCAAACATATCATAGCGGCATATCATCAATACCCTGCATCCCTACAAAATACAGTTTTCTTTTAAGTTTTATGTTGATTCTTAACAGCTGTATTATAGTTAGCATGATGTAAACAGTAATAGCTATATTAGAATAAAATAAATTCTGTCGATAAGGATTTAGTTTAGGTTTTCTTTTTTACATTCAGCATATATTTGTGTTTAGAAAATGATTTGTGCAACTTCCTAATTGAGTTTATATTGACACAGAAGCATGCATCAGGGCTCTTTTGGGTTTGGGAGCAGAACAAGCCCCCCAAAGAACGCAACACCCAAATAAAAGACAGTACAATGTCGCTTATAATTACTGGACTTGGCAACCATGGTTACATACCTCTTTTAGTTCTTCAGACATTTATTAAGGTGTCAAAATCGAGGGCATTTCTGTCTCTTCAACAATTATCAGTAAACATCACTAGAAAAACATACAAAACTGACTTTGAATAAGCACTCTAGTTGATATGGAAAAACCGTCTCCTCTCAGTATTCTATATTTACTAAGGTTAGCATAAATATTAGCAGTAGCATGTTAGCAATGGTTATAATTTCACCCTCTGGCTTTAATTAACAGCTACATAGTTGGACTCTGCATGTCTTTAACTCTGCAGGGCTTATGGGAGCATCGTGTGGTAAAATGGCTGCTGTAAAAAAAGGAGTATAGTAAGCTAATCCAACAGGAAATTCAGGTTGGGATTTAGCATGGGAATGTTGATAATGGCGTCCTCCATTTTGAGCACCGCGGCTGCGCAGTCTGTAACCTATGTGGGTTTTAATTCTTTGAATGGAGGCTGAACGTTTCCTCACTTCACTGTCATTATTTGTCTTTGTCTCTTCTTTATCATAGTTGTTTTCATGGTCAGCTTACCTTATAATAACCGAGGACAACACAGTTCAGAGGAGTGCAGCTGAAGTCTGTCACCACTCACTGATAATGTTTCCACCTGTGATACCTGCTGACTACCTGTAGCTACAGCGCCCTCTGCTGACCGCTCTGTTAAGCAGATGTAAACCACATTAAAGCGACTGTGATGATGTATAATAAAATAAAACAAAACTAATTGTGAGCAGTGATTCTGCGCAGTTAAGCCTTGCATTAGTCATTAACACAATTAGTCTAGTTTTTGTTTTGCTTTTTCAAATTTTACATCACTTTAATTTTAAACTTCATTATTCATACATTAATATATTTTTCTCTTGCCTATATTTTGCTGTCAGTATTTAGAAATAATCATGCCTTCTTTATATTACTGTTACTGTTGTTGTTATGATGACAGTCGTGACTATACTCGCTAAAATGTTGGTAATAGTAGTGAATACTGAGGATAATGATGATAATGATAACAACTGTTGTCATTATTTTTACTAGTTAAATTGTTTTTCACACAGGTGTCTTTACTGCCAATCATTAAATTGTCAACATTTTTTCCCTTCTTCAGGTTAATTGTATGTTAATGTAAGTTGTCAGTGCCTATTTTCTTATGTCATCATACTCTGTCCCAATATGTCTGTTCAGCACCTAATCGCAATAAAAAAGAACATTATTGCCAGAGAATTTTGTGAATTAAAAAAAGGGGGATAAAAGGGTTTTAATCTTTGAATGAATTAAAATGCTTTATCCTGCATAAACCATCAGTATTAGGCTACCTTATGTAAGGATCAGTGTGACAATAATAATACATTTTATTTGTATTGTACTTTACATTTTCACTATCTCAAAGTGCTACAGGTTAAAATAAAAACAATTAAGATTAATGCATTAAAACAAAAGAGTCAAAATAAATAGATTCTTAGAGGAAGGAGAGCCTATAAAACCTATAAAAGAAGTTTAACATTATTATTATTATTATTATTATTATTATATTAAACAGAGACATCATTTAACATAAATTCTCATTTTTAAAAAAATGAAATCCAAAGTTATTGCAGATCAACTAATGCTGCTATATTAATCAACATCAGTCTTCCCCACTTTATAATAATTATAGCTGTTGAAGTTAATATTAAAATGTTCTCTCTGTCCATTGTTGTTTTTTCTATTAACACCATAACCACTACCTTTACAACCATTTCTAAAAGAGGATCTGGCCGCATTTCAAGGGGTTATCCTGTAATAAATTTCATTTCAATGGAGTCAGATATAATAGGGACAAATTTATGGTTCTGGGTGAGGATCCAGAATTTTTTAGAGGATTTGTTAACATTGTGATTCAGGGCAGTTTTCCACATTTGTGCTAATAATTTAATAAATTCTCTACTGAATTTGATGAAATTTTCAAGGAATGTTGGCCAAGTCACAAGGGACAAGTGAATGAATTTTGATGGTTATTGGAATCTGAATGTGGATCCAGGAATGTTTTAAGTATTACTTAACAATACCAGATAGGGCAGTGTTCAATATTTCTGATAATATCGGTAGTAGCATTTCATCTGTGCAGTGTTTTTAAGGAATGAATAAGATGATAACAACAGACAGTGATTTCCTCTCTCTGTGTTTTGTCTGATCTATTTCTGTTACTTGTCTGGGCATGATTGGAAACTTGAAATCAAAGAAATGTCCCTTTCCATCTCTAAAACTACTCTTTGATTTGTTCCTGTACTTATTCTCACTGAAGACTGAAATCCCCAGGCTGCCATGCAGTTTTGTTAATCAGTACACCAGGCGAGCTGCAAGAAAAGATGAACAAAATATGTTTGCTCCTAACTCTGTTCATTCGCCCAAAAAATATCAAATCTACAAAGCTTCACACCAGACACTTCCCGATAACTACTCATGTAGAGAAAATGTTCCTCCCTTTAGAAACAAGATATTCCCGCCTCAACAAAAACATGATTATAATACACTAAATCAGAATGTTTTTGTGGATACATAAAAGTGCTCTGAAGAGGCAAACAGGCAATAAAAAGAGGAAATTATCAACAAAAGAGCGATGGAATAAAGTGAAATGAAGAAGTGAAACAGCCTGTAAAGTGGATTGAGACTGAAAGAGGATGAGAAGCTGTTTATCAGAGCAGACAGTTATTGCGTGCCCCTGATATTTAGACATTCATAAACATGTCTTGTCCACATACAGAGAATGACAGGTAAGTGAAGACACACAGGAGGAACATCGTGGCTCATAAAGCACTCAGTGTCCTCTCTGGTTTCATGGTCTCATGCTAACATTGTGCTACGCTGTCAAGAACAACTTTTCTTTACCTTAGTGCTTTATTCCTTCTCTCTTGTTGAGCTCTCTTGTCCAAACCATGTCACAACCGTAGCCTGTGTAAGGACTGTATGGAGAGGAAACGTCCTTTTTAGTCTGAGGTGAACATATAGATGTTCATCATAGATCCTGCAAGGATGCTGACGAAGACCAGAGAGGTAGCCCACATCACACCAATTTAAAAAGTCTTTGCATTGGTTTCCTGTATCTTTTACAATAGATTTTAAGGTTCTTTTATTAGTTTTTAAAGGGGACATGTTATGCAAAAATCACTTTTTGGAGGCTTTTGAACACATGTTTGGGTATTTGGCCTTCCTCCCAGCCCACAACATGTGATAGTAGACCACAAAACCTGTATTTAGCAGGCTGCATGACTGTAAACTCATGCTATTTGGCGAACTGTTGAGTCTGTGGATATACTGTTAAGTAACAAGCATTTTCATTTGCATAAGCCACCTCTACCTGAGTATCCCCACCCCCCAGCTTGAGAAATTCCTGTGCGAAGTGCCGCCATTGTTGAGTTCACCATTAACGAGATCGGCGTACACCATGTCTAGACCCAAAACCTATCAGTGCTCGGTGGTTGGCTTTAAACAGCCTCATATATCTTCACATATAGGCTACCACCCTCGGAGGACCAAAGGGCCTTTGAAGGGAATGAGCAGCTACAGTCGGCTAAAACCTGTACGTGTGTGCCAGTCACTTCACATCCAACTGCTCTCAGCTTCAGTCAGTTCAGCACAGGACTGTCAACTGGACTTTTCCTGAATCCAGACTCAGCACCAACAATCCGCCACCAAGTCTGATGATGGAAATGTGAGTATTTTAATGCTGTGTAGTATTTATTTTGCTCATTGCTACGAGCTAATGCTAACAGCAGGAGGAAGTGAACCAGAGGTAACTGCACAACATGTTTGTCAATGTTCACGTTACTTGTTGAAAGTCTGAAGGATAAACTTCAAAGTATGAGCAATCTTACATTAGTCAAGAGAAGTTTAACAGTTGGCTGGATATAATCAGTCCTTTACCCACTCATTACCCCTCTGTTTCTGCTAACGTTTGCCTGGGAGGGTAGGCTAAGTTGCGGCTGTGTCCTGCGGCGGGGACTAGGCTGCAGTTAGCATGTTGTGCGTTAGCCTGTGACATTTGGGGGGAAACGAGCTTCGCTGTTATCTGGTAAGTGGCATGAATTTGTGGTTTGTGTGTGTTCAGGACTGTAAGCAGCGCGTGGCTGGAGCGGCAGTGCGCTCCGCTTCGCTCAAGACACGCTGCAGGACTATCGTTAAGTCCCTGTATGTTATCTCATTTTACCATATTATTATTATTACAAATTTTATTTTATTTATTTATTTTCCCTATAGTACTTTTATTTCAATTCTTATCATGATTTTTTATTCATTATGTCATATTAGTCTAAGCTCCTGTGGTTCCTTATTTTTGCCCAATGTCAGCCGGGGAAGGGATCCTGCCTGATGACGATGAAAGGAAAAAGTGGTGTAGATAATGGATGGATGGATTATTGAAACAATCAAATTGATCTAACTGGACAAAAACAAAAGGTCAACAGTTCAGGGAACACACATTATACTTTATTTTACTAAAGGTGTATTTATTGGTATTTCTAAGGAACTTTCAGTAAATAAAGCTCAACATAACTGAATTAAAACTAAATATCTAATTTACCTGAAACAGGGATATTCAATAAGTTGAGTGAAGTTTAAAAAAAAATCTTAGTTTAGACAAAGTACTTTTGTGCAACTGTTAAAGATTAATAAAAAAAATGAAATAACATTTTTCAGTGATATCTTGCACAAGTGGCATCAGCTAAATTCAACCAAGAGATAGTTTTTGTTTTGACAACCATTATGGGAACTGAATTTTTAAAAAGTGTGAAACATCACAAAGAAGTTGGTCTGATTAAAATATTATTAATTAAATCGTCAATATTTTTTCCTGAATCGCACATATTTCCTAGCCTGTTACAGTGAGATCAGTCCCTATCACCCATACTGCTGCCACCACTGAGATATTTTGTCTACTTCTTTCAGAGACTGACATGTTTTCCATCATCGAGTTTGACATCTTTTCTGGCCAATTATTGGCTGCTTTATGTTTAACTGTTTGCAAGAAATTAGCTGGGCAATCAGTGCCTTGTTTTTTAAAAAATCTCTGAATGGATTTGTTGCATTAATGAAAAAAGACCTGTAAGTAAAATCAATCAGAAAAAAAAGTCAATATTAAATGTATTACACTGAGAAAGATTTTTCAACTGACTTGAATTATTTGTTAAGCTCATCTAATAAAGTCTCCCAATACCGTAGTTTATTGTTGGAAAAGCTAAATGTATTCATTTTGTTTAATGAAGTAACTATATATGTTTAATAATGAATAAAAACGAAGCCTAAAAAATATGAAAGAAACTATTAATCTTCCATATATTCACCAATAAAGGCTTGAGCTTTTGGTACCAAATCCATTTGTTGTAAACATATTTAATTTCGCCATAAGAATTCTGCAGACAACCTCAGCTGGACCCCAAGCGACTGCCGTTTCTCCACTCTAGCTTTGACCAAATTTTTGACACTGGAAGTCTCTGCTTGCATGTCCAACAAAATCTGGTTTGCTTTTGGTAAACAATTTGCTTTCTGGCTGTTTAACACTCTGCAGCACAGATCACTCACTGACTTGGCTGATGAGACATCAATGACAAATAAGCTGAAACAAAGGCAAAAGATTTAAATTCAAGGTGCAATGCACTAAACAAGTCATTTGTCCCAAGTTAATGCATTCCGCATGTAAAATACGAGCTTTTTGGGGGGGAAGCTGCAGAAAGAAGAGTGATTTTAAAGGCAGGGTCTCTCTGAGGGCACATGTGGGTGTGGTATGACTCTCTCCAGCTCTGATTACTGCCCACCATCACTGATTATCCACACAAATCATCCACACACACACACGATCCATCACACTCATCGCTGTTTTTTCAACCCCAGCTTCTCACCTCACCTTCACCTTTACGGTAACACTGATGGAGAGGTGATGATCTCAATCCTGCAAAGGTGTCACCAAGACAAACTCCAAACGCTGCCCGCTAAAATGTGATTAGATTGATTTAAAGTCTGCAGGACAGATTGCATAGTGAGGACATGAATATCACGCTGCTCCCTCCAGGCACAATTTAGCGATGCAGTGTGTTGCAGTAGGGTTTGTTACTTTTGCTACCTGCAATGACAAAATGTTTAACCAACCAAAACATCTAATGCAGTGATGGGCATCTTTGGTAACCAGGAGGGCTGTAATAATTTTACTCTCAGCGCCAGAGGGCCACATTGTGGAAATTTTGAACCATATACTCTCAACCTTCAGAGTATTTACTTGCTATTAAAGTGTACAAGCTATTAAATGTTCTAACAGTTTTATTTTTTACTTAAACAAATGCCTTTATTAATGTGCAAAATGGAGTTTTAAATAAACAGTTATAGCCTATAGCTTAATTTTCCAGAAAATATTGCACTCTTTAATGTTTTCATGGCAGATTTTGTCCAGCTTTCTTCATTTTCAAGCCTTTTTGGACATCTTAAATTGGCTGGTAGGCCACATTGAGGGAGTAGAAGGGACATATGCGGCTCCCTGGTCACCAGTTTCCCATCCCCAATCTGATGTAATTGATCTTTATCCAAAAGTTTATTGTGGATTTATTTTGCATTAAAGGTCTGAACACCATAAGCAGTGCAAGAACCAGGTAGATTTTTGTCATTTTTACCAAGGGAATCCTATATTTGGCAGACTGAACACACCATAAAACTCTCCAAAATTGGTGTACACATGAGAACCTATAAAAAATTATGCACCCTGCACATATCTGTTCCAATTTAGAGATATTGCTTTCTCTTGAAGTTATTAAAAAGGGTTTGAATAGTGTTATTTTAATCTGCAAGAAGTAACTTATGAACACAACTGCTGTTGAATAAAACCAACCAGAGAGCCTCTTGGAGCCACAGCATTGTTTATCCTTGGAGTTTTAATTTTCTTTTGCCAACAATTGCATGAAGTTTTTACTGTTGACCAAAGTATTTCCTTTTAATTTCTGCATTATTATGTATTTTATAGCTTTTTTATGTTTTAAAAGACAATTAGAGTGGTGCAAGAATGATTAAAACATGTGGAAGTGAGTTAGCATGTAGCACATACTTGGCCTAAGTGAAGGATTAAAAACAAAACTACAGTAGAGAAGGATAAAGAAAACTTAAACACATATTGCACCTGTTAAAATAATCAAAAGTATTACTGGTGAATGACCTTAGAGAAAGTCATTTAACATCAGCTGCTCACATCAACAAAATTATTTTTTTATTTGCCTCCCAGAACGTGAAGTTATGTCAGTATTAAAATGTTTTCTCTGTAAACCTGTACATATATTCTGCAAACAAGCAGAAACTAATCAAACAGACTAAAAACCCTTTTCTCAAAAATTCTCTGATGGTGTGACACAATGCCCTTGCATATCTGGGAGAAACCACTACACTACCTCAGTTCACCCCAATTTTTGGCAATGATGACTTCCAACCTGGTAAAGCGGACTCAGGGTTTAGAAGGGGCTTCTAAGGGTATAGACAGCATCGCTGACCTCTACAATGATAACTCGGTCCTCAAGTCATTCGAGGATCTTAAGTCAAAATATGGGATTCCTACTAAACACTTTTTTAAATATTGACAATTAAGGAGCTTTATTCTTTCCGAACAGAACAACAGTATGAGACCTCCTCCCCAATCCTCTCTGGAAGACTACACTTTGAAATTTTTGCACTCTCTGGGCCAGATTTCATTGTTGTACAAACTGTTTGTAAGTAAGTCTGGAAGTCATCACAACGCTTACTGCAAGCGTGGAGGACAGACTTGCAGGACAATTTAGCAGAGGAAGAATGGTCAGATGCATGTTTCCTTGCTCAGACTCAATCCATTCATACAAACTCAAAACTACTGCAGTATAAATGGCTAACTAGATTATATATAACTCCAGCTAAATTGCATTGCTATAATCCTAATGGTCTGGCAACTTGCCTGAAATGTAAAGAACAAATAGGCACCTTGTTTCATTGTGTGTGGGAATGTCCGCTGATATTTTCATTTTGGAGGAAAGTGTTTGACCTGGTTAGCCAAATTACTGGCGTGGAAGTTCCTCTCAGTCCTAACTTATGCATATTAAATGTTTACCTAGAGGGCTTCATTACCACCCAAAAATTTAAGTCTTTACTGAATATTTGTTTTTTAGAAAGCCAGACGATGTACTGCTCGCTCATGGAGGTCAGACACACCTTGTGTCACAGGACAATGGTTCAGGGAAATGACTTTTACTTTGCTATGGAGAAGATAAGCTACACAACCAAGAACAAACTTGACAAGTTTTGGAAAATACGGAATATTTTCTATAATTTCCTTAAAAATAATATGAATTTTGATGGTTGGATGGATGAAAAATGGAATGATTTGGGTTTTACTTTTTATTTTACTTTTTTAGTTATATATATGTATATATATATATATATATATATATATATATATATATATATATATATATATATATATATATATATATATATATATATATATATATATATATATATAAATATATATATATATAGAAAGAGAGAGAGAGAGAGAGAGAGATAGATAGATAGATAGATAGATAGATAGATAGATATACACATATATGCCTAATTGTGTTCTGTATTGTTCTGTTTGTTAAATGAAAATTGCAAAATAAGCAAATGTTTGAAGAAAACAATGTTTTCTCTGACTTTTGAGTGTAGATAACTTTTCTTTTACTTTTTTGTTAAAAGTTGATTCATGAAAAATTTCAAACACGTAAACATGTTGGAGGAAAAGGTTTTAGCACTTCTGGCTTCTTTACTTGTTGAAGTCTGAATTTGTGAAGCCAAAAACTTCACTTTGATTCAAGATAATCTTGCAAACATTTCACTCTGAGGGAATTTGTTTAGGAGTTCTTGAATAATTTTAAAACATTGGAGATAAAATTTAAGTGCAGGGGATGACATTAAATATCACATTGTTAGATTATAAATTAAATATCCTGTACAGTGATTTTGATTGAGATAAACTGTCTGAATTACCATAAGTAAGTCACATGTTCAAGCTTTTTCCTATGCTTCCATGTAAGTAGCATAAAAGAGAAAACACAAAGGAATTACCTTCATGATAAGCTCCAAGAGATTTTTAATCCAGGTAATAAAGATCTTCCTCTTGTCCTGATCAGTTGTTGATTGATTTATGATGTCTGGTAAAGGTGATACACTTGTTCCTATCCCAGATTTTTTGGAACATGTTGCAGGCATCAAATTCAAAATGAGTGAATGGTAAAAAAATGTTCATCAGTTTTAACCCTAAATATCCTGTCTTTGTCGTGTATTCAGTTGAATTTAGGAAAGAAAAGATTTACAAATCATTGAATTCTGTTTTGTTTACATTTTACACAATGTCCAATTTCAGTGGAATTGGGGTTTGTATATCAACCACGACATCAAAACTTGCTCTTGTTCTCTTTAATTGTTGAAGCATTCTTCCAACTTCCTTTGGCTTCTAAAAATACTTTTCACCTTCATTCCTCTAAAGTAAACTGTTGAATCAGTTTGATTGTTTATTGTCACCTCTTTTGCCTCCTTGTCTTCTAGTTCATTTCTTTTCATTTTATTTCAATAAGTGCAGGTACCCATAAAACTGCCAATTTTAGATGTATTATTTCAATCCTGTACAGTGTTTGTTTTATTTCAATTTTAAAAATCTTGTTTGAATCTGAACAAATGACTGATCTCAACTGTTTTGTGTCTTCTATCCACTGCGCGGCTAAACAGATTTCAACCACCCTGTATAAACTGATGAAGGACCTCACAGTACTCAGGCTGTCATCTGCCTGAAATGGAGCACGGCACCATCTAGTGGTCAACGTGAAACCAAAGCCATTCGACTTTTTCCATTCAGGGGAGGGAATGACAACTGGCCCCACTACACAAATTACAATATAAGACAGCAAAATGTGTCAAAACCTGCCATTAAAACTTTAATTAAAGCAGTATTTACTGGTAAAAAAAAATGCTTAAATGAAATGTAATCAACTCTGTAAAACTCTTCTATATGGCTTCTGACTTTTTGCTGCTAATTCTGGTTGCACATTTACAAAGAATTTGTTGAAACCATTCACCACATCCTCCATGCTGCTTATGGTCTTGTCATTTTCCATGTAGTACTCCAGGTAGGTGATATTTTTAGATCCACTTCTCACAGTGTCATTCAGTACAGTCCATATACTCTTAACATTATTTTCATTTTCCTCCTATAATTTATTATAGTGTTCTTTCTTACAGTCTCTCATAATATTGGATAATTTGTTTTTATATTTTTTATACTTTTCTTCTACTTCCTTTTTACAGGCATTTCGTAGCCCTTTAGTGACCCACGGACTATTTGTATGTTTCTGTTTATTACTGTATTGCTTTTTAGGACAATTTTTATCATATAATAAGTGAAATATATTTAGAAATTCATCATATGCTTTATAGATATCTTCCTCTTCATAGACTGCATTCCAATTCTGAGTCATTAAGTCATGTTTTAGTGCATTAATTGCTTCCTCTGTTTTTTTTCTTGTGTATTTATAATCACTAGTATTCTTTTCCATCTTATAATCACAGTAATAAACATCAAAAATGGGTAGGGTAGAGTCCGCTCTCTGTATTGCTATCTAAAATGTCTGTGTATATATTGTCTATTAAGGTGGCACTGTGAGAAGTGATCCTACTTAGTTTGGTGATTGTTGGATACAAGCCCATACTGAACATTGAGTTAGCAAACTCTTCCATCATTTTATGTGTCTTGGCATTTAAGAGGTCTATGCTAAAATCACCGCAAATATACACAACCTTCTGTGTTGAATTCATGAACATATTTTCCATCCATTCCCATTATATTTTTCATTTTTTCAAAACATACTTCTACTGTAATGCACTCCAGTAAGTCATCAACAGCTTCAGTCATTTTTTCAATAAGTTTATATTGCAAATTGTTATCTATATATATTGCCACCCCTCCTCCATTTTTATTTTTCCTATTGATATAATTAAGTTCATACCCATCCAGTTCAAAATCTGTTCCCTTTTCATTATTAATCCAGGTTTCTGAAATGGCTATTATATTGAATGGAATTCTGAACTGACTGAGATATTCCTTAATGCTGTGGAAACTGGCATACAGACTTCTGCTATTGAAGTGAATTATTGATATTTATGCTCTGATTTCACCATTGTATTGAATTGTTTTTCTGTATAATAATTGCAGGCGTTGTTGATACTGCTGAATAGATTATTTTCTGGATCAATATTGTTTTCTATATCCTGTGTTTTGTGCTCAGTATAGATGTAACTGTCCAGTTGTCTTGTCATGATTGTTGGGTGTGTTCAGTCCCTGAGTTTAGTAATTTTCTCCCTTCATCACAATCTGTCCAGTTCCTCAATGTCTCGGATGACCAAGACCTTAGCCTCTTCTGGAGATCCTTTTAACTTAATGAGGATTTTGCAGTTTTGTGTCCAAGTGTTGTGAATTTTTCCTTGCTTCCTCAGGAGTCTTGCTTTTCTTGCTATGTCTGCATTTTTTTTGGTCAAGTGTTCATTTAGAAAGACATCCGATCCTTTTAGCTTTCTCCCTTGTTTCAGCAGCTCAATTTTGTGCTTTCTGTTAACAAATCTTGCTATTATTGCCGGTTTTCCTGTGTTGTTTTTTCTGTGGATATGGTGACATGCTTCGATGTTATTGCTGCTTATTTTGATCCCTTTGGAGTGTAGGAATGCTGTCACCTGTTGCTCCATGGAGTTAGCGTCCTTCTTGCTCTCCTCCTTTCCTTCTCCTCTCGTCATTGCCTGGGCATAAGACCGGGGTTTAACCTGCAGCCCTGTCACAATTACCCCTTTCAGACTGGCCAAAAAACCTGTGTAAATCCGCCAACAATCGGCTCCTGTCCGCAGTTTGAAGGGTCTAATCGGCATTTCGACCCGGGTCGACTTACCCTGCAAGCGACATGGGTTTTTATCGGCTTGTCTCCGACCGGCTTCAGTGAGAACATCACTCCCGGGTCAAGCTGCCAAGTTACGGATGACGTCGGCGTTACATGCTCACGGTATAACATCACGCCCGTCCCCTCTGTTTGTAACTTACGTGACTCTTTGCCATTTCAGCAACAAATTCCATCCGCCTTTGTATCATCAGCGCCGAGTACAAAGTACAGAAAACCGTGTCCACAGCATCCATGCTCTTTTCCATTGTTTACGTGGTCGTGTTTTGTCGTGCCGATGACATCATCAAGGTGATGTCATCAGCTTGATGCTGCTGAGTAGACCCGGGTCTGCTGGCAGTGATAAAGGAGTCACTCGCGGGTTAACCAGCTTTGAAAAACCAGCGTTGACCCTCGGATGTTAGTGTGAAAGCGGTAAATGATATCGTTCATTTGAGTGTACTGTTCCAAATCAGCCACTCGGTTCTCCAGGAAGACAATTCTCTTTTCCTGTTCAAGGTTCTGCAGCCTCAGTGCTTTTACCTCCTCCACCAGGTCCAGGATGTTCTTCTGCTGCAGCCTGACAGCAGAGACTTCCTCACCCAGAGAGTCGAAGGATCTCTTGATGTCCTCTATCTCCTCGATCGGCTGCAGCTTCTTTGGGGCCACTGTGCATGTTGTTACGCGGCTAGCTGGTCGCCTAGACGGCTAGTTGGCGCGCTAGCTTAGCTTGGCTCACCCCGGGTTCGCCGGGTTTTAAAGTTCGTCTTCCACAATCAGTGTCGCAGCCCAGGCAGTGGTCAATCCAGTTATCTCTTTCAACTATTCCTAGGTCCGTAATCCAATATCAGTTGTCAGTATCCGATATAACTTTCAAAAACCAGAGACGATACAGAGAGTAACCACAGCAACGACAGTAACAGGAAGTCTTACTGACCACAAGATGCCAGTAATTTACTGTAAAAGTCTTTATAGTAGCATTACTCTATTATTTACAGCATAAATACTGTATTTTCTGTAACAGTTTTACTCCTGTGTTTTTATTTAAGGTATCATTACTGTATTATCAAAAACAGCATCTTTACTGTTTTTTCATTTACACTAGCATCATTACCATATTTTATTTTTCGGCCTTTTTTTATATGGTTTAAATTACAGTGAACTTGCTGCATTTTAGTTTGGATTACTATATCTTTAACAATATAATGATCATGTATTTGCATTATATAATCATGTCACCTACATCAATTTTAATCCAATAAAAACATTTACTTATACATTTATTTCACAAAAAAATGTAAAACATTTACTCAAAGAAACCTTGCCATGGTTGAGGTCAGTATTTCTGGGGAAAATGGGTTTTTCTCTTGATCCATTACCCTTTTCAGTAATTTACTGTATGGACATTTTACAATAGGTAACTGTAGATTTTATGGTCAAATGTTAATTTTACAGAAATCAGTATGTTTTCCCACAATCTTTTGCCATTTACAGTAATTTGCTGTGTAGATTTTTTACAGTAGGTAACTGTAGATATTATGGTAAAATACTGTTATGTTTACAAAAATCAGTTACAGTGTAGGGATGGGAATTGATAATATTTTTTGATACCAATGCCATAAACAATTTTGCTTATCAGTCCAATTATTTATCAATTCCTGTGGATTATCTGTGTGGAAAAGAAATTGGGCTTCATGTGTTTTCAGTAGCAACAATGCCAAACACTTATCATTTCTGAAATTCAGTTCTGCGCTGCATAGATAAACACATACGTGATGCAAGTTTGAACACTTATGCTGCCTGTCTGTCAAGATTTTTGACTTCTTTGTCATCATTTATGCCGACTGCTCTGATCGGGGTGTTGAATCCTTGATTGGCAAAGCATGCAGAACAAAGTGAAAGGAACGGTTAAAGGAACTGATAAGCAAAAACTCTAATGATATTGATTCCTTCAGTAATTTGTTATCTGTATCATCCTTATTTCTGACCAGCACTCTCCTGACAATTTTGGAAGTGCCTTGGTGGAGGCTTGTGCTCTCAGAGCTCCTCTAGTTTCTGTCTGAGATTGACTGTCTCTGAAATTCTGATTTGGTTTTCTTCCTACTTCATGTAAAATGTTCATACAGCACACACTGTTGATATAATAACCAGTCGCTGCTTTTAAGTTCTGCTTTTCTCAAAGGCCCGTGACTGACACACAAGGCTGCAGATTTGTCTTATTTTAGTCTTTCATCCGTTAAACTCACATAATCTCTGGAGAACTTTTATCCCCTCTTTTTTATTCTAGCGAGAACAGAGCGTCCATACCTTCAGGAGAATCAGCTGACTCATTTATCTTCTGCGCGCTCTCTGGATCAGTCTCTGAGGATCTTCTGTGTTCATCAGAGTGAAATCACAGCTGAGGGAGGAACAACCTCTTCTTCATTCAGTGATTAAAGACGTGCTCATCAGTGCAAACAGGACTGCCAGGAGAGACAGCAGGCAAATATTTTGCATTTGATTTCTCCCTGTCTGCGACTTCAGGGATGGGCCACAATCCAGTTTGAAAATATACATGATATACATTTTTCTGTAGATGATACGCTCCCTTTCTTTGTTCAGTTCATATCTTTCAGAACAATGTCTAATCCACCTTCTCTGTAGAGGAGTAGTGTCTGTTATTTCAAAACAAATCTCATGTACCGAAAAAGGGCTCTGACCCTGCATTCTCTCTCCTGACCAGCAGGGGGGGACACCACAGATTGAGTTCATTTTACATTGTTTCAAACAAAGTCTGTTCTGAGTTCAGTAAATTCTTTGACTTCAATCTTAACACTAAATCAAAGTGACAACAGCTCAGTGGCCTTTAAATAAACGTCGCAACAGGTCAAAAATTTATGGAAAAATTTCGCCAAAATATTTCTTACTCAAGACTCTGTGACTCCTACTCATTAAAATCTTTATATTCCGGCAATGCGACATTTAACCCCTTAAAGCCTGTTGTATTATATTTGATACATACTTCTATGATACCTCTATCTTATCAATATGATCAACAAATGACTAAAAAAACATCTGAATACAATCAGATAAATGATAAAAAATGCCTTCAAGTGGATTGTCAGTTGCCAAAAACACTCAGTGTATCAAATGAGATACAAAAAATGTATACATATTACATTTAATGGATTTTTTGGATTCAATATAAAGTTAAATAAACATTTCAGCTCCAAAAAATTAGAATCAGAATTTTCTGACCATAATTTGTTGTTTGTTTTCAGTCTTTAAAGGGCTAAACATGATTTTTGGACCAATACTGTTGTGAATAAGATTTCTATTCTCAATGTAACTTCTTACAGGTTCCATAAATGTTGAATGTTGTTATGTTGATACTGAGCACATACAACATGCTTTCCAAAAATAAAGGGACCTTTGCACTTTGCTGACGCATGTTTTTTTTTAGCAAATGCCTTTAAAGTGGCCCTAATCCTCTTCTGTACAATAATTATCAGAAGGCAGGATGGACAACTTTGAGGGGCCTGATGTAGCCATCAGTTGGTGACTACTGCTCTACAATCAATGAAGGCAAAAGCTTGAACAAAGTCTGTATCTCAGTCATCCAGGTAATGATCATCTAATGTCGCTGTTCCAAGTGACGACTGGACTGTTTCAGGTCCTTGAAGATGTTTCTCCTCTTCTCCAGTGCAGAGAGTTGACTGGGGACGAGCTAGAAATACAGTGCTGTGTCGACTATTAATATGCAAATGATGGTCACCTGAGAGTCGTTGGCAGGGTTGTTCCCCTGGAGATGTGACCGATGGGCACCTTCTGGGTTGTTTGAGTCTCTGCTTGTTTGGTCTTTTGTTCTTTGGTGGAGGTGTTGTTTGGGCAGTCACTCCATTCAGCTTACCATTTGGCCAAAAACACATTTGTGAATGGTAGGCCTCAAACGGACAGGCTTATTTGTGGTAGATGACCTTTTGCAGTACCTCAGCAGCCCACCAGTGGGCCCAGGACCACAGTTTGGTTGGCACTATTGTCAATTTTATTTCAATATCTTATTTGTTCAGACATGCTTTGTAAGCTTTGGTTTCTTAAATTTTCAGTGCTCTGTAAAGACGCCTAGTTGAGTATTTCAGGCTTATTTTTTCATCATCCACAGAGCTTAACCATTTGTCTAAGGTGACACTGGACGAGAGGCGGGGTGCATCCTGGACCTGTAGCCAGTTGATCAACAACCGTTCACTCCCTCACTCATACCTAAGGGCGATTTAGAGTCATCAATTAACCTAACGTGCATGTTTTTGGTCTGTGGGAGGAAACTGGAGTGTCTGGAGAGAACCTGGGGAGACCAGGCGATCTCCACATTGTAAGCCCTGCTGACATGAGGAGTCAAACCCACAACCCTTCTTGCTGAAAAAACTAATTTCTTCAGCCTGGCTTTTATTTAGAGCCTTATAATTTTAATGACTATAATAAGTATTTATTTATTGTGAGTACCACTTTTCACCTTACTTTATTATTAAATTTGAGTTTAAAATTTTATTGTCTGATGTTTCATTAAATTTTTAAGTATTTGCTTATATATCTTATTATGTTGATGAGTTCTTATCCTTTTACACTTTACCGTTTTAGATGTTCTTATAATCTTTTAAATTTATTCATCATTTATCTTAAATACATTTTTGGCTTTTTGTTTTTACTTCTAGCTGATGATTCTTGGGTTTATTGCTTTGCATTTTTTGTTTCTTTTCTGTCATATTTTATCGGACATCTTGATTTTATAATTACTTTTACTTTAGTTTTTTTTCTGGTGTGCATTAGTCTCTAAAACATCTTGACATTCTACCTTCTATCATTAAAACAGTGGAATACTACTCAGTAGATGGACCTCTGCTGAGCATTTATTTGGTTGGTTGTAGGAAAAACCCATGATCATTATATATACATAATTGTACAGTATATCTTTTGTCAATCATTTCTGTCTCAATGTAAAACACTTTGAACTCTAACTGAATTTGTATGAACTGTGCTATATAAATAAAGTTTGATTGATTGATTGATGAAAAACAGTCACAATAACACATGCACACTGGCGTCCCACAGTCTCGATCAAGAATTAGAGGAGGGTGCCCTCTTGTGGTTTCTTTTGAGGGCTGCAATGTCCCTTAATTCAAGTTATTGATGCATTGGGTGCCTAAATTAAATTCTGCTGATTTAATCAAATTGTCCATATTCCCAAACACAAACATATAATCTGAATTACTTCCTTTGATATTTGCACATTTTCATGAATTCTTTCTCTCTGCTCAATGACTATATTTCACACCAAGAACAAACTGGAGAGTGACTTTAATTTTTCAAACTGTAGAGCTGCCATGACACACTAACACTCAGAAAAACAACATTTTTCTTTTCACAAACGGGCGCATTTAGCTCCGTCATGAGAGAAAAACAACCACTGCAGTATCACAACATGTGCTGCTTTTACGATGACAGGGTCTGCTGATAAAATGACACCACATGACAAATACATCTTTGATGAAAAATGTGTTTGGTGGAAAAAAATGTGCAGCTCAGCAGAAGTTGTGAAGTCTAAAGAGCTCCAGCAGAGCTGCAGCGTCAACATAAATACACAAATAAATTTCTTGTCATTGAAACTTGTATTTTTCCCCATGAAATATGCCAAGTTGTAAAAAAAAAAAAAAGGAAATATTAAACATAAGCTTTGAGTCATTTGTACCCCCAGCAGCTGCAGGGCGGTGATAAGCATGAGTAATGAAATCATGGAGGAGCAGAAGACTTTGGTGCTTCCTCATAAAAGGCTGTGATTTAGTGTTTGCCAAAGCCTTTCCTGATCCCAAACTTTCCACATATGTTGACAAATAACCAGTTTGTCAGAGAGGGAACTTTAACTTTCACCCACTTAACCAGTCTGATTTAGCATATGTTATGTTAGGGTTCATGTAGAAATTAAATAAAGCATATTTTTATGTTGGCTAATGAAATCTGTGGCAGTCCAGTAAGCCAGTGCCCATCCAGCCTGACTGGTTTCCCACTGAACCAGTTTACAACATGGGTTAACGAAATGAATTCCCAATATGTTGTCAGTGTTGGCCTGCAACCATAGCACACTCGCCCCTCTCATACAGCTCCTACATCATTTCTCTTGTTCTCTTACTTCGGATTATATATGTAAATCTAACTAAACCTTGCAGTGTAGCTAGATATGCCTGATTCAATGTCTATAATCAGGCAGATCTATCTTACCAAGCTTCAATCTACAACTGTGCTCAGCCCAATCAGAATCCTTTAAAGCAGGAAGAGCTGGGAGCTATGAACAAGACTCACCAACAGCTTAAAAGCTGGCCACCAAGCTTCTGATCCAAGGACTCTAACTTAACTCCTTGACGGTAATCTAATCAATATCCTCATCTACTTCTATAGTTGCAATTTTGCACAATTGCTGACATTTGCACATTTGAACTGTCCCTTTTTATCGTATGTGTGCACTTAATATATATATTTTTTTATTTTATAGGTCAGGTGTTTATACTCTACTTTATACTTTAGGTTTTTATATTTTATTAATATGTTTGGGTTATGTGGTGATGGTGTGAAGTCGAAAAGTAAGAGTTTCATTGCCCATCAATGACCGCTGTGTTTTAGTGTGCATATGACAATAAACATCTTGAATCTTGAATCTTGAAAGCAGGAAGTGACTGCTCATACAGAGGTTAGCATAGATGCTAACAGCTTTAGTAGCAGTTTCAGATCTGGAGTGCATTTCTTTATTAAATAAAAAACAAATGACACTACAAACTTCTCTATGGGAAGGAAATCTTCGCTCCTCTTCTGACATGTTTTGCGTTCAGTTTAATTTGCGAAGTAGCTTACTTTCTGGTCTTTACACCGTGGCAGTAGTGCTCACCTATTACATTATCTGACTGGCCCGTAATGAGAGTGATCCACGGGACGATTGTTCAGTCACCTGCCTATGCTTTTGAAAGTGTCTGCCCATTCGAAACACTTTCTATGGTCTCTTTCTCAGTGTTTAAGAAGCTGCTGTATGAGGTGAAGTGAAATGAATGGGGGGAAATAGCCTTGAGCCAAGGGGCTAACAGCTTCCTCTCTCCCATATTTTGTCAAAACCTGCTATAAATGCAAAGCAGTTTGGTATATTAACTCTGTGGGTCACTAGTTAGAATGAAATGAACCCTTCAATTGTGATCATATGAAACAACAAGGCTTGTTTTTTTTTTTTTTACATCATGGTTAACCATGAACACTAGAAATACACAGTGAGCCTGAGTGTCATGGAAATGTTGTCTGGGCTGATATTTGCATAAGGGGGGATTCTGAATCTAGGTCCTCAGTTAGACCCTTTTCACACATGTAACCCTGATATTTCTGAGAAAATACCTGATTAACCTGCTCAGGTAATTTCCTGACCTATTTGTCCATACAAACACCCTCACAGCAGGAAGTTTCCCTTCAGTTTGTCTGTCAGTCAGTGGAGGGATGGCGAGGGAAAATACCAGTGGGGGGCAGCAAGTAATTTTCAGGGTAACTGAAAAACCTTTTGTTTGTTTCCGTTCACACATGCAGCTCAGCCGGGTTATTTCAGGGTTTCTCTGCAGGCGTGAAAAGGGTTTCTGGAGATGTTATGTTAATGCCAAGTGTGTATGAGAACACTTAAGTGCATTCACCCTGGTATCATATGATAAAGAGATGTGTAAATGGGCCTTTAGTGCAGCTCAGTAACTGTTTAGAAGAGACATGCATTTTTATTTCTGCATTTGTGATCAGACTCAAATCCATGCATCAATGCAAATCAATCCAATGCAAGACTGCTGCACAATCAAGTGTGACCTGCTACTTAATTATTATCACTGTCAGTCAGAAACTTTCAATCTCCAAACTTGTTACTATTCAGGAAATGAAAAAAAGGTCTACTTCTGAATGAATGAATATTTTACTGTCTGCATTACAAATTGTTTTCTTGTACCACTGTTTGGTCAAAAATCACAAAACATGAAAGGTGACCAGTAGCACTGATATGTGAAAAAGTCAATAGTAATAAATGAAGATAGTTCAGAACCAGACAGCGACTGCATTTATATACACACACATATATTATAGTCAAACCTTCCACCCTAGCCTGGCTGTAGCATTTCCATTAGATCATTTTACTATTTATCTCTCCCAAAATGACACAGGTTGGCTCTATGGCCTTACAGATGAGTCTCGCCATCTTGTGTGCCATGGCTTTTTTTCTATGACTCTGGCAGGAGCCTACTGAGGAGGATGTGGTTGCACAGGACTAAGCACTTTATTTGGCGCTGTTGGACGAGGCTGACAAATGGGCCTGCAGATTTGTAATGGATGAGGAGTTGGCCAGCTGCACACAACCCGGTATTTGTCTAGTTTGCTAGCATGGAGCCCAAAGTGCTTCTACGTGGCACTCAGATGTTTTTGTTGGTTCAGAGTGGCTTAAGGCTTTGTTTACTTCCTGTTGTTGGGATAAGAGAGGACTGGAAGGTCAGGTTGCGTTGGGAGCGCCAACTGTTGGATTGGGCAGTTCACTGCTCATTATATATATATATTTTTTTTCTTCTGAATATAAATTTACAGTGTGTGTACAGATCTTCACACTCAAGTTCAAACGGGTTTTTATATATTCAGTGTAAGGTGACAGCCCTGATATGAGTACATCAATCAGGACTTTTTTGTTGCCATTTACTACACAGAAATCCATTATTTTATGGATCTGTCAAATTTTTATAGACTGATATGAAGACACATTGGGCTTTATCCTGTCCAGGGGAGTCCTTGTTACTTTTTTTGACAGGCAAAGTATATTTTTGGGTAATTTTTTGCACTTTGGATACCTTGCTCAGATTATAAATACTAATTCTAATACTTTCATAGGATATATCTCACTTTTTTTACTCGCCTATGGGTTTAGATTGTTGCTTCAGCCCCTGGTGAATTTTTCCACCTCCAAACTGACCACTAACAGAGAGTCAGTTCTGTCTGACGCATTTCTACCTTTAGAAGAGGGAAGCGGGAGGCGTATCTAGTTGGCGTGTTTCTGTGGAGGGAGTTCCCCACGTGACTGACGTTATACTCCTGTACGCAGAGGTAAGAGGAGACCAGAGGAGGACAGAAGGAGAGGGACATCAGGAGACATCAGAGGAGAGGACAATCACCATCTGATCTCAGCATCATCAGGCAGGAGGATCCATCTGCGCACGGAGCTTCCTTTTTTTTAATAACCTGCCCCCTTTTTCATCAGAAATCGTCATTTATTCGTTTTCCGAAAAAGTAGCGCTCCTTTCTATTTGATTTATGACCGTCTCCACCTGCACATCCTCAGTCCTCTGATTCTGCTCTGTGGTTTGTCCTGCTCGTGTTTTTGGATGTGTCCTCCGGCTGTGATCGCGGTTCTGACCGCCTGTGTGTCCCTGTGCGCAGCGGGGAGTAAAACCCAGCAGCTCAACTATCGACCCATCATCGGTAAGATTTAACCACAGGGATGTTCGTTTGGTTTTTGGGCTGCAGGACAGTCGTCCTATTATGACATCTGTTATGTAATCGTCAGTGAGAATGTTCCAGAAAAAAGGTGTATGCGTGTGCGTGCATGTCCACGACGGGCTGTAAAGCTGCACATGGGATTTAAGAGCTTCTGATGAACGCATCTCTCTATAACGTCGCTATTGCTCACCTTGTCATGATCGGAGCCTGTCGTTTACATGCTCAAACACCAAGAAATCCACATTGTCATCCCATTTAGATTGGATTTTCCTCTGTATGTTAAAGTTGAAACAGTAATTTCTTTCTTAATTAAGTTCACTTAATTCAGAAATCATACATTGCATGTCTCTTGTTTTAATTATGTTTTTCATCATGTTACTATAACTCTATTAAACAATACTACAGGTGAATATCTCCTTTATAACAGTAAAACTCCAGTTATTTTATGCATTTGTATTCAGGTAATGGGATTTTGATTTAAATTTAAAAAACATCTCAAAACTAGAAGTGCTTCCAGAGCACAAATCTCTGCCAAGGCATTTCCAACATTGTTGGGCAAGTTATTCTCAAAACTGACCTATCTTGCACGGTTAACAGATCTTTAAATTAGGATTTGGATCACCAAAATCTAATCAGGTCTCCCTTGAGTCATGACAGAAATTCCCCAAAACTGTCATCAACATACATAGAGAACTTGCTGAGTTACAAGTGAAAATCTAACTTGCTATGTTGACAAATCACATAAAAAACTTGTCTCGATCACAACCAAAATTGCTCTAATTCATCCTTGTGTCATTACCAACATTCCCTGAAAATATCATCCATATCTGTAAAGAACTTATTGAGTTAGCAGTGACAATTTGGAAATCTTTCTGTGTTAAAAAAAAAGTCCTGTATAAAGAATCCCAGATCCAAATTTGGATTCGGATCACAACCAAAATTACTTCTCTCTTGTGCCATGACTTAAATTCCAAAAAACATCTTATCCAAATTAGTTCAGAACATGTTGTATTACTTGGAAGAATTTTGGAAACTTGCACTGTTAACAAATCCTTTAAATATGGATCAAGAAAATCTAATCACGTCTCCCTTGTGCCATGGCAGAAATTCCCTGAAATGGTTTCACTTTCTTGCCTGTGTCATGACCAACATTCCCTGTAAATGTCATCCAAATCTGGTAAGAGCTTATTGAGTTTGAAAAAGCAATATGGAAGTCTTGGAATGTAAAAAATCTGTACAACGAATACGAAGTACGAAGAATCCCAGATCACCACAAAATTAACTTCTCTATTGACCCACAATGATAATTCTACGACAATGTTATCCAAATCAGTTTATAACTTCTGTTACAAGTAAAATGAGGAAAATTGGCTGATCTGGCACTGTTGACAAATCTTAAAATCCCGATTTGGATCACCAAAATCTAATAATGTCTCCCTTGTGCCATGACCGAAATTCCCTAAAAGTGTCATCAACATTCATTGAGAACTTGTTGAGTTATTATCTCACAATGTTGAGAAACCACCTAAAATATTCCTGGGTTTGCATCAGGATTTGGATCACCAAAATAGCCCCACTTCTTCCTTGCATCATGACCAACATTCCTTTACAATGTCATACATATCTGTTTAGAAATTACTGAGTTAGTAGCAACAAAGTGGAAATCTTGCAATGTTAAAAAAAGTCTTGTAAAAGAAATCCTAGTTCCAAATCCAGATTAGTATCACCACCTTAAGTACTTGCCTCCTGTGCCATGACTAAAATTCCATGAAAATGTTATCCAAATTAGTTTAGAACTTGTTGTGTTACTAGGAAAAATGTGGAAAACTGTCCTATCTTGCACTGTTAACAAATCTTTAAATTAGGATTTGGATCACCACTTCTTCTCTGTGCCCCGACCGAAATTCCCTATAAGTGTCATCAACATCCATTAAGAACTTGCTGAATTATAAGTGAAAATCTATCTCGCTATGTTGACAAATCCCATCCAAAATTCCTGGGTCTGCATCCGGATTTGGATCACAACCAAAATTGTATCACAGCTTCCTAGTGTTATGACCAACATGGGACTTCTGTCATGTTAAGTGTTTTCATGCAGGCCATGGACTGATAGTAAAAAAAATCAAACAGTCAGTCACTCAGTCTTTATTTTCATTATTCTGACTCATATGAAAAGTAATCAGGATCGAAGTTGTACTGCCAGTAAGTAAATAAATATTAGCTGACAAATATTAAACACACCTCACAAAAATTAATCCAGCACGAGCAGAGCACAAAATGTAGTTACAGTGGCAAAAGTAAGAGTAAGTCTCCTTCTAACAGGGAGAAACATGAAGCTCTTATGGAAGATTCACACTTAATCAACAAAACAAAACACATAGTCATACAGGCTCTAACACTTCAATGTAACACTTACGCATGTTTCATGTATGAGAGAAAGAAACAGTGAATTAATCTGATAGTAAGAGAAGTATGACACATTTGGGTTGTGTTGAGTAAACCTGCAGTGGTCACTGCGGTCCGAACTTTTAACATTTTTCAGACTGATAAAACAACTTGTGATCTGTGATAATGTGAAAACAAAAGCTACTGTCATATCAGAGACTTGGCTCCCAACTTCTCCTTGGTATTTTTATTTTAAAAAGGACAACAGAAGTTAGCTGATAGCTAAATCTGTTACTAAATCAATTACATTTGATTGTGCACTGCCCTTGTAAAAATAAGCAGTAAAATAAATAAGTATTTTTTACAGTTTCTGATTAAACATGATCACACAAAATTAAGAATTCTGTTTTAATACTACCATGGAAATATTCAAATTAATAATGTGCTCGATATTGGCAACATGTTAAACATTTCAAAATGAGAAATAACTGTCAAATTCATTTTGTTGATGGTGGGATCCTTGCCAGTGAATCTGCTGTTTTGGTTTTCCAATAGGGATCGAGCTTCATCCTTGGTACAAACAACTTTTCAGCCATAGACAGGAAGGTGACTCAACCACGACTGAAACTGCTGGTTGCTCGATATAGACCAATGTGTTAGACATGGTTAAGTTAGGATTATTGCTCTTTGTTTAATTTTCCAGGAGGATTTCCATAGTGAAATCCCACTTCTTTGTCAAAAATAATCTACTGAATATTTAATATATTAGTACTCACAAAGGTGGACCAATTGAAGCAGTCACATGACCAGGTTAAAGGCCTGAGTATTTCGTATCACCTTCAGCAGGGTTCCAAGCAAGCTGACCTGATGGTGCGATCCAGTTGATCTCTGAACAGGGGTAGTGCAAGTTGCAAATGAGATAATGTCACTGGTAATTCCTCCTTCGGGCATTGTTCCCCATGTCTGTCAGCAGCTGTGACTCTACCTGCTTTTAACTGGAACACATCTAGCTGGAACTTGATGTAATTCCCTCTCCTCTCTTCCCAGTTCTGATGTAAATGAAATGTGCCATAAGACTAGATGTGATGTTGAGACACCTTTGACCTCTGAATGGGCTGAGTATCCCCTTCAGTTGGGGGTATCTGACACAGAAATGAAGCACCATCGGTTGTCAGCTCTTGGATGTTGCATGACTTCCCAAACTCGCCTCTGTTTTAGACAGCATGTTTTGCTGCTTACATCCGCCTTTGAACAGAATTCACCCAGCAGTTCTGTTGCCTCCTTTTCCTCTTTTGTTGTAGTTGGGATGCCACCATAGTTTAACGCAGCTACATTATGAGGACCCCACCTACCTTAAGAAAGTAATGACAAAGTCTGTAATACAAAACAAAGCAGTAGTATCTAAAACATGAAGGGTCAAGCTGAGTTTGGCAGGTGTCACAAATGGAAAAGCCCTGGGTGTTATATGAGGACTGCCAAGGCACACAAGAGCTCAGGCTGTATACAACTTCCTGATGTGAAGGGAGACGACCTAGACATCAGAACTAATACAAAAATCATCAGTAATCATCAGTAATTGAAGATTTTTTAATTGACCAATGGACAGTACACACTGTAAGTATTGTATGCTTGCTACAGCACTAGCCCGCCTCGGAAGAACAATAGCCATGGACACAGAGCACCCCCTCAATACCCACTTAGACTTTTGCCATCAGGTCACAGGTACAGGACACTGAGATGGAGAAGAGCACGCTTTAACAAAAGCTTTGTACCATCTGCCATCTCCATCCTCAACAAAGCAACCCACTGACTAACGTGTCTACTGTGATGTAAATATGAGTGCTCTATGTTCCTATGTGTGTTATATGTTTCCTAAATGTACGTCTTCTTGCTTGACAGCCTGTGAAAACAAATTTCCCTTTGGGGACAATAAAGTTATCTATCTATCTATCTATCTATCTATCTATCTATAGTTCTCAGATGTTATATAGATTAATAGTTTCTTTCTTTCTTCCGATTCCCTTGCAGACGGCATCACAGCAGCTATTGAACACAAAAAGAGCCCTTCGGAAATATGGCTTTAGTTTTATAGTGTCTAGGGGACACTGGAGGAGCTGCAGTTTATGGCACTTTGGGATTGAACTCAATGTACAGCCCTTGTGGTTTGCAGCTTGATATGGACTTAGGCCATTTAAACTATAATTTATTATGATTACTGAACAAAAGTCAGGATAAATGTAGTCTGGTTTTGAGGGCAATAGGAATGAGACATATCAAATGATAAAATATCAAAAGGTAAAATATCAGTAATATTACAAAAAAATGATGTAAGGCTTTGATTGAAAATGAAGATTCTTTTCTCCTTCAGGCGAAGATGTAACACCCCTGACTTTTCTGTGAAGAACAGAAACCCACTCACATGACCATAAAGACACATGTTTTAGTGGAGAACATGTCAGGACTTGCTGTGGATTAGACCTCCTCAGGATTGTAGACTTAACCCCCTCCTCTTCATTTTACAGTGTCATAACCCCCTCTGTCTTTTGTTTCCTCCAGGTGTGTTGGCTCAGGAGAACTTTCCAGGAGACCTGTCTGCTCCCGCCCCCACGTACATCGCTGCCTCTTATGTCAAATACCTTGAGGCAGGGGGGGCCCGGGTCGTACCCATCAGGTGAAGTCAGATTACACATCAAAACTGTTGGAAGTAGAAACTGGATTAGATTAAGCTTTAAAGGTGTCTCGAGGGTTTGTTTTCTTTCCAGGTTCCTTTTTAACCCCTCCAGCACATTTTACAACCTCAGACTGTTGATGTGTACATAACTGACTGACTACTGAGAAGACATGGAAGTCGTTGTTGGTCCAAAACGTAGAGCATTCGCTCTTTGTTAGTGTCCTCAAGCTGTTTTCACACAGCTTAAAGAGGTACTTGAGTCCTTTTGAAGTGGTACAGTTGATTTCTTTTACTAAATGAACATTTTAATATTATTTAAGACATTTTCCAACAACAGAAAAAAATAATGTATGTTTGACAGCTATAAAAAGCTGCCCAAATGGAAAGAAAGCAAGAGAAATCAATTTTTGGAGCATTCTTACTCAATTTAACTTATAGTTTTCTGTTTATTCCTTCTTATACCACGTGAGCTTGAGCATAAGCCCAGCTCAGATTATCATGAGGAAAAACTCTGAAAGCAACAAGGATGTTGACCTCAGAAATGCTTTCCTGATCAGTTGTTTTCAGTTTTCTTTGACATTGCTAAAATATAGAATTCAAAATAACAGCTTATCATAGATTCATAAAACAACTCTACCTAAAAAAGCCCTACCTAAATTTGACACCGTAATCGGCACCATGAGTCAAACAATGAGAATCAGCGGTGGAACCAGAATTTGAAGCTATGTTGTTTCATTTTATGCTGCATTAATGCTGCATTTTGGCTTGTCACTGTTTTTTGTCTTGAAAGTAAAAGTAAAGGGTTGCTCAGACAGCTGCTAGTGCCACAAAGTTGTCATTCACATTAAGGATGAAAGTGTCATGCTATTAGTGCTCTGACAAGTACTCTGTTGGTATCAGTTACTCCCCTAAAATATGGATACAAATGAGTACTCCAATGAAATGTCAATCTTTGAATGTCTATGGACTGTACAGTCTCCCTGTTCATGTAAAAGCAGCTCCACTTCTTGTGTCATGTGACTGTGGAGGCCAATCAGGCGTACCAAGCAGCACTAAGCAGCACCTGAAGGAATGATTATGTTAAATTTTCAAAGATTTATAAATAAGTGCATAGGCTTTCATTAGTATAGTTGTTTCATTTGTAATAATAAAGAAAAATATATATATAGATGCAGATATATCACAATCTTTAATGTTGGAGTATCTGCTAAATTTACTTTCTTTGGACTAAGACTTAAAACTAAACTTCGATCTGATGTTCTACAGTCTGGACTTCAAGTTTTATTAATGTGCTTTAGCTCAATGAAAAACATCAAGTTGTTGAACATTATGTGCTCACTGGAGGAGATTCTTGGTACCGGTACCAGTATTGATATCGAAAAAGTACAGCAAGAAGTATCGCTATCATATGAATTTGACAAACTTTGGTGTTACCCATCGCTCTGTTTCTTCAGCTTCTCTGTCTCATAAGGTCCCAGAGATCCTGGTCTGGGGACATTTACCACAGTACACAATGTATGCTGCCAATTCTTCTAGAAGTAGTGTTACATTTGGGTATTTTTGGCACGTTGCAGATTGTGCTAATTTCTATATACAACATATTACATTTTGGAAAAATCATTGTGTATTGTTAGTACAGTATCTGGTTTCAAATGGCCAGAATGAGGGCAGAGTTTCATTCAGGTTAATGGCTCATCTCAAACACCTGACCTGAGCAGCTCAGCTTGGTCCTTCAGGAATTTGAGCTGCTCACACTTGAGTCTGATACAGACCACATTTTAATGATAGTATGAACTGAGAAAATAAATCAGAAGTAAACAATAAGGCTCGTTAGGAAAGATCTAATTCCACCAGACTTGTGCTGTTTATATTGGCTTGAAAAATTCTGATTCAGGTAAAAAAAAAAAATTAAAATTAACATACAACTGACTTTTTTATCACTGACTGTGGAAAAGAACCAACTACTTTTCAGCCTTGGACTGTTACAGGCAGGAAAGTGATTGTAAAGATGTAGACTTTCAACAGACTCAACCATGACTGAAACTGCAGGTGTCCACATATAGGTTACTGTTTGAACCATGACTGTGACAGGATAATTGCTCTTTGATTAATTTTCCAGCAGGATTTCCATGGTGAAATCCCACTTTGTTGTTAATAAGAAATGCCTGAACAGGCAAGATCAGCACAACAAGTCATTCTACAAACACAGGCTCTGTTTAGTTGACCTATTTTGAAGAATTCAAAATAACAGCTTATCATAGTGTCATAAAAACAATTTTATCCTGAAATGCAAAAATTGACATCTTTTTTTTTTTGCATGGAACACCAGCCAAGGGTAAAAGGGCTGAGATAATAGAAATGGTGACAAAGCTCTCGCAGGCACCCAAACAGTGCAAATGACAAAGACACTGCCCAATTAATTAAACATCCTCAACAGGCAAAGCGTTGTTTGTTCTTCTAGCTGAGCCTCAGAGCAAACTGGTTGTTAGAGGTCTGCTAAATAAACAAAAAAAACTCCTACTTCTAAATTATGTTTGCTTTCTGGAAAGACAAATCATGTGTCTTTCTTGCAAAGCTGATGAGGCCTGGTACACATGATTTTTAAAATCTTAAATGATTTTAGGACTGGGAGAGAGCGCACACATGACGACAAATAATGGCAGATTTATCGGTTTTGTTCCTGTAGTGTGTGGTGGACCATAAAGAGAGAGAGACAGGACATTACTAACCAAACAATTCATTCACCAACAACCAGGGCCTCTCCTCTTAAACAGGGATTTAGTAAGTAAATTATTAAAGGGATACACCAACATTTATTTTTGTTTGTTCTTTTTGTTTGCCTCACTCTAGAACCTGTTTGTAGAAGGACTTGTTGTGCTGGTCTTGCCTGTTCAGAAGTTTCTTTTTGACAACAAAGTGGGATTTCACCATGGAAATCCTGCTGGAAAAATTAATCAAAGAGTTATTATCCTGATGTAGCCATGGTTCAAACAGTTACCTATATGTAGACACCTGCACTTTCAGTCATGGTTGAGTCTGTTGAAGGTCTATAACTTCACAATCACTTTCCTGCCTGCCTTGGTTCTTTTCCACACTTTTGTGCTGCATTTACAGGCTAAAGTGAGCTGTATGTGATTTTTTTGACCTGAATCAGAATTTTTCAAGCCAGTATGAGTGGCACAAGACTGGAGGAATATGATCTTTCCTAATCAGACTTTGGCCACTATGGCTGGATTCACACTACAAGTCTCACTGCTCAAGTCTGATTTATTTCCTCTAACATACTATCATTAAAATGTGGTCTGTTTCAGACTCAAGTGTGAGCAGCTTAAATTCCTGAAGGGACCAAGCTGAGCTGCTCAGGTCAGGTGTTTGAGATGAGCAATTAACCTGAATGAAACAACAATACATACTGATTTTGCCAAAATGTAGTAAGTTGTATGTAAAAATTAGCACAATCTGCAATGTGTCAAAAATACCCAGATGTTATACTACTTCTGGAAGAATTGGCAGTATGCATTGTGTACTGTTACCCACAATGCAAAGCCTCAACAACAGCCTCAGCATATACCTATGGCAACAACCTTAGCATTACTTTTTTCACATTTCTAAAACAGTAAAGTGAAGAAAACCATCAATAGATGCACATATTTTGAGTCAATACATGGATGTTACACATTTCTCGTGTGTGTTCAGTGGTGAAAGCCATGAAAATCCAAATCAACCACTCTTTAGTCTTGTTTTAGTCCATAAGTGTCCCCAGACCAAGAACTCTGGGACCTTATGAGACAGAGAAGCTAAAGAGCCATAACGATGGGTGATACCAAAACATTTCAAATCCATATGATAGCGATACTTTCTGCTGTACTTTTTTGATAACAATTCTGGTACCGAGTCCAACAACATCCTACAGTGAGTACATAATGGTCAACAATTTGATGTTTTTCATTGAACATTTGAGCTGCTCACACTCCAACATTAAAAACTGTGATAGATCATGTTTGTAGAAGGACTTGAGCTGGTTTTGCCTGTTCAGAAGTTTCTTTTAAGCAACAAAGTGGGATTTCACCATGGAAATCCTGCTGGAAAATTAATCAAAGAGTAATTATCCTGAGATAGCATGGTTCAAACTGGGACCTAGATGTGGACACCAACAGTTTCAGTCATGGTTGAGTCTGTTGAAGATCTATAACTTCACAATCACCTTCCTACCTAATGGCAGCCTCTTATGCAATTACTTACATATCTTTTAAAACCAAACATAATCAATTATATCATATTTAAACATAAAACAGTAGTTTTTAGAGAGTATTGATGCAGAAAATTTTGTTTTCATTCTGTCATTCCTTCAGGTGCAGCTTAGTGCTGCTTGGTACACCTGGTTGGCCTCCACAGTGACATGACACAGGAAGTGGAGCTGCTTTGACATGAAGGGGGAGACTGTACAGTCCATAGACATTCACAGATAAACATTAAGTTGGAATACTCATTTGATATCCATATTTTAGGGGAGTAATTGATACCAAGAGGGTACTTTAAGAATAGCAATAGCATGACACTCCCATCCTTAACGTGAATGACAGCTTTCTGGCACTAGCAGTTGTCTGGGCAACCCTTCGCTTTTGCTTTCAAAGCAAGAAACAATAACAAGCCAAATCAATGCAGCGCAAAAAGAAACAACACAGCTTCAAATTCTGATTCCGCCTCTGACTCTCATTGTTTGACTCGTGGTGCCCATTATGGTGTCAAATTTAGGTAGAGCTTTAGGATTTGAAATGTAAGTCAAGTATTTTTAAAATAAAAAGGTAATAAAAAGAGGGACAAAGCAGTGTTTCTTTTCTTGTTTTGACTTGTCTTTCCTCCTCTGTTTTTATATTTGAAAAGCCCTCATGGTGCCCTCTTAGTTACTCCAATTCAAAAGTTGTCCTATAATGATCAACTTGACCTTATTAAAGCAAATCTTCCAGTGGTTACTGAAGGTTTTGTGCTAAACTCCTTTTTTTTTTATCTCTTTCTGTCTGTTTGTGGTTTAGGATCAATCAAACAGAAGAGGAATACACCAAGATATTCAACTCAATAAATGGGTAAGTCAAACAGGACACCGTACTAAAAGATTGAAGGCTCTGCAACAACAAGGGGGAATCTTGGAATGGATATTTTCAGATTTGCAATTAGCAAAAATGGGCAGAAATAGTGTTTTTTTTTATATTCTAACTGTAAATCCTTATCTGTGACTATCAGTACTTGGGTTTAAGTGCTTGAAAACAATTTTAAAATTACATTTTAAACATGGACAATACCAACAAGTTACAACCTTCAGCTAAGAGTTCACTTAAAAAAATAAACCCACTTGAAATGTAAAGGATCCATTGAGCCTGAACTTGAAGATTCCTCAGTCATGCAGTGGGGGTGTACTTTGGCCATGAAAATTAACATCAATTTAGCCCAGCACAATGAAACCTGAGTATGCAACACTGATCAGCTTAGGGATAAATTCGGATAAACCCAAAAAAACCATACATTAGCTTTAACCTGTGTTTTAATTAACAAAAAGTAGCTGCTAACTGTTTTTGTCCATCAAAGTTCTGGAAATTGATGTTTTAAACCAGGGGTGTCCAAACTATGGCTGTGGGGCAAGATGTGGCCCATGGCCCACCTTTAGTTGGCCTGCAGCAAGTTACAAAAATAAAGGAAATTTTGCCTACGCTAGAAGATAAAGCTTGTGCTTTACTGATGATAATAAAGCCCAACCAGACACAGCATGAACAGCCCTCATTTTCTTCCCTTCTTTTTCCTTCTCAGGGTCAGATTTACAAAGAATAATGTGCCCATCATCTTCATAAAGGACTAAGCTCCTGTTCAGCTTTGTGCAGTTTGTTCTTCTTTTGAGTCTAAATGAAGAGATGATCCATCAGAATCTGCTCTCTGCTGCGTGGAGGATTATTCTGGTCTTAACCAAGGGCCTACCCAATGAGGGCCAGCTGAAATCTGATTGGCAGCCTCAAAATCTTTTACAAAGAGAGATTGTTTACCTTATTGAGCCTTTAATGGAAACTATGATGGAGGCCACATTTCTTTAAGGATTTTCAATTATCAAGGATATCCTAACATACATCAAAACAATTTAACTAACACTACTACCCTTAAGGCAAATTCTGTCAAGTCATCCTTCATTTGTTTTGTATGTGGCCCTTGGTTAAAACAGTTTGGACACCCCTACTTCAAGGGCTAATATCTTTTAATTTTTGCAGTAATTTTCGTGATTGCTCCTGTTTTGCTAACGTGACATTGCCATTAATTCTGCAACCCTTTAACTCATAAAGTGTCCTTTTTTTCTCCAGAGTGATGAAATTCAAAGTATTCAGAGGAGATGTTTGGTTAATCATACGGTTTGGTTTGACAGATGGTCAGCAGTATAATGTGTTTGCAGGGTTTCCCACCATGTACAGCCCAAATGTTTAACACCAGATTGTCTCCTCAGGTTGTTGCTGCCAGGAGGAGATGTAAATATTCAGACGTCACAGTACAGCCGAGCCGCCAAAATCTTTTACAACCTCGCCCTGGAGGTAAGATGTCTGACAAACATCTCGTGACGTGTTAAGATGACACTGGAGAGATTAGTGGGTCATCCATGTAGGTCATGACTTTTCTTACAAAATTATCTTTATTTGATTTCTACCTTTAGATAATTAAACTTTTCCTTTTTTCTAAACTGCTCATGTAGTCCCAGTTAAATGTTTTTATGATATCCAAATTATCCTTCAGATAATGTTGGTCAAAACCCAGTCTTGTGTAGAATATTTGCTTTTTTATATTTTTAATATTTATTTTGCTTTTAAATTAAAGTAAGTAGATTTAACCAGACTCTTATAGTATGATTGTCTTTACTTGAATTTGTGCAACTGATCAACTTTAATATGAATTATTAAAAGCGATGCAACCTTCCTCCATGTCATTGTGACCCTCTTCACTCTTGCAGGCCAATGATCATGGTGACTACTTCCCGATCTGGGGAACATGTCAGGGCTTCCAGCAGCTGACCGTCATCACAGCCAATAAAAACCTGCTCACCCTCACTGATACCAAATCTGTGGCTCTGCCTCTCACCTTCACCTCAGGTACTCTCCTCTGCCTTATTTATCTGGGTTTTCACTTGTTCTTCAATGTGTTTCATGGGTTTTGAAGACTACATAGTTTTGGTATGTGTATTAAATGCTGCAATAACTCTTCATGATGTTGATTTTTGCTCTTTACAATGGTATATGTCTCCTTGACTTGACAAAAGCTACGCGGTGAGGGGGAGGTAGCTCTATCACCTCTGTTTCCTTTTTTTATTGTGGAAAACCTTGACTTTTAAGAGGTACCACCAAAGTGTTCTTTAATGTAAAATGAAGCAGGTAGTGCAGAGTCAAGCTTAAATTGTGAATTCAGAAAACAGCAGGTGATCCTCTTGCAGAAAATCAAACATCTAATCCTTCTAATCAGTAAGGACTTTTCTGTCCTTACTGTCCTTACCCCAATCTGCCAATGGGGTAAACAAATTTTGCTTAGCTAGAATTCTTAAAACTAGCTTATAAATCCAGACCCTTTCAGATCATGTGTCATGAAACTAGAAAACAGCCCTTAATTTGATAAAGTTTGCTTATGGAAAGCATATTTCACTTAAAGTTTTTGTTCTGCTTTTTTGACTTAGCTTTCAAGATTTTTTTTAACTTAATTTAATAATTTCCAAGATTTTCAATCCGTAAGAAAAAAACTTGTAATATGACAGATTTTCTTAAAAAAAAAAAAAAAAAGACATTATCTTTCTGGATTTAGCTTGTTCTAAGAAATTACTCTTCAAATCCAAGAAAAGAAAATCCAAAGACAATTTAGAATAAGACACAATTAAAAAAAAAAAAAAAAAAATCAAAAATACAAGTGACTGTCTCAAATTAAGGCACCAGAGGCAACCCTGTTTTCTTGCCTTTTTTTAATTGAAATATTCAAAAAAGCTGTCAAACAGTTCAAAAAGCATAATGCTCAATAACTCAGCACTCACTCTCAGGGAGTACATTTTTGTGCTATTAAAAAATTGCACTGTTCTGTAAAATATTGCTGCTGCTTTACTCTGACAGAGTTCAGCAACACTGGCAAAAGGGCACATTCCAATATCCTCAATCTGCCACAGTTGATAAGTCAGGTAACTCATCCTTACAGCAAATTAAATACTTCCATCATCAAATGCAACTCAAAGTTTTCCATTTTACACAAGTTTGGGGATTCCTATCACAGGAATCCTACTGGAAAATTGAGCAAAGAGCACTAATTCCTACCTGGAACCCACACTGAAACTATGATCCATGTGTGACTCAAACCCTCTTCAGTCATGGTATAAAAAGTAGGAAGCCACATTTAGGCAGCTGTAGGTGAATCAAACAATGTAAACCTACCTCACTTGCATGGACCACACACGATTCTGGTTCTGACAGATACCATGTTGAACACTTGACTGACTTTGGGGAACTTCTTGTGGCATCAGCTGCTGCTCCAAGGCATGGAAAACCCTCTTAGGATGAATGAAACATGTAAAGAGAAAGAGGTGGATGGAGGGTGTCAAAGCATTTTCTTATGCTAGCTTTGTTTCATGTTTGCTTTGTATGCTTTTTGTATGTATGCTTTTCTGTTTCAACTGATTCACTCTGATAAATCAACTTATGCAGACGCATTATAGACGTAACATCATGTTATGATAAACATTTTTGACTATGAACAAGTTTTCTATATGGTTAAAAACATTAATTCATTCTAATGAGCAAATGGAACTCCTACAAATTAGTGATGCGTTTCTGAACAAAAAGTAGACCAGCTATTAGGATCTTGATGCAGCATATTTATTTAAGGAGTAATGTATTTGATGTTTGACTGGGTCTTTCCTCTAATAAATCTTAAACGATTGTGTCTCTCCACAGCGGCCAACTCCAGCCGTCTCTTCCGGAGTTTTCCCAAAGATCTGATGCAGGCTCTGTCCGTGGAAAACATCACAGCGAACTTTCATAGCTGGAGTATCTCCATGCTGGTAATTCATACTCACTATTCACCGGATATCAGCCAGTGTCGGAAGCATTTTTAGAAATTTAATAATTTAAAATTATTGATTCATTTTGGCTTTAAGGTAACAATATCACAAAGATGTATGGATGCTTTTCTCAAGGGGTTATCCTTCAAGGAATTCATAAACAACAGAGAAAGATGATAAAAATATTACATTCTCAAACATATCCATGAACTATGTCCTCTAACAGAACTACACTAGGAACCACAAACTGAAGAAGTTCTACCGAGTTCTGTCCACAAACAATGACGGCAACAAAGAGTTCGTCTCCACTATGGAAGGTAAAGGGTCCTCTAACACGCTGGGTAAAAATAACAAAAAAAACCTTTAAAGGTCCATGTCCTGGTCTGTTTGACTGTTTGCATCGTGTCTTTGGTGTGTATGAAGCAAGGATTTGATTTAAGTTGGATAACAAAAAAAGATGAACTTTCATCTCTGTAGAGGATCAGACGCAGCCCTTTTCCCCTCCCCTTTGGAAATGCTCAGAACTGAAACTATGAAGAGCTCCATGCTGATTGGCTTCCCAAATGATGCCTGATGGGAAGGGGGGGGGGTTACAGGCCCCTGACTTCCAAAACAATCATGATTTCTGCCTGTGATGAGTAGAAGACACACATGTAGGTGGAGGCTGTTTAGCTATGACATCATAAAACCCAGGAAGTAAAAAAACAGCATATTTTTTTTTCCTTGAACTGAGAGTTAAAGAAAAGCTGTAACGTTCTTCTGCACATCAAGCTCCTTCTAAAAAAAATCGAAAGCAAAGAAATATATTTTAATAGACATGGAACCTTTAAGGATGTCTCTCCACAGGAAACGATTTGTAAAGAAGAACATTGCAGCAATTTTACATTACTACCCAGAGTGCATTGCACAACAATGATAGTTTTTTGAATTTCTTGAATCAGATGGATCTAGTTTGTGATTCATTGTACGATAACACATAAAGAAACTGATGTCTATATAATGAGGTCAATATGTCTTAAATATATGTGGTTCCTTGCAACACAATTGAGCAAAGAACAAGAAAGTGCAACTAATGCCTGCAAGTCCACGTTTTCGCCACCAGATGGCGCCATAACACTCTAACTGCTCTGCTGCCTATGGTTGTATAAATGTGGTCTTTTTTTATAGTCTTTCAGATAACAACAAAGGGAATAGTGAAATAATGTTTAAGGTTAAATTAACAGACAATAATCCTGATTATAATCTCATCTGTTTCTAGAAGTTGTTCATGTTGATGTTACTGGTTAATGACCTGACTTTTTCTGGTCCTCCTCAGCCAAACATTACCCATTTTATGCCGTGCAGTGGCATCCAGAGAAGACACAGTTTGAGTGGATTGAAAAGTCGGGCATGGTTCACACAACGAACGCCGTAAGGGCGAGCTTCTACACTGCCTCCTTCTTCGTCTCTGAAGGTAAGCTGTGAATATAAGTCACTTTATATCTTTTAAAAAGTAGTTGTCAAGTGCCTTGGAAATTTGAACAACCATAACCAATACGTTTTAGATTTACTCTAAATATTAATGTTTCATTACTTTGTTGATAAATATCTCCTTATTGTTATGCAGTTGATTGTCATATTTCAGCAGGCATTTGTAATTAAACCTAAATATGTTGGACAGACTGAGATAATATATTCCCATGCATTAAAAAGTCTACTTTGTATGGATATGTATGAGTTGTGCCTTGAAATTATGCCTTTTTATGCAATTTGCACAGGGCAAATATAGTCTAAAAACCACTGCTCTAATTAACATGGAGAAATGGAGATTGAATGAAAAATTGTTCAGAATATTTTATCACCCTAAATCAGGTGTGGTGGCCTTTCAGTATAAAGAACATCTGATCATCAAATATCAAAGAGTAAGCAAATTAATCTTAAAATTGCGATTTTTATTGTTGCAGTTACGTTAGTTTCACAATTCTTTTGTATCACCACTTTATGACACATTCTGTCATTAAATCTTTTCTTTCACGTTTATTTGGAGCCTGAATAAAGTTGCTTTTTTCTTTGAGGAAGGTGTTCAATTAAAAAAACTTTTGTCTACTATGTTTTGTAAAAAAGTCAGTTCTCCTAAAACCAGCACTAATCTGATGTCAGAATGTGTGAAATCACTGAGAAGAAAATATTATATTTAGATTGCTTTAACTAAAATTAGGTGTTTAAGAAACCTGGGCATGGTTGCAAAGTGGTAAAGTGTTGGTCTTGTAAGTCAAAGATCATGGGTTCAACCCTCACCCATGCCTTACAGCATTTCTGTCTAATAGACCCTCAATAATGAGATGTGTGATTGATCACCATTATTCTGTATATCTAATGGGCAGGGCTGTTGCCTGAGTACAGAATCTGTTCACAACAATGGCCCTGTCAGAATAAAAACATGTCAGTCACGAGATTCTGATGATGAGAATCACATACGTCTTCTTCATATAGTTGGTTGCTGCCACTTTACTGTTTTTACAATGAGTAAATATTGACCACAAATCCTTTTTGCACAAGTTAAAGCACTTTTTTTGTTTTTAAAGAGTTAAGAACAGCTTCTCCTTCTGCTGTCTCTGAGTTAAGACCTTCTGAGCATGCCCAGATGATTAAGTCTGATAACATGTTTAGTCGTTTAGTCTAGCATGAGGATGTTAAGGTTGTGCTGTTCACATGTACATTACAAGAGTCCTTATGGCCAAAGACCTTACAGTTTGCATTAATATCTCTGTTTTCCTGCAGTTTCTATGGGATTTAAATGGGCCATTTTGTAGTGAAATGAAAAAGTAAAAAGCCTGTGCTGAAGCTCTACACAGCGGACATTGTAGCTGACACTCTTTTTACTCTCAAGCATGCTGGTCTATAGAAAACCAGGATCCAGGCTTACGTGACCACTCATTGTATTTGTACTTATGCTTTTGCTGATGAATTGATGTTGTTGTTCGCGAGATTTGTTGATCAAATATATATTGTATTTATTAAAACTGTTGAATGTTCATGTAAAATAGCCCCAGAAATGGCTGAATTTTGGTCCATTTTATCTTGATTGCTCTCCAGCAGTTGTGGCTTTTTGAATTTAAACTCCAAAAAAAGTTTGCAAATGTAACATTTTTAATATTTCCTCTCCTTCTGGCCTTCCCCTCCAGCAATGAAGAGTCAGCACCATTTCTCAAACCTCTTGGAGGAGCAGCGAGCTCTGATCTACAACTTCTCCCCAGTCTTCAGAGGGGTCAACGCAGTGTTTGTGCAGATGTATTACTTTGATTGATGAACCTTTCCGATGATCTTATACTCTACTGCTTGATGGGTTTGTCTCCTTAAATAGTCTCAAAAATCAAGTTTATTTTAACTAATCCTTGGATGAAACTCAGACAGGCCAAGAGTACAAAAAAGATTTTGCTGTGATTAGAGAAGACGTGATCAAAGAGACACCTTATCCAAATGTAAGCCCTTGTGTGCTTATACTGTTACTTTAGAATATATCAGAAAATATCAGTCAGCATGTGTGCCAATATGTGAGAAATAATATGATCAAGTTATATTTTTCACTGAATTAATGCCAAAATGAAAAATTGGCTCATTATTTTTTAAACTTGTTCTCTCTCTAAGATAAGATTTTAGTGACTCCTTATTTGTGCATCTCTACCAGCATTTAAATGTTAGTTACTTCAAATGAAAATGCAGTATTTCTTGTTTGTAAGTTACTAAGTTTAATTAAGGACAATAGATTGGATCAAATCTTGACATTTTGTCATCCAAAAGAATAAAAATATATTTTCTTATAAATTTTGATCAAGCAAAACAATTCTGGTTTCGATTCGAATAAAATCCTCAAACAATGAGGGACCGTAGATCATCATGATTCTGATCACAACATCATAAATATATTTGACTAGGCTTTGTTTTGATAAAATATTTTCTTGAATCGTGTCTTTAACAAAACCAATACAGTAAATCAATTTCAAGACTAAATTATTTACCATCCATCAAAGTCCAAAAATCACAGCCTGATAAAAACACGTCACATTTTACTGTTTCCTTTACAAAAGTGAAAATGAATTAACAAATATAAGCATTTCTATATATTTTTATTGTTAATAAAAAGAGCATTATGAGCCATATGGACATGCAGCCTACTGTATCTTGTTCTGCATAATTTTATTTTTATTTAGCAGTTCAGCCGTGTTGCTTTGTTTACATGCAGTTAGTGTATTTGTTTGACCATGTTTAAGATGATCAGACAATAAAATATTCAATTCAATCTCTTTGCATTGTTTTGACAATTTTCATCTACTTTTTTATGTTGAAGACCATTTACGGTTGGTTCTTTGTTTTCTGTTTTTAGAAAGGTTCTGGGATATTTTACAGGCATATAGCTTAGTGGGCAAAACCTTTAAAGCAGTATCTGCACATGTACAGTTGTTTTGAATTTTCTATATCCCCTTTTCCCTTTATTTACATCTCTTTGCTAAGGTTCTATATACAATCCGAAAATAGGGATGTGTGGTCTTGTCAGTTTACACATGACTGTAAGAAATAATTCTACAGGTTTTCTTCTTTCCTGCAAGGAAGTCACAGAATAAAATATATAAAATGGTTCAAAATATTTATTATGTAATATACATCACATAATCTTAATTCTGTTAATGCACAAACATACATTTAAATATTTAGGCACCCTCGTTCACAGTATGACTGCTGATTAATAAGTCCAAAGGGAAATGGTTATGATTGTTGTGGGTATGATACCCATCTTGACCATAATTTTGTCAATAATTTTGTGATTCTGTCCATTTGTATTCAAAATGAGAAAGCAATTTTTTCCCATGACATATATTTCGTTAAGGGGCTACACGGTGGCGCAGCAGGTAGTGCATGTGCTTCACAGCAAGAAGGTTGCTGGTTTGATCCCTGTGTTGGTCAGGGCTTTTCTGTGTGGAGGTTGCATGTTCTTCCTATGCATGTGTGGGCACTCACGCTTCCTCCCACAGACCAAAAGCATGCTCTTTAGGTTGACTGGTGACTCTAAATTGCCCTTAGGTATGAGTGTGAGAGTGAATGGTTGTCTGTCTCCCTATGTGGCCCTGTAATTGGCTAGTGACCAGATCAGGGTGTGCGCCACCTCTCGCCCAATGTCAGCTGGGATAGGCTCAGCCCCTCCGCCACCCTGAGAAAACAAGCGGTATAGATGATGGAAGAACATTTTATATATATAATATTTGATTAACTATGTCTTGCAGCCGTAATCTTTTTATAGTGTTCTTACCAACAAAAATCGAGATTTGGAATAAAATAATATTTAAGTTTCTTAAAGTCCAGTTCACTTTTGCCAGTTGTGCCAGTTGCCTGCATCCTGTTCTGACATATCTTAATGGCACAGCCTTACTTTACAGCCTTCATCTTGATGCTTAAACTTTAGGTATCTAAGAAAAGCAGACACAAAAATGTTCATTATTCAGTCACCATTTGTCCCAAAACAAATAAATGTAAATAAGCTTAAATCAAACATAACGAAGGTACTAATGCAACTTGAGGACGTGGTGTAGACCAACAAAGACGACACAGTCTGTGTAAAATATTGGTGGTTTTAAGGTGGTTTCAATTGTTTATTTTTCACAAATCAGAAAATTAAAATAAAATAAAAATTAAAAATAAAGTAATAAATGAATATTTATCCAATGCTGTTGTCTTTTTTAAGGTGGTAATTAACTTGTAGAAAAGAGCCCACTTTGCTGCCTGCTTAACTTTATCACCTCAGGCACATTAAGTCAAAGCAAACCAAAATATAAATTATATTAAATTGAGTTAAACAAACAAAACTAAAGAAAAAGATGTCAAAATTATAGTCTAATGAGAGGAGATGCGTACAAGCTACTTCAGACAGACTCGAGCCGTGTTGTTTTCCCACTTGAAATGCATTATTATCAATCACTTGACATTCATTTACTAAACAGTTCGTTAGATAAATCTGTGAGGTGTGATGAGGCTGAATCTTAAACTCAAACTAATTTCTCCTGCTGCAATAAATGCTTTAAACAAATACAAAGAAATGTAGATAAGTACGAAATCTTAAATGTAGATATATTTCATGGCTAAATGCACAAATTATTGTATACGTGCAGCCATGCAAGGGGCATGGTGGCCAAGTGGTAAGGCGTTGGTCTCGTAAACCAAAGATCATGGGTTCAATCCCCATCCATGCCTGCCAGTTCCTTGATGCGACTGTTTGAGTGTTCCTTTGCCTGTAAAAGCAATTCATCAAAGGCAGGATGCTTCAAATGCATTAAAATGGGGTCAGTCTACTGTCTAAAGCACAGGTGTCAAACTGATCCAGTAAAGGGCCACTGTGGCTGCAGGTTTTCATTCCAACCAAGCAAGAACACAGCTGATGCAAATTGTTCAATCAACTGGATTGTCTTTACATAGTTGATTTGTTGGATCAGCTGTGTTCTTGCTTGGTTGGAATGAAAACCTGCAGCCACAGTGGCCCTTTACTGGATCATTTTGACACCCCTGGTCTAAAGTCTTTAGATGACCCAGGAAATGCCCCAACTTGAGAACCAAAGCAGCCTTTTTGAGAAGAGGTGAAACCAGAGAAGTGGGCACTTCTTAGGATGTTTGGGTCACATTTTGTTTGCTCCATTGTTTTCTGGCAGAGGTGTTGTTTGGATTGTTAAAGAAAGGAAGCCAAATCTTCTTCTTCTTCTACTTCACTGGTTTTTTGAAACAGTTTGCATCCAAATACCCCAACCACGATGTAGAAAAAAAAGAAAGTGTTGAACCTTCTTCAAGAATCTGAACCATTCCAGTTTATTTAAATTAGTTCCTCTTATTGAAAATGAAACATAAACAGGTCAGAGGATTTTTAGCTTTACTTTGAGTTCATTGTAAATGTTTACAAAATTTCCATAAGATGGCGCCATAACACCAGTAAACTAATGCTGATCCTCATAAGCCTGATCTGTTGTGAGTTTAATGTACAGGCTGTTTGGGGAGAGCGTGCACATTTTAACTGTTTTTTGATTATACTGACTCAAACAATGATTTTAAACTACGTGACTGATTGTTAAATGACTGAGTCAACTGAGATTGCAGGTTGTTTCCTGGATGTTTCTCAGGATGTATCAGACTTTTCTTAATCCAACAGGTTTATTAAAGGCAGTTTTTTCCAAATAGTGGAATCCCACTGTACATGGGATCTGCTAAGAAATTAATCAAAGAGTGAATTATCCTGATTTGTGAAGCAACCAAACAGAAATTCATCCATGACACAAATCACCATCACCTGGGTGTCAAAAATAAAACGTTAGATTTGATTTAGACAAGAAAATAGTTTCCTAAAGGTCAATACAATGAGATGAAAATTATAGCTTAGGGTTTATAACCTTCAGGCTTGATTATTGCAACTCCTTGTTCATTGGTCTGGACAAATCATCTCTATACCTCCTCTCAAGGACAAGAAAACTTGACCATACAAGGTGTGTCAGAAAAGTTCCAGGACTGGTGTCACAAAAGTTTTATTTCTAACCCAAACTTCAAACTAAGAGTTTTCCACTTCAAAGTAATCCCAGCATGTCTACAAAGAGATGCTGCAGCGTTTGCTTCATTCAGTGTGCGAGAAGAGGCGAGAGTTGTGGCAGGACAAGTCGTGGCTGCTTCACCATGACAACGCTCCTGCTCACAATGCCCTGAGCATACAGTTCCTGGCCGAGAAGAACATCGCCGTGCTGGAGCAACCTCCCTACTCACCCGACCTGGCTCCGTGTGATTTTTTCCTCTTCCCCAAGCTCAAGGGGGTCATCAAGGGGACCCATTTTGAAGACGTGGATGACATCAAAAAGGCTGTGACGACAGAGCTGCAGAGGATCCAGGAAGAATCCTTCTAGGAGTGCATGAAAGCGTGGCAGAGAAGGATGGGAAAGTGCATTAGACTCCAGGGGGATTACTTTGAAGGGGAAAACATGTAGTTTGTAGTTTGGATTCTAAATAAATCTTTTGTGACACCAGTCCTGGAACTTTTCTGACACACCACGTATAACATCAGGTGTAGCAACTGTCTTTGATGATTGACTTTAAAATGTATTGATTGTTTTTGAATTTTAAATGGATTAGGGCTGTCCTACCAAGTTGATCGGGTTCACCTTCAAGCTAGATCTCTCAGGTCATCCCACTAACTGCTTTTGGTGGTGCCTAGATCTAATTTTAGAACCAGAGGAGATCAAGCCTTGGCTGCTCCCAGGCTCTGGACCTCACTCCCTCTCTGAATAAGATCTGCCTGTCTTGTGCACACCTTCTGCTGATTGTCTCTTCCCCAGCTGTGTCTCATCACTCTCAATTACCTCTTGTATTTAACCTCATGTCTGTCTTTGTCTTGTCGCCAGTTTGTTGTACCTCATGTCTCGCTCTTGCATTCATTTCACAGTCTTGCCTTCATAGTTTTTGGACACTGTTTCCTTCTCCTGACTGCCTGATTGTGTACCAAATCTTGCCTGTAAACAAACCATTTTCAAATCTTTACTACACCTGTGAGACCTGCATTCAGGTCCACATCTATGGTTCAAGTTCTGACACTAAAGGCCCATCCACATATCTTTGAATATTAGCTGATATTGACCAATGTTGCGAAATGATCAAAATTTCTGTGAATTTTAGGTCAACTTTGTTCTGTTTAATGCAGGTCAGTGTCTCTAAAGCAAAGGGACATGATGTTACTGACAGAGTATGACATTTCCCGATGGCCTTCAGACTAAAACTAGAAAGATTTTAAAAGCACATCAGCGCATATGCAACATATTGGTAACACTCAACGAAGGGGAACTTTTGCCTTCTGGAGTTTGTTGCTGCTGAGTGTCTTTGCAGCACCACTCAAAGACCACAACGTAAATCAGACGTATATGCCATTTCACCACACACAGCTGCAGCTGGTCTCAGGAGTCCAAGCAGGAGCTGGACCCAACAGAGATGAACGCAGCTGTAACTGAGGGTACCGAAGGAAAGCAAAGGTCGACTCTTGATGACATTTACAAGCATGTTGGCTCAAAGTCAAACACTTTTGAGCAGGACTACATTTCTTTGACATATCTGACAAACATTACCCAACTGATGTTAGCTTATTTCTGCGTGGCCTGACTTAGCTTAGCGTGGCTCAGCATTTCCGTATATACCAGCAGATGTTGGCAAAATGTGAATTAAAGGATTGTTTTTCCTACAGCTAAGCCCTGCCCACTTAAAAATGTCAAACTGCTGTATCTAGTAACATGAAAAGGACTGTTTGAGATGTGGAAACTTACATCCTTAATGCTGAGTACTGACAAGAAGACTTAACTTCATTAAATACAAAGAATAGTGAAATATGGTGCCCAATCCATGAGAACCCATGCATGCACAGGGAGAACCTGCAGCCCACTCCCCCGCCCCCGACTGTGTGCCTCCTAAATGTTATTCCACAGAAATCACTTTTCAATGCTTCTTAAATGTTGTACCTGAGCCCATCATGTTTATTACCTCTGCCAAGGAGGTTGTGTTTTTGCCAGCGTATATTCGTTTGTTTGTATGTTTGTTAGCAAGATAACGCAAAAACTACGGGACAGATTTTGCTGAAATTTTCAGGAGATATTGGTAATGGCCCAGCTTAAAAATGATTAGATTTTGGTGGTGCTCCTGATAACTGCCATTAGGGAATGATAGTTTTTGCTCAATAACTGTCTAACTTATGATATCAACATGATTCTGAGTGCTAGGTGTGGGTTTTCAGGGCCAAGGAATCATATTATGATGGTGACTTTATCATGGAACTATTGCTTATAGATGTAACAGCTACCTTGGCAGAGGTTTGTGCTCTCAGAGTGCTTTCTAGCCATAATTTGCACTTATTTGAAATCATTCTGACATACAGAGAGCTCTGCAGTTTCCCACACTTCAAAGGAACATTGAACGCCTCACTTCAAGCAGGGACTTTTATACTTTGAGCTGAAACTTTTATTTCCAGAGACGTCAAAGAAGAATTTATATCTATATAAGAGTAGATATTTCTTCACTTTCTACAGAACAGCCAGGGCCACTGACTCTTGTCACAGTGTGTGTGTGTGTATTTATGTATACGTGTGAATTTGCTATTCAAATCTGAGACAGTAGATATAAGGACTTGTCTAGACAACAGTTCAGTGTGATGTTTGAGTGGGCGTCTCTTCAAAGTGAGCTAGAACCAGACACACATTCAGGTAATGCGCACACACCCTCCAGCTCGAGTTTCATGCCTTTGTCTGGGTGTCGTTGGATCATTTTCTTTTATCTGGTGTATCGGAGTCTCAAGGACCTTCAGATGAAGAAGCCGCTCTGCGAGTGTTTGAGTCGAGATGAGACGGGAGGAAGGGAGAGAGAGAGAGAAGGGAAGAGGAGCTGGAGATGAGATAAAACAAGAGAAGATGGTACAGGGAGATGAAACGAGGGAGAACAGAGAAGATAGGGGAGAAGAAGAGGAGCTAAAATATCTGCCAGGGCCAAAGAACGAGGGCAGGAGGGTTTTGAGGGGAGGGTGAACGTGGGAATGGGGCAACGGACCAGCACATGGGTTTGATATTTGTCTACCTGCCTGAATGTTGAAGACTCCTAGTCCAAATTGAGTAACTGGAGTGTTTTTTTACCCCGACTGTCCACTTGGGGCTGGCTGCAGAAAAATGAAACCTTAATGATTGAATGTGGGGCAAGGAAGTTTTTCATGGCATTCATACACACCTTTACAGTCTGGTTTTACAGCAAGTGGTTAATTTTTTAATTTTTCTTTGATGGAGGATTTATTGAGGGCTACTGGTTTTGGAAATGCAGCCCTGCCATTGGTTAAAAAAACTTAAGTCCCTTCTCAACACAGCCTTTTTGTCTGTAAGCAGATGGAGAAAAAGTACGATTGAGACATAACCAGTCTGTTTTCCAGTCTATGGGACTTGATTTTGGAGGTCATACATCAAAAGGTCAAGGTCGTGGAGTATCATGATCATCTCTTTCTTGTGAATGCAATATCTCAAGAAAATTCTGAGGACCTTTTGTCAAACATTGCTTCATTTTTGTCAAACTTCATGACATTTTGACGGAAGAGAGTCAATGTAAAGGTCTTTGGATCTCATGTTCATCCAGTGCTCCACATGTTATATGACCAAAAAAGTTCTTCAGGCTCAACATTGAGCATGTTCGACATTGGTATTGCAAATTGAGCCCTTTCCAGTGCTTCTTCTTGTCTTGCTCAATGATTTTGCTGTAGCTATCAGAGCAATAAGTGGATTTTACCCCTCTCTGCTTGGTCTTTCAGCTTTATTTGTGTACTTAAACCAGCTGTGCCAACCACGAGCTTCCCCTGTTTGGATGTCAGACTGTGCTGCCCTGCACAAAACCTAACAGGACATTCTGAGCCTCATCCCACATGCAATTAAATGATTTAATTTTCTCTAGAGCTTCAGTAATAACTCATAACTGTACTGCATACTTTGTGTCTGTCTGAGAGCTGCACATCCTGGTGTTCTTTACAAGGTTATTTATGACTATATTAAACTGAAATGACAATATAACAGACTCCATGAAAGCTGCTTAATAACTTTAATTTCAATTACAGTCTGATGGCTCTACTCCCCCTCCTCTGCTGCTGTACCCATTAAACACTCAGATGTGTATTGATGAATGATGGCGCATGTTTTTAATTAAAGAGACGATCAAATAAGATCTGCGACGGGTATCATACTTGTTCCCAGAGACGCATTAATTACACAGAGCTTTACTCTCATCAGTTCATGAAATAACTCAATTTTCTCACCATTATTAAAGCTCGAAGGGTCCCATTAGATGATCTTGAATTTAATGACAGAGTGTGGTCAACTGTGATTGTGTTGCCATTTGGTAATCAGGGCCTTATGCTCCTATGTGGCCCCAAGGTAGAGCCATAATAAATGAGCTTTAAATATGAAGTATATATCTGAACTTTCTTTCAACAACTATCAAAATACTTTGAATGTACAGAATACTGTATTGATTGTTAAAATATGTCAGTGATTACTCAAATATTCTAGCTAAAATATACTGTTTTTGTGCAAATTAGACAGAGAAAGGGTCCAAGTGAACAGCAGTGCAAAGTATGATGAAACCCCCTTGGCACAGTCATGAAGTCCTGCATTCCTCAGACAAAGGTCATCCACAAGGCTCCTTTACCCTGACCTTTGTCCTATGACCTTTTAAAATTTAATCAATTAATGCTTAGGTGTGACTGGATGTATGAGAAAATTAAAAAAAAATTCAACATAAGGGTTCTTGAGATCTCGAGCAATGGATGACAAAATTTATCGTATTTTTTGGACTATAAGTTGCATTTATTTCGAGGCGGTTTCCTTGCGTGGAGCGGTAACATCAGGAAGGTTCGCCTGCAAAGTCATTTATATTCATCTCCTTGGCAACTACCAAGGCGTGGAGACGTAACTGCATCGTTGACAAGCCTCTCCCGGCAGCATGTTGTTCAAGCACCCATCTGTGGACTCGTTTCTCCAGCTCTGGCCATCTTGCTTTCAGCCCGCAATTAGCTTTCTTCATTTTCGGCTGCACATTTTACTACCCGCTGTTTCTAATCTGCAGAATAGGATTTTCTTTTTGGGAGCATTTTGTTTGTGTTCTGTCTTTCTCAGTTGTCTTTAAGTTAATGTTTCAGTTAATTTTTTCAGTGGTACAGGAGCAGCATATTTGTCGCAAGCCTAGTGTGCCCTCTTGTGGCTGCAGACAGTAATGCTTGCTAATTGGTTCATGTCAGTCAGTATGAATTAACATTTAAAAACAGGTTTAATTATATACTGTTTATTTGATATATTAGTCGCACCTGACTATAAGTCACAGGACCAGCCAAACTATGAAAAAAAGTGTGACTTATAGTCTGGAAATACGCTAATCAGAATTCTTCAATTCATTTGTTGTGGAAATTTCTTGATCTGCCCATAGAGACCCAAAAAACAAGACTGGAAAAGTAGCAATGCACCAAGTTTTTATTCTCATGAAAAGGGAACAATACACAAACCATACGGCACAAAGCAGTTCAGAGTTTTGCCCCCTGAACAAATGCTACACTCCCTTCTTATACCATCTAAACATACCCCTGGCTCTTTGAAAAACTACACAGAGCTTCCTTACCAGATGTGTACACCTATTGGGGAACAATAAGATGGATGGAGACTCATCTCAGGAATTTACAACCACGTTTAATCTCCTGTGGTGATCAAGATCCCTTCCTGACCTCTCCTCTGTGCCCAGGGGATGATTTTACAGTGGGGTTAGAACAGAAGGGTTCACCAGGTCAAAATACAAAACTTGCAACTATACCATCACACATTCATGAGATATCATGCTAGAAGCAAAGAATAACCATGACAATCTGGGACCTTGACTTTTAAGCTACAACCTTCAAATTAAAAGGATTTGCTTGAGATGGATTGGCAAAATGTTTAAGTGTCTTTTATGGAGGAGTTGATCACTGGGGGATTGATTACAGGTGTGTCTCAGTGATGATCACAGGTGTGCCTCTGCTTCAGTTCCAGCAGAGAGACAGAGCCAACTAGCTAGCCACGCCTCCTCCCCCAAACACTCTGAGAGAGAAAAAAGGGAGGGGAAGATATAACTGCACCAGGTAAAAAACAAAACAGCAGCAAAACACCCAAACCATAACAATAAATCCATAAGTAGACATTTTAAACCACATTTTCCAGATGAAACTTTAACAGTGTAGTCTTAATAGTTTATGTGAGGCATCTGATGTTTTCAGTTTCTTCTTCTCTTGTTTCTTGACATCAGTGCCATTTAGGAGCAGCCAACACTCAACATAATAACATGATTGTTGTCAGTCAGTTCCCACAAAAAGAACATGTGAGAAATCTGATGTGACTTGATTTAACATATGAGACAGTGCCACATCAAATTGTGGCACAAATGACAAAGACCACGGTTACACAATGTTTTGTAATTCGGAATTAAGTATTTAGAATTAAATAACTCAGAATTAAAGTATTCTCCTTTGCGTTAACATGGAAATAGTAATTCTATATTGAGGTTTACATGGAAAACATGTTGATTCACCTTTATTCACTTCCGCTTAAGGTCTGGGGGTTGGGAATGGATTCTGACTGGACAGGGGGCGGACGTGGCGTAGTGACATATTTACGTCTACTGGAAGAAAACAAACTCCAGTTCAGTGTCTCTGTCAGGGAAACCTCGTCCAACCTGAACGCAACAACTTTAAAATGGTCCGCATTTTTATGCTTGCAGCCATCCACTCTATTCATTATTTCCAAATCTTCTAAGGCTCTAATTGAAAAAATTGTCTCGGCTCGAGTCCATTGCTTGCTCCCGGCAGCCATCCTGTTCCTGTCAGCGCAGAATATGTGCATCATCGCGACAGGACAAGGGAACGAGCATGTGCAGAACGACTGGAATTAATTCAAATGAACGTATACATGATCGAGGAATTATTTAATTCTGAATTAAAATCAGAATAAACCAGCCACTTACTTTTTTAAAGAGGATTTAAGTTTTATTCGGAATTAAAGGGGAATTAAAGCTCTTATGTAGACATGGTAATATAGAGCAAAGTAAGGTCTGGAGGAATAACCATATTTAGATTTAAAAAAGGCTTGGCCATCATCTATCTGTGTGATTAAAAAGATGTCCTTTACTTAGTTGTGCTTGAAAGGGTCGAGATTTTACATGCAGTAGTACAAAAATAATCCAGGCGGACTAAAATTAGCAGTAATTTGCTTGATGTTATGATGATTGAATGGCAGTGCCCTGTTTAGTCTTTGCTTGAGGCCTCAAATCTACTAAAACTGCCCCTGGTTATCTCAGCAGAGTCATCTCCATCAGACATGCTTCATCTCTTAGTTTGAAAATAATGATACATCTGGATCCACGACACACAAACATCACATCAGCCGGTCATGCATTCACACACAATCGAACACAAAGCAATTCCTATCATCATCATCATCATCATCATCATCACCGTGGCGGCGCTTCGGCAGCAGCAACATCCATCTTTAAGCCTCATTAACTCAAGAGACAAGGATGTCATGATCATCTGAAGGCTCACAAGGAACACATTTATACATGCACACACACAAAACTTGCACATATGTGGTGTACTTTCTCACTTGTTGCACAAACACACTCAAACGCACAATCAGACACACACATACGCTCCGCCTTCACAGGGACACCTGCAGCGTGCAGATCAGTGTGGATCCATCATTTACATTCACACCCCGTCATTATCCACGGAGCATATAATCACTGTGAGTTAGCTCGTATTATACAGCATCCACAGTGTTAGACATCATAGCGGGCTTGATTTTAAATGACAGACTGCAGCTAAAGGGCGTTTTTTAGTTACAGTGATTCTAGAACTTCTGCCAAAACATCCACACGCCAAATCCTCGGGAATAATGTCTAACTTTAATAAAAGAAGTGGGAAGAAAGGGGTTTTATGCTTTTAATTAACATTTTGGCTCTTTTTTTGGCAGGTAATGCTTTTTTAATCCATCATGACTGTTTTATTGTTAAAGAAAACCTCAGGTAATTGCGGTTTCTGTCTGCAGGACAATAATCCACATTTCCGAGCTCATACTGAAGATGTCAGAAATCACAGAGATTTTAAATAGACATTCATCACCTCCAGAGGCATTTCTGATTAACCCAAAAGCAGGGGCAAGGTTAGAGCTGCGCTAAAAGAAAAAGATAAAAGTCATTTCACAAACAAACACCACATCAATAATGAAATGATTTATTAGAATTTAAAATTACAAGAAGGATGGAGGAGGTAATAGAGATCAAACCCCAACTCGAATGAAGTTAAGACGTTGTGTAAAATGTAAATAAAAACAGAATACAATGATTTGCAAACCCTTTTCGGTCTATATTGAACACACTACAAAGACAAGATATTCAATACTCAAACTGGTAATTTTACTGTTTTTGCAAATATTCACTCATTTTAAAGGTGTTGCCTGCAATGCTTTCCAAGCTAGAAAGCACCCAGAGAGCGCAAACCTCCACCAAGGTAGCTCACATATTGCTGTTACAACCAAAAGCAATAGTTCCGTGATAAAGTTACCATCATAATATGATTCCTTGACCCTGAAAACCCACACTAAGCCATTATCTGGATCACCACCAAAATTGAATATTTACCTCCGCCAAGGAGGTTATGTTTTTGCCGGCGTTGGTTAGTTTGTCTGTTTGTCTGTTTGTTTGTGTTCAAGATAACTTGAAAAGTTATGGACGGATTTGATAAAATTTTCAGTAAATGTGTGGAATGGGATAAGGAAGAAATGAGTAAATTTTGGGACTGATCCGAATCACCATCCGGATACAGGAATTGTTTAAAGGATTCTTTAACATTGCCAGATAGGACCATTTTCGCCAAAGTGGACTGAAGCTGCTTGGCGGAGGTCTGTGCTCTCTGAGTGCTTTTCTAGTTTTTAAGTTGGGCCATTGAAAATTTCAGCAAAATCCGACTAGCAGTTTTTGCATTATCTTGCTAACAAACAAACAAGCAAACAAACATATGCAGACAAAAACATAACCTCCTTGGCAGAGGTAAAAACCTTGGACAGGGGCATCCCCTTTCCTTTTAACCGCACTCAGTAAGCGTTTGGGAACTGAGGACACTAACCTACCCTTGGTCAGCTCTCTGATTGGTTCACAAACCAACCAATCTAAATCAGGGAGCCCCTCTTCAAAGCAACTGTTGCCGGGGGACTCAAACTATTGTGTTAGCAGTATATTTCAGTGTATTGTAGTGAATTGTTATCCTAATTTGCGACTAAACATGGAAAATTACTTTTCCTATGACCAAAAGTAAAAGAAAACATTTAAAGTCTAACAATATTTGGCGTTCAAGGAAGATTTTTTGGAAATAATCAAGTATTTTGTTGATGTGAACAGCTGATGTTAGAGAACTATAGGTCTTAGCCAGTCACAACTGTTTTGAGATTTTGCATTTTCCTCTTACATACTACTGTAGTTTTGTCTTCTTTCCCTGAGGCCTAATTGAGAAAAGAATCAAAGCAAATTAAAAGTGAATTTAAGTGAAACAAAAAGTGAGTCATTTCAATTCTTTCAAATGGGAAAGAGGCATGAACAATAGATTTGATCTAACCAAGTTATAGTTACCAAGAAGGGCGGGGCTTGGTTGGAACTCACTTCCTATAAAGGGCGGGGCTTGACAAAAAGTCATAGTTGAAGGTTTGTAGGTGAAATTATTTCTCATTCTTACATGATGTAGTTCTTCAGTTGCTCAACAGTCTGCGGTCTTCATTGTCGTGTTTTGCTCTTCATATTGTGCCACACGTCTTCAGTAGGACACAGATCTGGACAGCAGGCAAGTCAGTCTAGTACCTGAACTCTTTTACTACAAAGCCACATGCAGAATGTGGTTTGGCACTGTCTGTCTGAAATAAGCAGAGACGTCCCTGAAAAGATGTTGCTTGAATGGCAGCATATGTTGCTCCAAAACCTGTATGTGCCTTTCAACATTAATGGGGCCTTTACAGATGTGCAAGTTACCCATGCCATGGGATCTGACACACTCCCATACATCACAGAATTGAAATGTGGACTTATCAGACCACAGCACACTTTTCCACTTTGTGTAGTCCATCTCAGAAAGCTCAGGCTCAGGGAAGCCAGCAGAGTTTCTGGTTGTTGTTGACATAAGACTTTGGCTCTGCATGGTAGAGTTTAAACCGGTAGATTTAGCAACAAACTGTATTAGCTAATAATAGTTTCCTGAAGTGTTCTTCAGCCCATGTGGTGTCCAGAATTATGTCAGTTTTTAAAGCAGTACCACCAGAGGGATTGAAGGTCACCGCATTTAGTGTTGGTTGTTGGACATTTCTGTATGCTCTCTGAATCTTTTGATGATGTGGTGGACTGTAGATGATGAAATCCCTCATTTCTTTTGCAATTGTACCTGAAGAAACATTGGTCTTCAACTGTTGGACTATTTGCTCATGCAATTGTTCACAAAGTGGTGAACATCTCCCCGTCCATCCTTCCTTTACCCGTGTTGATTATTAACTAAAAGAAAATGAAGACCCTCTTCAGCTAAAAAACACCCAACTTAGTCTGAGGTTAACGGAGGCAAACTTTGTGGAAAGAGCAGAAAGAACCAGATTTCACGGTTCAGTCTGAGGTTGAATGTGTCACAGTGACAGACACAAACAACCTCAGACTGAGCAGCCTGAGGGTCGCGGGAGGTGATGCTCTTCGTCTCTTTAGCTGGAGGCGGTGCCACACATACATTAACACGCACAAATGTCATAATAGTTATCAAAACAAAAACAGAAAGAGTCTGTTCTCACTTGAAGACATTTCAAAGACATAGGAAGGAGAGTAAAGAAAATGGGTAGAATATATAAAAACACATGGCCGTCCATTTGGTTTCTCATTGAGTTATCTTTTAAAGTAAATGTGAGCCAACAGATAAACAGAAGGGGTGTAATATGCTGCAGGGCATTTTTGAAGCAGACCTTATTTCTGTATCACAGTGATCTTATGAGATAGTGGAGATTTTTGATATTTACTTGATACATTTTTAGTTGTGTGTGTTGCCCTCTTTTTTATTTTTTTACACTTAAAAACTAACTGTGTTTATCACCCTGCTTTAAATGGTTGGGTCGGGTTTTCTGAAATGGGGTTGCTAGAAGCCTATGGCACTAGTAAACACAAGTGCCAATAAAGAAACTTGTGAGATTTGTCTCTGGACTGTGGCAGGACATGGTGTCGCTGAAACCCCCGTAATTTACCCACTTGTAGGATAAAACTACTCAAAAACTGCACTGGCTCAACAAGATGCTACAGTAATATTATTTACAACATTTCACTTTTCCTTTACAAACCTGTGTTAAGAACCATTTTGTGATCCAACAAAGGGCTTCGTATCCGTCCACCAGCAATACTACACTGTAAAAGGGTTATTGTAAATTTTAAAGTAACTTACTGGCAACAAGATGCCAGTAAGTTACTGTAAATGTCTTTACAGTAGCTTTACTCTATTTTGATCTACATTATTATTACTTTGTTTTCTATAATCGCTTACTGCTGTATTTTTATCCAAGATATCATTACTGTGTTTCAATTTACAGCATAATTACTGTAGTTTCAAAAACAGCACCCTTACTGTATTTCCATTTACAGTATCACAACAACACTTTACTCTACAGCCTTTTATCAAAACAACCACACAGACATGAGGATCCTCCCTTAATAAATTTGTTTCCAGCAGAAACAAATTTGACGACGACAGGTCTATGATTGGTCCTTTGATCTGTCACTAGCTTTAGTTCTTACTTTAGTCCACTTGTCTCCACTTACCTCCCTCCCTTTGCCCACACACCCAACACAGCATCGTGTGGATTTGCTGTTCATCATGAGACTGGGGTCCACATTCAAGATTTCCTGCTGCTTAACAGAAGGTTTTTTCTTGCCGCTATGATGGAGGGATTCATGATTGGCTATATGGATTCATGTTGGGTGTTGGATGTATATATTTGTATATATATGTATATGTGTATTTTTATATGTATATATGTATCTATGCATATATGTGTATCCATAATATGAAGAGCTTTGTGCTCTATTGTAAAGTGTCTTGAGATAACACTTGTTATGAATTGGCGCTATACAAATAAAGATTGATTGATTGATTGATTGATTGACCAACTATAGCTGCATGTGGTCAAATGGCATATATGTCTGCTTTGGGTCATTGAGCGATGCCACCATACATTTGTACAATGTTCAGTAGTAAGTTTCTCCAATTTGAGCATGCTACATAATTTAACTGGGCTGATGCTTAAAAGCCATCTAGAATCAATCAGGAGGCTATCAGGAATTATCATAACCTGACACGCCAGACGGACAGTTTTATATATCCACCATGAAAATATTTCACTAGTCCATCTGGAGAAAATGTTCTCAGAGGGCAGAACCTTCAAAAACAACTGCAGCTGGTGATTGGATGATCAGTCTGCCAGTCACACTCATCACAGACCAATCCATATCAAGCCACAGTATGACGTAGCAACCAGACCCTGTTGTTAGCCATTATCTTAAACTGCATGTTAGCCCTTAGACTATCATCTTAACTAAATTATACCACACAAATTATACCTCTCCTATTAAGATAGCACAATGACCCCAGTAACATACTTTCACCAACATTTTTATGATTTCTCAACATTAGTCAACATCAGATACTATACATTCATGCGTAAATGGGCTTTTAAGTTTTCAAACATTGCTTTTTTTGTACTTTTGGTCTTTTACTTAAGCAATTCTCTCTCTTTTTTTCACAGATATAAATTTGTTGATGTCACGTTTCCATTTTAAAGGAAAATTGCATCTTAACTTCCCTAATCTGAGGGATTACGGTTTAACCTTTTGCTTGTAGGAGTTAACCTGGTCCTCAAAAGTACAGCCAAACCAGTCTGCTTCATACTCTCTGACTTTGCTGACACAACCTTACACTCACACCCCCCTCCACACACCAGGGATCCCGCTCAGCCAGGCTTTAAGTCTGGATGAGACGAGATACTTTGGTCGGTAATTGCTGCTCCTCTCCACTTTGAAGTGAGGTGAAGCACAGGTCGGACGGCGTGTGCGTGGATGTGTGTGTCAGAGAGGGAAAAGCCAAACTGTAAGTCGGTCTAATCTATGAACCAGACTAACACCTGGAGGGGAAATGTATCACCTGGGGTTACCTGAGGTCTTCGGGGAGAGATGGAGGGAAGAGAGAGGAAGAGAGGGGTGAAATGATGGAGCCAGTCGAGAGGGTGAAGAGTGAAGTGGAATTGACGGAGAGGAGAAACAACATAGAGGAATTGGAGTAAAACTGAGAGATGGGGAGCAAGCACACCTCCCCACAACGACAGGTAGGAAGTTAGGAAGGGAAAGGATGTTAAAAATGGATGACATGGATTCAAACAGAAGTTGGATGCAGTCTGGATTTAATTTAAGCACATATGGGGCTGTAACTTGCATATAAAATGATATATGAAACTTCTGTCCAAAGGGAAAATGTTGAACTCTTTCTTGATTCTTGAGACATTTCTCTGCATTTCCAGTGATGCAGAAATCATACTGACGTTTTCTCTTCAGACAAGTCCAGGTATGCTTTGAGAATTTGTACAGGCATTAATCATTACAACGATGCAGCAGAACAATTTAGTTTTTAATTTACTCTGTCAGTACTTTATATGCTTTAGTTCCATCCATCCATCATCAATGCCACTAACCCCTATCAGGGTTGCAGAGGGGGGCTGGAGTTTAACTCAGCTGACAATGGTGAGAAGCATGGTACAACGTGAACCTGTTGCCAGCCAATCACAGGGTTACAAACATGTGAGGGGACATCTGTTTGTGATGACGATGGCGGCTGATCTGACAGTCATTTTAAAACAACTGATTGCGTAAATAAACTCGATATCAATTCTACTAAAATACAATTTTAATGTGTTTGTCTCTGTATGTCTCTATGATTGGGAACTCTGTCACTTAATTAAAAAAACAAACAAAAACAAAACGTACATATACCTGATAAAATATTTCCGGTTAAATTGTTGTTCTTTAGCCTTGCAGAGCAGACAGATTTGCCTGATTCATTGTCTGAAATCATGCAGATCCATCTTGCCAAGCTCCAGTTTCCTACGACTTCACGCGGCTAAAAGCTGAACGACCCAATCAGGAAAGGTAGGAGCTGCAGATGTGACGACAACGGGCAGTGACTGCATGTTTGAAGCAAGTTTACCGAGAGAACTTGGTGGGGATTGTTGTTGACGAGGTTCATGTCAACATGTAAGTGGTAAATGATACATCTGTGTGGTATAATTAATGTAAGACGATAGTCTAAGGACGGAACCATAGTTTAAGCTAATGGCTAACAACAGGGTCTAGCTGCTACGCTGGCTTGATATGGATTGGTCTGTAATGAGTGTGACAAGCAGAATGATCTTCCAATCACCAGCTGCAGCTTGAAGGTTCTGCCCCTGAAAACATTTTTGAACGACTCTTTCCTAGATTGACTAGTGAAATATTTCCATGACGGGTATTTTGAACTGTCCATCTGGCGTGTCAGGTTAGTTCTTTAGAGATAAGGACATGAATTAAGGATCAGTTCATCAGTGATGTGCAAATAAAACCTATGGGACAATCCTCAACATGGCGTGTCAGGACCAACTTCCAACTTCGACTGATGAGGGAGGAGACTACAAGTAGTGGACATGATATTCACGAAAAGAGATGGACAATTATTCACGCTCATACCCAAGGGCAATCTAGAGTCGCCAGTAAACCAAATGAGCATGTTTTAGGTTGAGGGTTGGTCGTCTTTCAACCTGGAGGTCTGGATTTTATAGTTACGTGTTCATTGCTCCTTGAGCTACAGCCTCAACCTCTAGTTGTTCCTGCTGCTGCATTGTTGACTTGTAAATGTGTATGAATGCATATTAATATGTTTTTTAAATAGTGTTGGACTCCCTTAATAGCAACTTAAACCACTCTGTGCATGCCCAAACCCATTTACCAACTCAAACAATGTTCTTCCTGCAGTAAACATTGAGAGAACTTCTGTGATATTTTTTGTTTTACTTCCTATCAAATGAAAATCTATAGTGTTTCCAGCAGTTCTAAAAAAATATGCCATTCTTCACAACTTTTGGGTTATTTAGTAAGAGGACTTGCTATTGTAAAGAAAATCCTCCAACATTTCCTTTTTATTTCTCATTTTGCTGTACAACTGTAGCCTTTCTCTTTCTCTAATGTTGGATGTTTTTCTATTCAAGCTGCAATGCATAAAACATGAACAGAGGCTCAGCACGAGTAGATGAAAGAAGAGTAAAAAGAAAATATGTTATCCACAGGTTTTTGGAGCAGCTCTGCACCTGGTGGCTCTGCTTTTACTCCACTTTCATTGTGTCAAGCTTTTCTGACGTGTAATTTTAAGCCCTGCAGGAATAAACATCTTCAAAATGAAGCTTAGGGGGCAGATTGAAGTAGCGCAGGTGTGAGTGGTTCAGTCTGAGGTCTTGTTTTGGATGTTTTGTACAAAAGCAACACCAAAATTTAATGAAAATATCTTTTTTAACATGGGAAAAGTGTTTAAGCTTCAAATGATTTTGCTGGAGGTTTCTTGGAGGAGGAACAGGCTGACCTACAAACTGAACTGCTCTGAGCGTGAGTGAGGAGTTAAGTTGTTGAATCACTTTTATATGTGCAGTTTCTCCATGTTAAAACTTACAGTATATTCTGAGATCGAGAGGTGAAGTTTGAGCCTCGTTAATATACACAGAGAGGAGTGAGAAACGCCAAGGAGTCATCTATACCACGGCGGGGTCGCGGAGGGCTGCAGCTATCCTTAGGCGAGAGGCAGGGTACACCCTGAACCAATCAGCAGCCAATCGCAGGACCACATAGAGAGACTGTGACACTCATACCGAAGGACAATTTAGATTTACCAATCGACCAAATAAGGCTTCCTCCCGCAGACCAAAAACATACTTATTAGGTTGATTGGTGACTCCAAATTGCTTTCAGGTATGAATGTGAGCATGACTGGTTATCTGTCTCTCTATGTTGCCCTGCAATTGGCTGCTGATTGGTTCAGGATGTACCCCACCTCTCGCCCAATGTCAGCTGGGGTAGGCCCCAAAGCAAAAGTGGTATAGATGAGGGATGGACGAAATAGAAAAGTCGACTTTATTCTGGAAATAGTTTTACATTTATAATTTTTCTCTTTTGTGCGACCAGTCACATTAAACATCTATTTTATTTTATTTTATTTTATTTTTGGACATAACGGTGCCTCAGTTAACCCTTCCTGCTGTTAACCCTTTGAATATTTTCTACTCTGTTAGCCCAGAAGACATCAAATCTCTGTTTTAATCCATGATGCAAAGTAGAAATTGTGTTCCCACCTCATATCCTTTCATTTCAGCAAAATACAGCACAGAAAAAACAGTTCAGTTAGTTTTATTCCCCTTTAATGACATATTAGATAGACCAAATATGAAAAAACTGAGTGAAGTGGGAAAAGAAAATGGGTAGAAGAAGTCCAGGTGAGACAGAGATAGAGAGGGAGGCGAGCTATGAGAGGGATTATTGGTAATTGAAAGATAAAATGGTAATCATCCAGAAGGGGTAGAAAGATTAGAGCACTCCTTTTTCATTTAGGTGGTAGGCACACAGAAGTGATGGAGACGGGGGGAGAAGAGAGCTGAGAGCACGGAAAGATGGCGGAAACGGAGGAAGGAGAGAAGAGGTGTGAAAGAGAACGTGATTCCTCAAATTCCACTTTTCTACGTCTCATCCTTCTTCATAATAGAAGTGTCAAATCCATGCAGAGCTCAGAGACAAGCTGCTCTCTCTCTCCTTTACCCTCCATCATTTTACACCTCTGTTTTTGTTTCATTTTTCACCACTTTTACTCACTTTTCCCCCTCTCTTTTACTCTAGCCTTTTTTATTTGGTCCTCGGAGCTGTTTCTTACTTTTATTCTTTTCCCACAAGTCTGCTTTGTCATTCTTCATAACCATAACTCAACTTTATAGGAGAAAATGTTGCTTCAGGGTGGGTTTGCTTACTCAGATTTCCTTTAAATCTGCTCCTGTTTTGCTGTGCTTTCTTTTGCCACTTCGTCTACCTCTCTGACTCCAATCTCTTCCCATTTTAATCTTTTATGATACGATAATGCTCCTTTTCTTCCTCTCCAGTGTTGTACTTTATGCTTGTACTGCCTTACTCCTAACACTTCACTCCCTCTCAATTTTTGTCCCTTTTTTATACATGCAATTTCAGCATGAAAAGATCCACGCTTGAACACAAGCCAGCCTTGTTTAAAATATTTAGTAGAAGATGATTCCCACTTTACTTTAAATGGAAAGAGAGAAGTGTACCTTTATCCATAAATGTCTTGTTAAAGGCACACTGTGTAAAATTCAGCCACCAGGGGGCTCTCAAGTGAACAAAACAACCACAGATTAGCCAGGAGCTGTGTTCGAAACCGGTCACTCATTCACTCACTCACTCTTCCCTACATAGTGTTAATGAAATAGTCAACTACATAGGGAATGACCAAACGAGATTTCAGACACTACACTGAAATTTTCTTAACATCATTGCGTCAGTAGATGCTCCGGATATTCCTGTGACGCAAGTAGATGCACCAAGCACCTCGTAAACAAACTGGGCAGTCAGGAGGATAACAGCGAGCAATAACAATGACCTCAAGGTCTAGTAGGGAATAACTGGAGATATTGCTGCAGAAAACACAAGCTGATCCACATTGGAGTAACTTGTGTGTGGCTCCTATGAAATAAAATAAAAGCATTTTACTCCTTTCAAACCATCCTGAGTACACGTACTTGAATTTTTTATTACTATGGTTTTGGTTTTAAGTTTTTACCCCTTGTATCAAAAAATAAGTGTGCTGACAACACTCAGTTTTGCTGTTACTTTATCTTTTTTTTTACTATCTTTATGGACTCTGCAAACTCTGTACTGTTGCATTAATTACTTCCACCAAGGAGGTTATGTTTTTGCTGGTGTTTATCTGTTTGTTTGTCAGTGTTCAAAATAACTTGAAAAGTTCTGAACGGATTTGGATGGAATTTTCAGGAATTGTCGGAAATGGGATATGGAAAAACTGATTAGATTCTAGCTGTAAAAGTTCTGATTTTAAAAATATTTAAAATCAGGCTAGGGAGACATTAAATAGAGTATCCAGCTTAATTCATCACCTGTGACCATGATGCTTTTTAACATTCAGTTCAGAGGGAGCTGTCCCTGAACATTTTTGCCTGTTATTCCACTCGGATGTTGGTTTTTAGCATGGCTTCAAACCCCTCTGTTTCAGCCCTGTTAAGAGCAGACTGTTTTAACATAAGTCCTCTGGAACTGTTTATGAAGATTTTGCTGTTACTTTCTTGTAGATTTGTAAACATTATTTTTTTTCAAGCATTTTTCCCTTGTTGTATTTGTGTTGATTTACATTTTTGATGCAGTTCCTACTTGCTCTTCCTCATGAAGATCTGTTAGAAAGTCGTGTTTGCCCACAAGTTTGTACACTAATTGCTGAAGAGTCTTCGAGTGAACCCTTTTAACCTTTGACATTTTAGCTTCAAGATGGTCCTATCAGTTCATAAAGACGATGAGAGGAGGAGGAATGACATGTTCCCCTCACTTCTCCCTCCTCCTGACTTTCATTTCCCCTCTCTGTGGGTTCATACGTCAGAAACAAAGAGCAGAAATTTCTCTCAGTCATCCTCCCCACTCGCTCTCTCTACGCTCGACTGCGGGATTCACATCGAGAGAGTGATTTCGCTCTCTTTCCTTCTCCATTTGTCTTCACTGTGAGCCATGGAGAGAAAAATGCAGCAGAGGAATGTTCTCCATTTTTCACACACCTTACCTTCCTGTCTTACCACTCATCCTAAAGTCCTGTATCTGTCCTCATTTTATGGCTTTAAATTCTTCAGGAAAGTGCTTTTGCAGATTTTCCAACCAGATTCAAGTCCTTTACAAATTATGGTGTTACTTATGGTTTTTGGTGTTTGAATTTGTTTTATGAGTTATTTAAAAAAAACAAGCACAATGTGGACTTTCATCACAAATCAAGCTCCAAAGTCTTGAGAGGGACAAAAAGAAATAATGGACCTGATCTACTAAAGGTTTGCGTGTATAAGAACACGAGCAAAGCTGGTCTACTAACTGGGTGCACTGAGGATTGCGTCTGTCAAATGAGCAAAATAGCATGCACAATCCATTTAGCGTGTTTGCCTTCATGAACACGCAGAATACAGATTATCAGAACTGGGAGGAGGAGATGCAAATGTAATCATTTAGCTCCCGCAATGTGATTAATCAAACCCGAAAGTGATTGTGTGCTGTGTTTTTCTGTCTAAATTTATCATGTTTGAAAGGCAGGTGCAGAAAAAGCACAGCGTTACGCACAGAGGGCTGCGGTCATTGTGGCTAGAAACAGGGGTCGCTTTAACCGAATATTTTCCATCATTGACTGAATTTTTGATTAATGACGGAAAGATTTGGAGGCTGTCTGTCATTATTATGGACTGGAAAAGAGGGATGATCCAGTGTGCCATCATACTCATGCAGACACAGGCGTAAAGTAAACCCCCTCTGTTTTGCGCTCTCCATCATGGAGGAGGTCATTTAACCTATGTAAAAAAGATCTCCATTGCTGGCTATGAAGGAGAATCACTCCGTTTGTCACTCAGAGCTTACTGCATCACACTCTCCATTCACTGACAGCGAGTTTAGGAGCTGTCAGGGTGTAAAAAGGTGAGACCCACACGGTCTGTGTGTGCGTAACTGTAAGACTGCTCTTCACATGAGAGGTTATTGAAGATGAAGCTGTGAAACTGTGTGAATGCTTTATTTAGATTATGTTTAATTGGAATCAGAAAAGGAAAATTAAAAATGACGTATAAAAATATGGCATGAGGGAAAAATGATGACCTTGTCCATCAAAATGACAGACAAGTGTGTTTATTTGCCTCCAACTCCATGGCTTTAAACGTCATTTTTCATTTACGGCCACTCTGCCCTTCCAAACTCCCCATGGTGAGACATGCAAAATCCACCACTTTTGCACCTGTTATCACTTGCGCACACAGTCATAGTAGATCACCTGCAACGCGCCCACTAATTGCACATGCAATTTTTTTTAGTTTGCGCATTATTTTGGATCTTTGTAGATCAGGCCCTATGTGTGAGGATTTTAGTGATGGGTGTTACACAAAAGTCGGACCCTTAAGGTCCCTGTTCCTCCCGGTCTTGCCATACTTTTATAAGGCCTAGACACTGAGGAGTGGCCAGGTATCATTTGTAGGAATGTGTCTAGTGCTGAAATGGGAAGAGCCCGCTGCTGGACATGGGAGTGGTAGCTGTGCTTCTATGGGCACCAGGCCTGATCCAGACTACTGGATACTGGGTACCCTGTGGCTACCTTAAGAGATGAGGAATGTCACAGGCTGATGCCACGGGGAGCTGAACAGGCATATGCTCCCATACCTGACCTTACCTTAGGGGCATTACTAAATATTTGTTAATGCTACCAACATTTAAAAGTATATTTTTGTTATTTTTTAGGTTGGTGTTACATGCCAGGCATGAGGCAGATGTTTTTTTCCTCTGTTCCTGCCTGCATTCTCCCCCTCCCTCCTTGTCCAGTTGGCTTGTTTCAAGTTCTTGGAAACTTTTCAAATTTTTGTCGTAAAAACAACTAAGGGGTCGTAATGACTTTAGAGAGGTTCTTTTTTCTCATGTCTGTAGTTATGTGTTTTCTTTTTATTTCTGCCCATCATGGCCCTGTTGGGTGTGTTTGTAAGTGGTTTTATCTTTCTCTCAGTCTCATTTTCCATCTCTTCATAGTTATAGTTTTATTTTAATCTCCATCTCCCTCTGTCCCCACTAACTCCTCAGCTCTGTTATTTGTCACCTCTTAAACAGTTGTGATATCCCTTGGCTCATTCAGACAGGCTGTCAGATACTGAGACATAAATAACAGCTCATAAAAACCTGCTTGTTTTGTGTTTGCAGAAGAAAAATACTGGGTTACATCAGGTGAGGTTTGTAGAGGAAAAAGTTTTTACTCCTTGTGTAAAAGATACTTTGACTGAAATCAGTTTAACCTCCTGTCAACCCTCGACTACATTTTCAGTGTTTAACTCTCCGTTTTCCAGCTCTTCTTTTCATGAAACTATACCGAAACACCTTTGCTCATTCCTCCTGCCTTCCTGCACAGGTGATTCAATCATCAGCTGATAAGGGCCAGACACTCACTTAAGCACTGAGCCAACCACATTCTGCCATGACCCATCTGACCAATCACCCTGCTGCTGTCATGTTTTTAAATCGTGTCCTTGCTCCTCCAGTCAATGTCATACTGTGTGATCTCTGTAACCCTCCTCCACTCTCCAATTGTCTCATCAGTGTCCAGGTCCAGCTCCCCAAAATGGCCCCTCAGCTCATCCTGCAAGCCTCCTCAGCCCCTCACTCCATCACATAAGGGTCCCAGAAAGTTGCTCAGAAGTCTACTCCCCATCATATCCGCTGATCCTCACCACCACCAGTGTCTAGACTCCAAAGGGGTATCCTGTCTCATATTGACCCTCAGTGACCCTGAAGTACACCAAGACATCATGATGGAGTTTAAGTGCCCAAAGACATAAAATAAATAAATAGTCACCCAAATTTGGTCTCTCCTGGTAGAATTATAATGAACAAATTTTCACCAAGAGTCCTTAAAGCCCATTCTTCCTATACATACTCCAAAAGAAAAGTTTGGAAACATTATTTTGGTCAATTATGTCTGTCCTTTAACAATACCAACTGGTATTGTATTTTATATAATTGGAAAGCCTGATTAGTCATCTTTACAACAAGATACAACTTGTAAGTATCATGCATCCATGGAATGAGCTACACAGCTGAATGTGTGGGTAGTGCAACCCCAAAAGAGCCAAATCCCCTCTTCCCCTTGAATAAAGCTAAGAATTCTTCAGTCATGCAAGGGTGAAGAACTGGTCTCGTGGTGTTTTCCTGGGATGCCTGATTCATGGTCTGCCTTTGCCTTCACCAGAGTCATGGTCCTAAGTTTGGTAATGGTACCAAATAATGCTGCCACTTGGCATACTGGAGCACAAGCTTCCAGTTGTAGGGGAATTTGTGTCAGCCCATTTTATCTTGATTTTATCAATAGAAACAAACAGGATTTATCTTTATTTTGTTGAGAGCTAAGTGGGACAAACTCAGGCCTTGTCCCTTTGCCGCAAGCTTCGCTGTTCAGTAAAGGCAGAGGGCACCCACCCAAAAACTGATAAAAAATGTGCCTTAAACATCAGATTTGCAGGTATATAGTTATAACAAGTGTCCTTCCTTTCTCCCTCTTATACAGCATATTGCAGCATAAAGCTTCAGGTGAATAAGGAAAACATGGTCTTAACGCTGAGGTATGTGATTACTTCCCCCTCCCTGTTAGTGCATCAAGTAGCGCCTTTCCCCCAGTTAGCCGTTAGCATGGGGTACAGTATTGCATTCAGTAAAGCCACAAAACACCTGCTTTCACGATACAACTTCAGTGGACTAACAAACAATCTAAACGACACTACTTGTTAGCATCATGTTTAAGCTTTTGCAGCATAAAAAGAGACACAAATGGTGTCCTTTCATAAGCTACCATTCCATAATCAACTGTCAATCAAAATAGGTGCAGCTTACCTGCTTTTTACGAGCAATGCCAACTCTTTGTCCTGCTTCAGACCAATGCCATTGCACTGTAGTCTCCACCTTTCAAATGCCATACAGATATTTTCCCTTGTCTCATTCCTGTAAGCTGATTCCTTGTCTTTGGTTGTTTAGCTGTAGGCAGTCATTACCAATGCTGGTATAGCCACTTGGCCCACAGTTGCCTCCATCATTGTTCCACCAAAAAAAGGACATATCATGATAAGTTGCTTGCAGAAAGTTCCCATGCATATTTTGAAGACTTGTTTTGTTTCTTAAACGGCTGACTAAAGTGTTTAATGTGCCCTGATATTTTCACAGGAGACATTTGATTGAAATATGACCAGCACAGAGATCACATCAAGACAAACATTTGCATTTTCAATGCTTGATGTGAGAGCATCGCCTCGCGAATGTCATCCATCAACCTTTTCACTGAGCCTGTGTACATCACTCTGTACCACTGAGGGTAATGACCCCGTGTGTTAACGACCTAGATGTTTTCTGTCTCCTCACCAGTCAGCACCTTTAATCCCAGAGTTAAAATCTCAAACAAACAGATGAGTTCAAACCAGAGGATTCTGTTAACTTATGCAGTATTAAGGCTCATTTATGCTTTCTTCATGCCAAAGAAGAAGAAGAAGAAGAAGAAGAAGAAGAAGAAGAAGAAAGTTTGTTGTCAAAATGGAGAACCACAAAGAGGAGTTGCTTTGTTTTCTCATGCTGTAGTGATCTTATACTGAAAAGTCATACAGATGTTTCTATTTCTGAATTTCTGTCAACAGTAGCTCCTCAGAGTTCGCCATTTCCTCTTTTTCTTCTATTAGCTGTTGACAAACAACAAATCCACGCTTTTTCAGACCTGTTGTTTGCATCTGTGTCTGGGAAATGTGCACGTCCAAGCAAGCATCCGCCGCATGAACCCTCTGAGGCAAGGGTGTGTCTAAACACTTGATGCCTCGCTTGCCGTATGGACACTCTTGAAAACAGTCTTAGGTGTCATGTTGTTAATTAACTATCTTCTAACCTTAGATATGGTTTTGCCTTTTGCTTATGCTTTTTTATATTTCAAAACAAAGAGGTCAACCACGTCTTTGTTAACATTTAAAAGAAACAAAAACATTTATTCTTAAGACATGTTTCTACTAATCACTATTCCTAACATTTTAAGCGTAGATGCTCACAGTTTTTCCTGAAAATGAGTATATTGTCTTGATTGTCTTGAGTCTAATTTTACAAGATGTTTACAGTAAAGGTCTAGCTTGCCAATCTCTGAAGCCTTATTTATATTATGTATATTAATTCTTTTTATCGTCTTTGTTTTTCTCCCTTCTTTCCTGACACTCCTCCTCTTTACAGATCATTGGGGGGATGGTTTGAAGAAAAGAGTTGGACAGGTAGATAGATAGGAGGACAGATGAAGAAAGACAAACATAACACACACCACTGAACTTGCCTCCGCCCTCAAGGCATCATGACTCTGAGACAGCATTAACCCCGCATCTTACTGTGTGTTCTTGTCATGTAACATGTCGAGTTTGTGTAATAAAAATTTTAATTGCTCTTAATCAGTATCCACTTAGTTCATCTGCACAGTTTTCTGTCCTCACTATGATTTTGATTTGTCTGAAGTCACATGACCTCACTCACTGGATCTGTATCTAAAGCAGAGGGGAGGAAAGCATGTAGCAGAGAAAAGCAGAGCAGGTCAAAAGCTCACTCAGAAAATATGTATGCAGTTGATTTAATGGGCATCTTTTTGATCTGTAGGAGGAAGCCAGAGTGCCCTGAGAAAACCCTCGCATTCATGGGGAGAACATGCAAAGTCCACACAGACAGGCCTAACACAGGGGGCAAACCAGTAACCTTTTTGCTGTGAGGCTAGTGCACTACCTGCTGCGCCACTGTGCCACTCTGCAGATGAAATACGAACTAGTTTTCTTTTTGGGAGTTAAAAAAAGGTTTTTTGCGAGAGACAATCAATATGTTGTCATCCAGATCAGTTTGAGGTAAGGTGACTGTCAAAGTGTTTTTCAGTGTTGTACTTCTATAAAAGCATTTTCTGAAGTTGAAGTCAGAAACTTTACATTCTTCACCCTCTAACAAGCTTTGTTACCAAGGCCTTTCCAACAAGAAAGGAATTCGTTTGAGGGAAAAAGCAAGCAAAAGCCATTATCAGAGTTAGCGTTAAGGTTATTCTTCTGTCACTTTACTTGAAGTTTTCTCTGAAGTGCATTGAATTTCATTTAAACTTTTTTGCTGTATTTAAAAGCAGCCCACTCATCTATATGGTCGTCTGATAAAGACCATCTACTTTAACTTTATCTCAAAGTGTCACAGCAAATCTCGGAAATCAGCTTCTTAACCCTGATATCTGAGCAGCTCTGACGAGCAAACAAACACCACTTCACCACATTTATCTATTCACATCTGCACTGCAGCTCTCACACAACAATCAGCGTTCACATTTTTCAGAGCGGACATCTTTGACTGACAGATGTGTGTATCTCACATTTATGATCGTTTTTTCGTCAGACTTTGAAATGAGTTTCACTGTCAGGCTTTCCTATTTAAGTTTGATTTACCCTCATTATCTGGAAGAGCTCTGTTTGTATGAACTGTGATGAGATGGAGATGATAAAAAGTGGATCTTCTGACTGTGGAAAAAGATAAACTGTCTTATCCGTCAGCCTTCCTCATTCCACTTTCTCTTCTGAATTCTTCTACTCTGGGACCCTTTGTCCCTTTGTCCAGTTTGATGGAGAGAGACTGAACAGACATCCACGACCACCAATATCTTTATTTTGTGGTGCCAATCTCTGCTCAGAAAAGTCACCATTTTTATCTTCACCTCTTACCTTCTTTGAACTGTTTTCTTTTCATTTTATTATTTATATAATATTATTTATTTATTTCTTCTTTTTTCTCCCACAATTTAAAATCAATAAAATATAAAATCCCTTCTATTCCTATGTTGCTTGCTCCCCCTCTCAGAAAATATGCACTCACATCGCCTGTTCGACAGATTCCCCTGATGATGACAACTGGGGGAGGTGCTGACTCCACAGAAAGAAACATGTCTAGCAATGCCTGTGGTATGTCTGTAAACATTAGAGCACAGTACCTGAGAGCAGAAGCCACACCAGCTCCTTGGGGATTGACACTAAGGTTGTTTCTACTACTCGATCATTTGGGAAAGTTGTTCCGATACAAGTGGGCGTTCCTGAAGTGGTTCGTTTGAGGATGGTGCATTTAAATAATGTTTTGAAAACTATAAGAAACGTTTTCTTGTCTTTGTGGTTCCTTAACATACCCTGAAAAAGAAAATAAGTTGGATTGTGGGTCGAAATATTTTACTTTTGTCATAAATTAAGTTGATATAAGGAAGATGTGGCAAGGGGAAAGGGGAGAGATGTGTTGTGACTGGGAGAAAACACAGGAGTGTTACGACAGCAGAAAAACAAATGTTTCTGAACTTGCAGTTTGAGTACTGAATCCATGGTCTATGACAGAAATTCATTTGCTTGTAGAGAAAGTCAAAATAAGGAGATTAGTTGTAGATGGACTGCGAGCTTGAGGAAGAAATCTCCTGGCTGGCCCACATCGAGGGCTTTCGCACCGGGTCGTCCGTGTCGGTTCCAGTTTCAGAACCTAATTTTGAACCAGCCAGCATGAGAAAAATTTGGTTCCTGGCTGGAACCAAAAAAAGATGGTTCCAACTCACAAACCGAGACATCTGTGTTGATAAATTGAGCAGGAAGTCAAGGAAGTAGAGAAACACTCACACACTTTTTACATGCCAGATCCCTTCTACATACATCTTCTATGTCTTCTCATCATCAACAGTAATTGCATGCTTGATTGCAGGATGAAAACAACCTCAAGTAAAGCAACAACGCTTTTAGAATATCGATGCTGTCAGCCATTTTGCCTGGGTGTTGTTTACTTACGCCTGTGTAACACGGAATAACGCCCTCCCACTTTTGTTCCACTTGAACTGATTTGAACACTGGCTGGTTCGAGTTCATACATGCGCACCAAGGTTCTGAGAATCCAGAATGGAACTGGTTCCAGAACCAGGACCGTGCTAGTGTAAAAGCTCTCATCTTGGTGCAGAAGCAAGACCAAGAAACAAAGGAATTTTTACATGAGGGGTATCTTGCCCCTCAAAGTTACATGGTGCAGGTGACTCAGGCACTCTGTGGAAATGGGATCATTGTTGAGATGTTGTACTTTTAGGTTGAATTTGAAACTCATGTTTAAGGTTGAAAATTGTTGTTGTTCTAAGCTTTTAGATCATTCAAGAACCCATACTTACCTGTAACCTCTATTCATTTAGACTGGATGTTTTCATGCAGAAAGAGGGTAGGGCCAGCATCATTTGGCTGGTTTTATAAATCCCCCAGACCACGCCCTATCCGTAAGTCTCTATTGTCCCCCTCGTCCTCTCTCACTGTCTCCTCCCAGGTCTCTCCACATCTCTTGCTTCTAAAAGGAAAACACCATGTAGGTGACCGGTCTACCTGCAGGGTGACAGCACACAGAGTATGCCATTGTGTGTGCGTGTGCCTTAGGGGTAGTTGTGATAATACGAGGCAAACAGCGTCCCATTATTGCTGTATGAAACCTTTTGACACACAGGAGGAAACACACTGACTCCATGTTGCCTCACACTCACATACACAGAGAAATAAAAAGCCATTTTCCCTGCACCACAGTGTGGCACACACATCCCCGCACATTCTTGCCCGCTGTGCTTTTATATAAAACATAAACACGTAATTACCGACAGGCCTCCTGTTGTTGTTCTATTTGTTGTTTCCTCTCTGAACTGCTGCAGCCCGTCTCAAATCTAATGAACACACAAACAGCAATGGGAAACATCCCTCATACTTGTCGACAGTTTTTACTCGGCAATTAGTCCACACACAGGCTGAGTTAAATTGTATTTTGATGAAATAGAGTGAGAGTGAGCGTTTGGGTCTGCATTTCCTCTTTTGAAAACATGAACAGATTGACTTTCTTGTTTTCAAACAATCTATCTGCATTTTTACGGCTTGATCTATATGATTAAACAGTATGATTTCAACCATATTTTTATCCAGTTGTAGTGCCACAGCCACAGTTGTCAAATATTCCAGAGTATGGACTTCAGGACGACAGTCTCTTCCACTGTAATGTATGCAGTTTTTTCTGACCTTGCAGAGCAGCTGCCTGATTCAATGTCGGTACTCAGACATCCATCTTGCAAAGCTCTAATCTTGACTGTGCTTGGCCCAAAGCAGGATGGCCCAATCAGAATCTTTAGGGCAGGAAGAGGTGGGAGCTATGAGAGAGACAACAGCAGGAATTGACTGCTTGTACAGAGATTAGCATAGATGCTCACAGCTTTAGTAGCATTTTTTTTTTAATGAAAAACAAACTTCAGTACTTCAGACTTCTCTATAGAAAGGATATTTTCAGTCCATTGGCTCACCTTCTGTACCGCAGTAGCGCCTGTCTACTGCATTATCTGATTGGCCTGAAATAAACATGATTGATGGAAAGATTGTCCACCTGGATATGCTTCTGAAAGTTTCTGCCCTCCCCAAAACTTTCTATGGGCTCCTTCCCAGATAAACTGGTGAAATACTTTGAATGGTCCATCTGGTGTGTCAGGTATGGTCTTTCAGGACACAGCAAGATACTGGTTTGAATAAATTGGCATGTCAGAATTTTCCATGCATTTTCAATCTAATTTAACACTAAGGGCATTAAGCGAGGACAGTTGGGCTAATTTTTGCCATATTGTAGCTATTTTAGTGGCTTGAGGGGGTGTATCAACTAACAGTTATTTATTTGTTTTACAGTTTTATTCTTTAAGGTATTCTCAAGTTTTTTTTTCTGACCACTGCACAGATATATTTGAGACCTAAGCAACAGGAAACTACACACACACACACACAAAACAACTAACACATGCAGCATGCTTTTTAAGAACAGAAATGTATTGAATTTACAGTAATGTGTAAACATGGTGTGTTGGGAACAACAACAAAATAATGGAATTGAGATCCAGGGATTACACAAGACATGAACACCATTTTATCTTGAGGTCTGGAGTCAGAATGAGTTAAGGAAAGAGCCGCTGGACTTCTCTTCACTGCTCCTCTGATTAGCTGACCATCTTCAGGTGCTGCAGAGCACTCAGCAGTGGAAAGGAGAAGCAAGGGGAGGGCGGCAGGCCTGCAACACGGACAAAACCATGACTCAAGGTCCCCTCAAAGCAGAGAGGACCTAATCAGAGACTGTAACAGTCCCCGTTCACTTTCAGCATACAGTTCACTTCACATTCAGTAGATCTACCACTGATTAGACTAAAAAGAAGTGAGTCTATGATATTCCAACCCATCAATCACCACCTTTGTGCAGGACCATCAAACTGAAGATTGGTCTTATTGATGAAGAGAGCAGAAAGGTAAGGAAAGATGAAGATTTTTAGACGAAAAGTTACTTAAATGTAGGTGAATTACCAATGTGTTTTCACATTTGTACTTTTAGTAATAACTAAAGGACATCCAGTCAATGTAGTCCTCTGCTTAACACTGTTCTTTGTTTCTTCTTTATTGGCTCTCTGTTTTCTGAGCACAAAACTGCTAGCATCACACACCAGAAAAAAAAAAATCCTAATTAGACTTCTTTTAGTCAAATAATGAATGTAAAATAGTGGTGCTTTCAACTAAGCTACTGTTTTCTTTTATTTTAAAGACCAGAAACTGAAATCAGCTAAAATACTGGGTTGTGTAGGGAAATCAATTAGCTAGATTTTCATAATTAAAAGAAACATGAATGTTTATATGTGTTTAGTGTAGTTTTTACATTGAAAAAGTGATCACTCTGGTCCAAATGTTAGCACAGAAGATGGCAGTAATGGGCTTTAATTGGCATTTGCTACTTGCCAAAAAAAGGAGAAGAAGAATCAGTTCAGCTGGGTGTAGCATGCTACAAAATGACAGTCATTTGGCAGTCATACAGTATGCAGTACGTAGATTCAAAACAGCCCATGTCACGGAGAAGGTAAACACAGTACAGTTACACTTCCAGTTCATGCCTTCTTAAGTAAAAGCCCTGTTTGGCATTTCTTTGGAGAGGATCCCCTACTTATTACAGAAAGCGTTCTTTTTGAAGTTCCCTGAGGTCAAGAAACAATGAATCAGGGCTTTGACAGCAAGGAAACAGCCAACACTGAGCAAACTTATGAGTGGGAGTTTAATTTGTCAGTAGTGAAGAGGGGCATAGTTGGAATAAGAGTGTTTGTCCTTTCATTAGGACTAATATCTTGTGTCTGTTTTGAATTGCTTACAAATGTAAATCAGGGCACTTCAGCCTTTCCTTTTTTTTTCCAACTCTCAGACTGGACAACACAGAATGATTTTGACATCGACAGCTTACGTAAAAAGGGAACAAAAGTCCACCTGCCCTCCTACTTTGAAACCACGGGGAGGCTAAAAATCTTCAAGGTAAAGGACTGACTCAGACAGACATTACTATTGTGACGGCCTGAAAAGAAATGTGTGCGTCTTCATGATGTGTGGCCTCCAGATGGACGTGAACAAAGTGAAGCAGGTGTTGGTGCCACAGGCGGCGGGGTGAGAAGGACGGAGCGTAACAGCTTTCACACAAACAGCCTGAAACCTGCTCACATAATTCAAGGCCATGTAAGGTTCCCAGGCAGCTGCTGTCTTTGTCCCAGTGTCTGCAAGTGTGTCACATGTGTGTGTTTGAAATGTTTGTGCAACACAGTTTCAGAGAAAATGCAGACCAGGGTGGTTTTGTGTTTGTAAGAGTGGAAGAAAAGAAAGTGACAGATTTTACAGGCTTCTTTCTTTCTTCTCTCTGCAGGTAGCTGAGGGATTTAAAATATGCAGTTTTTATTATATGTGTATTGTTACCTTCATATTTATATTGTTATCTTCATTGTCAGAATCAGCGCCTATCCCAGCTGTCACTGGGTGAGTGGTGGGGTACACCCTGAACCAGTAGCCAGCTGATTGCAGGGCTGGAAGAGACGGAAAATCATTCACGCTCACACTCATACCTAGGGGTCATTTGGCATTACCAGTTACCAGTTACCAGAGAGAACCCACACATGCACAGGAAGAACATGCAATCTCTACTCAGAAACGCCCTGAATTACACAAGAATTGAACCACCAACCTTCATCAAGACCTTTACTTTAGGTAACCATGCAACCCCCTTTTTTTAAAACAACAATCTCTAGGATCAGTCTCACACCAAGATTGTTTGGGAGACTTGTTCCCATGTCGGCACGGTTCATTATAAACACAGAAATTGATCCCCATTTCATTGATGATTGCATTACAGCTACCAGGCGACCAAGCTGATGACAAAGTATTACCTAATAATAATGTTTGCATCCCACAGAGTCACTTTCTGTGTACAAGCACAACATACAATGATAGTAGCAACAGGTTAACTCACTGTCTCTACAGCAAATCATCACAGGACAACATGGATTGATTCTTTGTTTACTCCCCAGAATTCAGTCCAGCTGGTTTTTAAAGCCAGAGATAGAGACTTGAATTTATGTCCTTGCATTAACATCAGTTGGCATGATATACTTTCAGTATGGGAGGTGCTTCTTGAGGATACCTCGAGAAGGCGCAAAATACCTCAGGCTGTCTGTAAATATCTGTTGTGTTAGAAGTAAATTGTAAACATGGTGCTAATTCTGACAATAAAGGTAACAATAGGGGTGAAGATGTGATCTTGGGAGGGAATAACCAACTCATAAGGACAATCTGCAACTGTATGTACAGATCCATCTGCTTCAATTTTCCCCTCCTAGCCGGCAGCCTGCCACATTCCAGCCAATGACCAGCCAAGAACCAGCCACTGGAATTCCCCCATTTCTCTGGGGTTGTGCTGACGTTCCACTGAAAACATTCCCATTCATGCATTTGCAGGGTGTCTCCAAGAGATGGTGCTTCCCTCACAATGTTACAGAGTCTTAACCATTCTTATTAGCGTCTTTATCATAGCTGCCAAATCAACAGAAAGCACATTTGATGCTACAAATTCACACAAACATGGGCTAGAGCTGCAATACATAACTATCAGGGTTGGCAGGCCCCATCGTGGACCTGCCATGGACCGACTACGGATCAGCCAAGACCCTTTAAGGAAAGTGGGTGTTATGACCAGCTTGTTTAGATCACAGCATTAAGTTAAACTGCATTTCCATACAAAACTTTTATTCAAAATGACAGACCAAATAGAACAGCAGTCTTCTGCTAGCTTTTCAGTCTGGAGGAACAAAAGAAAATATCAGCAGTACAATTTCTAAACATATTGCCACCAGATGGGGCCAAACCCCACAATCAAACAAGAGATCCCAAATGGTCTAAACACAACTATCATGGCTACTACTCAGGGCCATCACATTTGGAAGACATAAGTGGCTGCATCTGTATGGATGGACTCCCAAGGGCTGGAAGTTGGCTGGTAATTGGCTGAAAGTTGTCAGGCTTACAGCAGGCATTCGGCTGGAAGGGGAAAATTGACAAGGCTGCTTCTGTATAGTTTGGTGATGACTAATTCCCAAGGCACACCAGGACTTGTCCCGAGGCACACCAGAACTTGAAGACCACTGAACTAGAAGATGATCCAATATATATATACAAAAGAAGCCACATTACAACATACCACAGCTGCAAATGAATTGATCCCAACTCAGGAACTGATTAAGGATGTTGATCCTGCTTTCTTCTTTCTGCCATTGTGAGATTCAAGCAAAAGCTTATTTAGAAAGAAGATATGTTTGGAGAAGAATGCACCACTAAGAACGCAGAGACTCCATTTGTTAGGGGAGCTATGACAAAAATGCATCAATACAGAGCGGAGTGTAAACACTGAAGTCTCTGTTCAACCTTGTAGCTTTGGCTTTAGTTAAATCCCAGTATACTGCAGTAAAAAGGAAACAACATGCCTTTACTTTGTAGTTGTATTTACACCATGATTTGAACCCTTGTGGGGTGTTTGAGCTCCTCTTTGTAATCCTTAAGATCGTCTTCAGCTCTCAATGCTGCAGTATAATGTGATGTGACACTTTAATAATCAGCCAAGGAGCAGCATAGGTGTGCCAATAGGATTAATGTTACAGCAAATATCAACACAAGTGAGAGCAGTTACATCTACGTGAGGAAGGCAGTGAGTGGGAGGCTAATTGTTGGTGCGTGTGCTCATGGGGTGTGTGGGTTGGGGCTTATGAGGCTTATAGATGGACGAACAAGAGAACAAATCACACAAGGGGTCCTGATTATGCTGCCAAATGTCCAGAATTAAAAATATAGATACTGTATGTCAGACTTCAGCTCTCTTAAGCTGAGGGAAACTGCTAACAGCCACCTCTGCAGACAAGACAGCAGATGTACAGTTTCAAAAATAACCATGACCTCGAAAGTCTCATTAGTAGATATGTATATATTTGGGTTTTTTTTAACCAAGGCTCCAGGGATTTTTTCTATCTTGCTTGGACAAAAAATCTGCGTGATTACGCATTGACTAGAAAGGTATTTAAACGAGTGTTTTTTGGGAACCTACTGACCAAATTTGTATTATTTCTAACGCAACATATTGTTTGACATCTATTCATTAGATTACCTCTGCATTTACCTTGAGTTTATTTACAAATTAAAGCATGATAGCATGAAAGTCATGATAATTGGATATAAAGTCATAATTGTATGGTAAAAAAGTCATGATAACGGGATAAAAAGTCATAACTGTATGGTAAAAACAGTCATAATAATGAGATAAAAAGTCAAAATAATGAGATTAAAAGTCAAAAAAATGATTTAAAAATCATAATTATGAGAGAAAAAGTCATAAAATGAGATAAAACATCATGATAATGGGATAAAAAGTGATAATTATAAGATAAAAGGTCATGCTAATGGGATGAAAAGTTATAATGAGATCAAAATTCATAGAACAGGATAAAAGTCATGATAATGGGCTCAAATCCATCGTTGTATGGAAAGAAAGTCATGACAATGGGATAGGAGGCTATAATTATGAGATTAAAACTCAATAATAAGATAAAAAGTCATAACTAAGAGATAAAAAGTCTTAATAATGAGATAAAAAGTCTGGAATTAAAAGTGGTGTCACAATAAGTCACAATTTTAAGATTAAAGTCATGATTATTAGGTGAAGTCATAATATTGAGATAAATGTCATAGTTTAAAAGGGATCAAAAGGGATAACAGGATCAAATCCATTATTTTATGGAAATTAGTCATGACAATGGGATAAAAAGTCATAATTATAAGATTAAAAGTCATAATAATGAGATAAAAGTCATGATAATGGGGTTTAAATCATGATTTTGGGATACAAAGTCATAATCATGAGATAAAAGTCATGATAATGGGAAAAAGTCCTTATGATATGATGAAAGTCAGAAAATGGTATAAAAAGTCTTGATTATAGGATAAAAAGTCATTATTGTAAGGTAAAAGTCATGATTATGGGATAAAAAGTCATAAATATAAGATTAAAAGTCATAAATATAAGATTAAAAGTCATAATAATTAAATAAAAAGTCATAAAAAGCGGATTAAAAGTCACGATAATGGGATAAAAAGTTATTATTATTTGATGAAAAGTCATGTTAATGGTAAAAAAAAAAGTCAATTATAAGATTCTTTGGAATTTGAGAGTTGCATGATTGCTTGTCACATGATCAGTAGCATGCCCCTACTTTTAAAGGCCTAGGAAGCTGTTTTCTTTTGGAATCAGCTAAAGACCAGACGTCCTTTTCTATCCCGCACCATCTGCCCGTGTTAGAATTTGTATTTGAGCAATACGACAGTCAAATAACAAGCACCCAGGTTGATAAAAAAACAAGCCCAAAACAAGCAACCTCCAGCTATTTTTATGTTCTAATGCGATATACTACCTTTTTTTTAAAGACAAATTAACATCAAGTGTATTTCAGTATTCATATTTCACATTACATTCCAATTTCACAGTGACATTTGTTCTTATTTGGACCTTAATTTACTTATTGAACATCCTTTTGGATAGTCAGGCTTTCATCTAAGTTTTATGTTGATCCTCTACTGCTTTATTATGGAGAAAACAATAATAGCTACATTAGAAATAAATTTAATTCTGTCTATAAGGATTTCTTTTGGGTGGAAACATCATTTTCGCCCCTCTTTTGACAGTAAAATGTGTGTTGAGAAAATGGAGTGGGAGAAAATAATTTGAGTAACTTCTGAACTGAGTTTATATTGGTAGTACAATGAGCATCAGATCCCTCCTGGATTTGGGGGCACAACAAGCCCAAATAAGCAACTGCACTTTTGGTACAAGCCCCAAAAAAACACAATCTGCAACTGCCAATATCGATTCCCCTGTTTTTTGTTGTTTTTTTTGACTGGGAGCAACTGTTTCAGCTTCAGGCTTTGTAAGATGGATTTGTCTGATGATGGACCACGGATCTGGAGAATCCAGCTGCTTTGCAAGGTTAAGCGTTAATGCAGAAATGAAAAACTGTGATGCTGTGAATTATTTGAGAGAAGTTTTGAAAATGCTAACTCAATTATTGTGAAGATTACCCTGCAGTTATGAGTTTCCAAACAGAGTAATTCCTAATAAACCAAATGTTAGAGTTTGAATACTTTCCTCTTCCATTTGAGTTTTTTTTTTTTTTTTTTTTTTTTTTAATTCACATTATGAATCATATTGAAAATATCTTGTAGGTCTGACTTGATTAAATGCGGCTCAGGAGCAGCCAAAATTGCCCCTGTTGGAAGAAAACAAGAGGGCCTTAATATCTGAATGAATATTTTTTCGCTGTTTAATAGACCTGTTTTGCCTGAAAACCTGCTGTTTTCAGAGTTCATCACTTCTATGAGAATAAGTTCATTTCCTTTTTAAATTGAATTGAATCCCTCAGGCTATTTTTTTCATGTTGTACCAGATGACAAACAGTGAGGCTCTTTTTGGCCACAATGATTTAATGTTCTTGTCTCTTAATAAAAGAAAAAAAAATCCACAGCTCATTCATGACAGTTTGCTTTTGAGCAGGATTTGCCCTCTTGGGCTTTATGCTGAGATGTAGCTGTCATGTGCTACATGTTTTTGTCCAAGCTTCTAGATGTCCAAACCATTTTATCCTGGTGTACTTAATAATCACTTCCAGATCATCATTCAATTTCCCGGGTGCAGAACAAATCACTGCATTTCCATATGAGCTTTTTATGCACGGCACAGATAATGAAGGAGATAATGTTTGGTGCGTGTAGGTGGAGGGGAGTGTTTGCATGTTAATCAAATAAATAGTCCCATAACAGTGGTGTACCCCCCCCCCCCCCCGCGTGACAAAGAGCTTAATGCAGCAGTAATGGACTCTGTTAACCCTCCATGATGCCTGCTGCCCTCCAGGAATATACCTGGTTTTTATATGAACATAATAATGTTTCCACTCCATGGTAGTTTAGATCTGCTCATGCTAATAGAAACATCAAGTTCTCATTCACCTGTAGTCATTAATGTAGCAGCCACAAGCCAGGCCCTCCAGGATTTCACTGGTATTTTTTTGTGATTGTTGTGGTGAAAAATGCCTGATTTTGCAGCAAGTTTTTACAGAAATTTTGCTATGTTGACTGGGGTAGACTCCAGCTCCGCGACCTCGAAGGGGATAAGCGGTATGGATAATGTATGGATGGATCTCTGATTGGTTAACCGACCAAGTGATTGAAATGAGAGAACCTCTTTTTAGCAGTCGCTGCCAGGCAACTGCGGTTACAAAATTGTTGTTTTCAATGCATTAAGGTAAAACTGAATCATAATTTGCTACTCCAACACTGAAAAAAAAAAAAAAAATACTTACACTCGAAGGTAAGAGGAAACATTGTAATAATTTAGACTCTACAACAAAAACCTCTTCAGTGTGCAATAAGCCATATTTGTATTTATAATACCTCAAATGTTTCACTTGTAAAATATCAAACATGTACATTTATATTTATAATATCTCAAATATCCATCTGTAAAATATAAAACGTGTACATAACCACTGTAAACATACCACTTACTATAAACTATATATATATATATATATATATATATATATATATATATATATATATATATTTTTTTTTTTTTTAATTACTTTATTTTTCATTTGTAAGTTTCTTTCTTATATTTCTCTTGTATCCTGCAGCTGCTGTTAATTTGGAATTTCCCTGTGTGGGACTAATAAAGGAATATCTAATCTAATCTAATCTAATACTGACAATATTTGATTTTCTAGTAAAATCTAGTGGAAATAACAAATTATTGATAGATGTTAGATGACAGCGGGTCATTCACCAGTTATGATTTGAGCTTTTTTAAAAGATTAATAAAGATTTTGAATTTTCTTCATGCATCCTTCTGGGATTCTGTCTTCCTTCTTTCACTTAGGACAGATTTTAAAGGAGTTAAAGCAATTAAACATTAACAAATGTTGATCCAAAACGAGGCAATTCTCACTTGTTCCACGATCACTTCCTGGATTAGATGTGGCGCAGACCTTACAGGAGCTTGTCCTGGACAATGAGGCTTTTATTAACCTTGCGCAGCAGCTGGATCTGCCTGATTCAACATCTGTAATCAGGGAAATACATCTTGCCAAGCTCAAATCTACAACAAAAACAAGCGGCCCAAAGTGGCATGGCCCAGTCGGCGTCCTTTCGTGCAGGAAGAAGTGGGACCTACGAGTGCGACAACAGCAGGAGATGACTGCACATACAGAGATTAGCATAGATGCTAGCAGCTTCAATAGCAGTTTTTATACAAGTTAAGAAATGCGGTACACGGTAGAAAGTCTTACATCTCCATCACTTCATAAAGATACACACATCAGCCTGTTACATCATCTCGGTGTTCAAACCTGTCCACAATAATCAGTCAGCCATCTTTTCATACCTCTCTGTCGCCCCCCATGTTGTTTTTATGCCTCAAACATCCTCCAGGCGGCTGGAGAGGCGGTGTCCACCTGGCTCAACGCCTGGTGATGGTTCAACACCAGCCAAGATCCTGTCAGACTGTGTGTGTGGTGTGTGCGTCCCTGCCAGAGAGGGGGACCTCTGATAGAGACCTGACACCTCACATCAATCTGAACAACACGCACACACACTCGGCGTCCATCTGATTGCGTGTTTGGACGTAACCTTTTAGACGCTGCCAAATCCTCATTGTCCCCCACAGACCCTCTGACCTGCTCCACATGAGTGTGTTTTAGAGATAAATGGAGGGTGTGTAGTTTGTGTGTGTGTGTTCATTACTGCAGCTGTGTACAGCTTGTATGTTTGAGTGCTGGAGAGCTCACAACGATGACGTTTTGTTTTCTCTGTTTTGCCATTTTTAGAGTTGAGTGTGGGCGATGAGAAGATGGAGAATAGTTCAAGAGTCAGAATGGTTAACCACAGAACTCAGTGCTTTTGGAAATCATTTGTTGTCCAAGCTCAGAGTTGTAGGACGGCCTAGGCTTCCAAGGTTCAAGTCATTTATTGCATCAAGTGATGTTTTGAGATACTTCTCTTTAACTGACATGCTAAAAACTTGCTAAGGCATTTTTCTACTAACCATGTCATCCCTAAAGACTCACGTTTTCTCCCTGGCGTTTCATAAATGAGCACATGCAAATCACAGACACTGCAGTTTTTCTACTTTTATTGTTTTTATCGTAATCTATTTTTTTAATTGACTTTTTATGTATCCTGTGTACAGCACTCTGATCAACTGCTGTCCTCTTAAAGGTGCTTTATAAATAAACTTGACTTGCAGTGCAGCTGGATCCGCTTAATTCAGTGTCTGTAATCAGGCAGATTCATCTTCTCCAATCTAGGATTGTGCCAAAAAAGTGGCACGACCCAATCAGCATCATTTAAAGCAGGAAGAGGTGGGAGCTACAAGACGAATGCAGGAAATGACTGTTAATTCAGAGATTAGCGTAAATGCTAAAGCTATAGTATCAGTGTCATCAGATCTGGACTACATTTCTTAATTAAATGAAAAACAAACAACACTACAAACTTCTCAATATGAAGGATATTTTTGCTACACTTGAGACATGTTTTGCCAAGATCAGGTTGAATTTTCTTGATTAATTATTTTTCTTATAGTTTTCGTCAACAACATTTTTCCCCTGACGAAAACCAGACAGTAACTAATAAAAAAAAGTGCACACAGACAAACACTCAAACTAAATTAACTGACATTTTCATCAGCAAATAAAAACTAGACGAAAATGTTTGACAGAGACTTAATCCAATCAGACCTAATTTGGTCATGTAGATAGTAGGGACAAGTTAGGAATATATCCAATCACAGCTGCTTTGGTTGTGTGGAAAGGTTGGATGAGTTAAGAGGGACATCCAATCACAACTGCCTTAGCTTCATGGTGGTGGGATAAGTTGTGGAGCGATCCAATCAGAGCTCCTCTCTTTATGAATTGATAAATTCATGTAGAGCAGTTTCACTGTTTGTGGTCAATTCTGGTATTGTAACTGAGATGCTCTGCCAGGTAGCCTAAATAAGGGTGACTGCATTTCACACAAAAGTTCAATTTGTTTCTGTTCATTTATACATTCAGACTTTACTAGCATTCAGTAAAGGGTTATTAGATGTTTCATTTTATCCAAGTGTAAAACATGACTTCAGAAATTCAAGGAAACATAAAAAATGCCTCACACTTTACACTTCATATTTTAGTTGACTAAATTTACAGCAGATTTCATTGACTAAAATGTTGTGAAATTTCATCAACTGAAACTAGACTAAAATTACAACAACTTAGATGACTAAGTTATGACTAAACTAAAAGACATTTTAGGCAAAAGGCTATAAAACTAAATTAAAAAGTGCTGTCAAAATTATCACTGGCTGAGAGTTTGTTCCATGTAGTGTCTCATGTTCTGTCCTTTCTGCAGCATAGCGTCCGTCTACTGCAGTATCTGATTGGCCTAAAATTAATGTGATTGACGGGACGATCGTCCAATCACCAGCTGGATATGCTTTTGAAGGTTCTTCCCATTCCCAAGCACTTTCTATGCGCTCTTTCCCTGATTAAATAAGGTTAGAGTAGACTTGGGTCTTCACTTCATCCCTTTCTTAGAGCTTTACCAATCACACTACAACAATCACCCCAGCCCTTCATCTTGACCTACAATTGTAGTTTGTTGGCTACTTGGAGGCTTAAACCATCAAAAGACACAAGTATCATACCAGAAGCATAAAAACAGGAAAACAAGCACCTTCACAAAGACCTTGGATCTCACATACAAGCATGTTTAAACCCCACACAAATGTTACACATGCACAAAAATACCATTAGCCGCAATATCCTCATTATTCACCCTGGATTTTTTCATGTCCTCACACACGAAAACACGCACAGACTCAAAGTGCTGGGTGCTTCATTAGTCCTGGTTAATAAAGTGTAAAGGATTTTCATTAGTGCTGACGAGCCAGCTGGACGAGGACGGAGCTGACTGACAAGAGGTCAGAGACAACGAGGAGGAGGAGAAGGAGATGATGGAGGGATGATTGAGGGAGGAGAGAGGAGAGTCACGTTTATTTATAGAGCACTTAAAGAAGGACACAAGGTGGAAGACAAACACCTGATACTGCCATTAAGACACAGAAACAGACAAAGATGGGAGGAAAGAGATGGGGGGGAGCAAGAGACAGGATAAATACAGAGGAGGGAATAGAAGGTAATTTTAGAGGGGAGCAAAGGAAGAAGATGCACATTCTAGTTAGAATATTGCAAGAATTTGCAATATGAGGAACTCAAAACAGGCCCATATTTTTTAAAAAAAGGATGCAGGAAGGTTCCTTTAGATTATAGAGCAAAAAATAGACTGAAGCAGAGAGCAGGGGGGATCATTTGTATGTAGAAAAGGTAAGGGAGGATTAAGTCAGGGACTATGGAAGGAAGGAAAGGTGAATAGATGGAAAGCTACGTAAGAAGATAGGGCTACACTAAAGGAAAATCCTGTTAGTGTCTCAGGATGGAGGGGTGAACAGGAAGTAGAAAAAGATAGAGAGCTGAAGGACAGAGCCTATGTGTCTTTCTGCTTGCAGTGAAGGAAAACAAAACAAATGGGTTTATAGCTGAGAAGTTAAATGTTGGAAATGTGTTCAGTTCTGTGATAAATCACCCAGTGCTGATAATTAGTTTGCGCTTCCTTAAATACAGTAAATTTGCAGGGCTCTTGGTCTCAAGCTTTAGCTATAATGACAAAAATAAAAGCTTGCCAAGAGATGTTTTTGCCTCACAGAAGTATTATGCCACTATTTGATGCAATTTCTATCTCACATGATTCAAAGGGCTAAAAATAACTTCCGCTTCCTTTTTAATTATTTTGGGAAATTAAATCATCACTGGTACTTTTTTTTGAACAATAAAATCGAATAGAAACTCTGTGTGGTGTGCTCTGAGATTATCAGAGCACACCACACACAGTATGATCAAAACTGTTCAATGCCTGATTCTATATCTTCATGTGTAGGGTCTCTAACAGATAAAAAATCTCTTCAGATTTAGAAAATCCTTATTTGTGAACCCCGGTTAACCCCTTGCATAGGCCTTACCTCCTGCCTCTGTGCCTAACAATAACAAAAACCCTCTGCAAGGGGGAACATCTCAAAAATGTCCTTTTCTTTTATGTGACCCAAAGTCCTTAAATTTATTTTCCCCCCTGACTGATAATTTAATCGTCTGAGTCTGGTCATGAACAGTTGCTGTAACTCAATCATGATATCCTTAATATCGAGTGAAAGCAGAGGACACATAAACAAAGGAGGGGACAGAGGGACGTTTTTTTATCATTGACTCTGTCCTGCTGGCCCAGACACATGAAAGACACAAGGTGTGTGTGTGTGTGTGTGTCATTAGGAATAACAGTGTGTCCTTCCAGATCCAGACAGTCTAACCAAAGTCACCTCCTCGTGACAAACAGCGTTCAGACAGCTCCCAGCGTGTGTTTACGTCTCCTTCTGCCTGTTTCTCTCATACACCACAATGACTATGACACACTGGCATATTTTGAGCTGCTGAGGAGATCCAAACAGCAAGAAAACTAGAAAACACAATCAAGAATAAAGAAAATGAAAGCAAATATTATAAACCAGTTTGCAGCTGCAGCAGCATCCCCTCAAATATTGATTCAAACAAATCTTTTCTGGGACTTTAAATCAAGACAGATGAGGATGAAGGGAAATTTGAATAAATCAACCATGTGAGTTCTCCCATGATTTACTGTGATATAAACAAACATCCCCCTCCTCGGCTCCAGGCCAGTTTACGGCCTCAGCTCCTCCGTCTCTATTTTGATCTGTGGAATGAGTTTATCTATATTTAATGATCACCCTAATGAAGCTTTCACCTCCTGTTTGCCTGCTCTCCATTTTCTTCTCCAGCCCACAGAGCATAAACACTTCATCGAATGACAATGCAGAAGCCTGGGGTCAAGGAAAGAGATAGCAAGAGCATTAACCCACCGGCATCCGGGTGAGTAAAGGCTGCGTACTTTGCAGTTTATGTTATCAAAAGTTATATTATTTTTCACAATTTATGTTAGCTTACTTTATAAAGTTGTTTATTTTTGCATGATTTTTAAAATTATGACCCACCCACTAAAATTAGCTTGTTGTCAACAACATAAATTACTATGGACCATTTGCATGTGATGAATTTGTGTATCTTTCGTTCACTCGATTTTCAAAATAAAAACAAAAATGGAAAAAAAACAGAAAACGGCTGGTTTTCTCAATATTTGTTTCTAAAACGAAAGTGAAAACACAGATGACAACTCTTTTTCCCATTTCCGCTGACGACTGTCCGAACTGAGCTACAGACAATGGTGGAAGAGAAAGACAAATGAGAGAATCTTATGAGGACGATGTGTTATGTTTGGAGTTTGAGTATGCATGAATCTGAGCAGTTGCAGAGTGTCAGAACTGAGCTAGAGCGTGTCAGCTTCTTGAGTCAGTCCAGAGAGAGGAGGGGTCTTTGTGAGCAATAACAGACTGTCCCAAATAAGTTACAGGAACCGTCAGAAGAGGAAGACAAGATGCAAGATTCACTTGAGGACAAAGTCTTATGGCAGGAGCTTGAGTGTGCAGGAATCTCTGTTGAAGTCTATGAGACAACGGTTAATGTAAGCGAGCAATTGCAGATTGTCCAAACTGAGCTACAGACAGTGATGGAAGAGAACAACAGAATGAAAGTATCCTTTGAGGAGATGTTTAGATCACAGGCAAATATGTTCGAAAGAAAGCATCTTGAAACTAGCCAGAGAGAGGAGGGTCTACATGAGCACTTGCTTACTGTCCAAAATGAGCTACAGACAGTAACGAAAGAGAAAAATAGAATAATGGTATCCTTTGAGGAGATGCTCAGATCTCAGGAAAGTTTGGCTGAAAGTCAGCGTCTTGAAGCTAGCCGGAGAGAGGTGGAACTACGTGGGCAATTGCAGACTGTCCAAAATGAGGTACAGACAATGACCAAAGAGAGTAACAGAATGAGAAAATCTCTTGAGGATCAGGTGTTATGGTTGGAGTTTGAGCATCGACAAATCTCTGTTGTAGTGAGAAGACTTGCAGTGAGAAGAGGGTCTAAGTGAGCGATTGCAGACTGTCCAAACTTAGATACATTGACAGAGGAGAAAGAAAAAATGAATGAGCATCTTGAGGATGAGGTATTATGGTGGGAGTTTCAGTGTGCATCAACCTCTGTTTAATCTGAGGAGATAATGGACGCTCTACAGGAGAGCATGCACATTGTCAGAACTGAGCTGGAGAGAAAGACCAAATGAGAGAATCTCTTGAGGACAAGTTTCTATGGTACGAGTTTGAGTATGAACAAATCTCTCTTGAAGCCAACGAGACAAAGGATTTTCTATGTGAGAAGCTGCAGACTGTCCAAATTAAGCTACAGACAATGCCCAAAGAGACAGACAAAATGAGAGTATCCTAAGTTTGGTTGCAAGTAAGCGTCTTGAAGCTAGCCGGAGAGAGGTGGAACTACGTGAGCAATTGCAGACTGTCCAGACTGAGCTTCAGACGATGACGGCTGAGAAAGAAAATGTGTGAGCATCCTTTCAGGACATACAAACACACACACACACACACACACACACACACACACACACACACACAAACACAAACCAAAAAACAACCCTTCCTCAACAAAAACTAACCCCATCAAAAAACAAAAAACAAAAAAAAAATGCTCTCTCACACACATAAAAACAAACTTAGAAAACTGCAAACAACCCCTGAACCCTCCTAAAAAACAAAACAAAAAACACCAAAAATCAACACTCCACCAAAGTAACAAAAACCACTGCCTACCCACAACAAATAACTGAGTCCACTGAGTCCTCCATACTTATGCGATGTTCACACCAAAAACAGGTGACACTCTTAAAATCTACATAGACGTTGTGTAACTTTGCAATTAAATAAAGGATCAAAAATAATCAATATTTATGAGCAATTAATGCCTCAAGCAAAGAGGGGGTCACTTGTTCCCCCATTACATCTCCAGGAAGTTAACCATTGAGGGGAAACCTCACAGAGGGGTGCATTGCGCCTAGAAACGGCAGTGCAAATTGGGCTTATGTCTGATTGTCTAGGGGCAGCATTTTGTTCCCCCCTCTGCTCTACCTGAACACATTTCTCAGGCCTGACAGCAGATGGCAGCAGTGTCAACTGCAGTGGCAAAATTTTTAGCCCCTTTTGTAGTAGCTGACAGTAGCCAGCTTCTGCAACAAATTTGCCTGAAGCAGTGGCGTTAATAATATCTAAATCACAAGACACAATCATAATTTATTTCATTTTTGGCTTGAACAAAATAAATTAAGACTTAGATTATGCAAGGATGGATAGAGTATTTTATCATGAGTTTTTTTAATTTGTTTTTTAGTCATAGGTGTTTTTCCCATCAAGTATCTTTTACTGATTGGTGTTGTGGGTTTTCAACTGCAAATAATGACATTTTGAAAAATGTATGAGATTTTTAAATCTTTAAAAAATATAGTAGAACTATTAGCTTCACATGTTCTCATCATCGTGTTGTGTACATTTTAGATCTTTAAAGCTAATAATTTCCCTCTTTAAAATATATATTTTTTTGAGTTATTGTAAGATAAGGTTACACTTGAAAAGGTTTCAAGCTCCAATTAGACGCCTAAATTGGTTCGAATTTCTTGAAATACATGAAATTTAAAATAATTTAAAACAAAAACAGAGGGAAATCTTTGGGTGTGATTTTATTTCAGATCCACAAGGTTTTATGTCATATGTGTATGATCAGCCCAAAGTGATGTTACAGTTTCCCTCTTTTATTGATCTACTTTAGTCTCGTCCTTATGAGATGAAATACAGAAACAGCTTTTATTTGTTCTCATGTATTTGATTAAGTATGCATCTCATATATCTGCTAGTTAGTGCTGATGACAAAAAAATAATGTTTGAATTGGAGTACACAGCAAGGCAGATTACTTGTCGGACAGTTATCAAAAAAAAAATCTCCAAAAGGCTCAAACAGCACAAACACATCCTAGAGGTTGAGTTCAGGCACTTCATTCGCTGAGTGGACACCTAGCACTCGCTAAAAAGGCCACAACCCCCAATTTAAAATCACTTTCCTGGTAAAGAAAGGCAAAGTTGGCATTTTAACATGGGGCTCTATGGGAATTGACTCATTTCTCAAACTGCCTCCAGTGGCCAATCTGGGTACTGCATCCTTTGGCATCTCTTAAGCACTCTATTTTTCAGCTCTGGAGGTTGCTGCCTGCTATTGGCCCATTACTCCAGGCTAAATGACAAAAGGGCCCCTTGGTGCCCGTTGAAAGGCCTGACTAAAATGATGGTTTCCTGGCTCAGATGAAGGGGTCCTCCAGGCAGTCGGCTGGATGACAGTGATCAATTACCCCTGCCTAACACACACACACCCAGGCACCCAGGCACACAGTCACATAAAGATAAAATGATATACACACATAGAAAACACACTCACTCCCTCTGTGTCGCTCCCTCGGTTGTTTACACCCTCACACACACACTCAGAGGCACAAAAGTCCATCACTCGCTCTCATCCATTATTAAACATGGAGAACTCCCATCCAGCAGTGTGGAGGTTCGGGGCAGAGTCACTGGGACTGAACGCTCTAATTAGAAGAGTGAACACAGAGATCGGCTATGGGGACAAAATGACGAAGGGAAGCTGAGAGAGAGAGATGAGGGATCCAGCTGAGGGAGAAGGAAGGGGGAGAAGGAAACTGGCACAGGAGAGAGTGCTGCAAATGAACAAATAGGAAGCTGAATTGATGAAATGGGGTGACAGATTATTGGATCAACAGGAATTGGATGTTGCTGGAGGAAGTGACTGATTCCGAGTGCTCCCCCCATTGATGTCTCTTAACTTTGAATTATTTGCTGTAGCAGCCCTGTTAGTCCTCCTGGGTTTCACTAAAGTTCATTGCTCTATTTCTGGGTTGTGTTTGTTTTATTCTTCTGTTATATTTCTTTGCTAACTCTCATGAGTGTGCTCAAGGGTCAGCTGCCTGAGGACTTGAGAGTCTGTCTTTAAACAAACAAACAGAAGTGAAGGAGTTCAAGTGTCTAAGGGTGCTTTCATACCACCAAAGTTTGGTTTGTTTGGGCTGATGTGAAAGCTCACATGGACCCTGGTGCGGACCAAAGAACCAAACTCTGATCTGAAAAAATACAGGGGGTCTCGGTTTGCTTCCAAGCAGACCAGAGTACGGTTCGGGGTGGGTGTGAAAGCTGAATATCACGACAGAAAAGCTATTGCAGAGCACGGCTAAAACTAGCTTTGCTAGCACTGTCAGCGACCGGTCAGTGTTAATTTGGACAGCACTTTAATTTAGTTTAAGTCTTTTGCTTTAAATATCTTTCAGTTTTAGATATAATTTATTCATCTAAATTGTCTTAATTTTAGTCTAGTTTTAGTTGATGAAATTTCACAACATTTTAGTCAACGAATTCTACTGTAAATTAGTCCACTAGAATATGAATTGTAAAGTGTAAGTTTTTTATGTTTCCTTGAATTTCTGTAGTCATGTTTTACACTTGGATCCCACCATCATGATGCTTAGGCTGTTATGATTGGATGTCCTTCTTAACTAATCCAACCTTTTCACTCAAGTCTCTCTCAAACATTTTAGCCTAGTTTTTATTTGTTGATGAATATGTCAGTTAATTTAGTTTCAGTTTTTGTCAAGGCACACTTGTTTTTTTTTTAAAGTTATAGTCTAGTTTTTGTCAGAGGAAAAAAAGGTTGCTGATGAAAACTATGACCAAAATAATAAGTTGACAAAATTAACCTCCTCCAGTCCTCTTAACAGGTAAACGTCTAAAAATACAGACGCAATATGTTGACATATTGCTCCAGTCAATATGCATGTGCCATCAAAAACAACATCGGCCAGAGTGTGTCAATATAACGCCGATATAATCTTAATTTCTCATAAAACAGTAAATGCTGTTCAGCATCCAAGCTGCACAGAATGATGATGTTGCGAAAGATGGCGGCCCACGTTGCTGCAGCGGCTCTGAGCTCTACTGATGCTGTGTGTATGGATTATAGGGGTGTAATGATCCATCGATCTGGATCGATACATCGATTGGTTAAGCAATGATCCAATCAAATCGATGGAAACTCAAAGCATCGATCAACATCGTCATCTTCAACGCCTTTATTTTGAAATTCTGACCGGATATCCGTTTCACTGCTTCCGCCCAATAGCGCCTCGTTCTGAAGTTCAAACTTTACAGGGCTCTCAAGTCTCACGTATTCAGCGTATGAGACACACACCTTTTCACTCTCTCTCACACCACACTCGGTATTTCTCCTGCTTTAAAATGTACTGTGTAGCGCCCACCGAGTAACACCGCTATATGCTAACGTGTAGCAACACGCTCTTAGCATCACAGAGCTAAACGGGAGCTTGACATGTCAGCCAATCAGAAAATAGCACTGCTCTATCCGGGTAAGATACGGTCGATCTGACAGCAGAGGATGCATGCTGCACACACACGACGGTAGTCATCACACGAGTACAGTAAGGTACCTCATCATTTGATTTTGCACTGATTAATGAAATTACTTATTGTATGAAAGGAAAACAGTGAGAGTTGTTCTTAGTCTTCCTTCACACCTACCATTAAACAGTGAAGCAAAGTCTAAGAACACCTGACTACTAATTAACCCAATTTTAATTTTAAACATGATTAGATCATACAGATGGTTATAATCCTCTATAACCTATCATACCCAAAGGTCAGCACATCGTTTCACATTTCAGTAATAAAACTGTCAATCTTAGAAATTGCTTTGTATTTCTTTCTTGCTTTAGGTGAAATGTAGCTGATTGTGTTCAATGAGTACATAATATCGTCTTAAATCGATCGAAGGCCCCTGAATCATATCGAATCAAAATCGAATCGTGGCAGCCTTTGTGATATCGGCAAATATCGTATCGTTGTCCAAAGAATCAAAATTGTATCGTATCGTCATGAAACTGGTGATTTACACTCCTAATGGATAATGGAGTGTATGGGGCAAAACTCACCTACACCCACAACGAGGTGTTGAATGTTGTTTTTGCCTGCAAGTCGGACATAATGACCGACTTTCAGCACCCGCACAGTATACCGCTGGACATAACAAGACCACCGTGCTCTCTGCTCGGCTACAGAAGCAGCCTCACAGACCGACACTGCAGAGCTGACCGATACCAGATCTGTCGTTTACAAAACTGACGAACTGGACCTTCTGATGGTAGGGGATCAGTTTATTTGTGACTGTTCTGTGATGATTATCACGGAAACCTGGCTTCCCCCCGCTTGCCCCCGACACTGCAGTTGAGCTAATTAGCTACCTAGCTAACTATGCTATCGTTAGCATAGCTCCCACAAAATATTTTGATTTCCTGACACATATTTCCTCATGTTTACAATAAAAAGTGGTTCTACCTGCACTAAAACCTACTTCTGATACACTAATAAGGACTCTGGGACTGAAAGGCAGACGTGACAAGACAGAGTTCATAATTTATCTATATATTTACATTTTAAATAAGGCTATTTATTTAATTTTGCAGGAATTGACTGCAGTTTTGCCCACTATTTTATTTTGTACTTTAAAGTTCTTTGCTCTTGAAAGTTGCAGAGTAGAAAAATAAAAGAGGATTATGAAAAAAAAGTTGTCGCTTTCCTCTCACAATGACCTGTTTACAACTTTTTAAAAGTTGTTCTACCTGTACTATAACCTACCTCTTATTATTTTCATCAGCAAGAAGTAAAAGATAAAGAGTATCTCTTTTTAAGGTTTTATAATTAATTTCCCAGAGGTTTAATGCTTTGCATGTTTTTGTACTTGAAAATTCCTCTCTGTTGTAAAGTTAAACAAATACTTAGTGACAAAGTATTGTTAAACAGTAAAATGTTCTGCCTGTTATTCATATATTCATTGTTGTAAGTGTTTTGGGACCATTTTTAAAAAAATATTCATTTTATATATATTTTTTAATTAATCGGCCGATTAATCAGTAATCTGTATTTTTTTCTGGCAAATATCGGTATCGGCATCGGCTTCAAAAAAACCATATCGGTCGGGCCCAAGTCAGTTGCATATTTCTGGCTCTGTAATGCATCGATGGGCCGGGTGGCAGGAACAAACACCAAAACTACTGCCTCAACTAGTTGCAGGAGGCTCGATTACACAACATTTGACAGGCTTTGGTCGGCCTGACTAGATGCAATTTGAAAGCAAACCAAAGAAAGAGAAAAATCAAACAATGGTGCAACTTCAACCTGAACCGAACTGAGTCTGCTAAATTTTAGGTGTGAAAGCAACCTTACAATGTGGTTCACAAGTCATGGGTCCAAGTCAGTTATTTTGAGGTACAGGTCTTCCACAAGGGTCCTCCACATAGGTTTTCGGGCCTCCCACCAGAGATTCATGGAAGAGACATGGGAATCGAGGCAGAGAGCTGAAGACAGAGGACAAAACAATTAATAAATGATATTATTTATTCAGTAATATCATTCTTAAATTAAAGTTTATCTTCATATTAAAGATGAAGCGATCCAAGGAAAGTTTGCAAATTTGTGGCATTTTTTAAAACTGAATCGGAACAAAAGATCAGAGCTGTAGGTGTAGGTGTGACCAGGCCGTGAAAGTGTTTATTTCTGCTATAAAAATAGTATGTATGTGACTTCTTCTTTTTTTTTTTGTCTTTTTCCCCTTGTCTGCATTATCTTTCTGGCTGAGCACTGTGGCAGATGACAGCATTGGAAAGACTGTATGTATGTGACTTCTGGTGCATTTGCAGACAGCCTTTTGTGGACACGGAAAAGGCTCCAGATTTTAAAACTTCACAATAGCATCTTGATTTAGAGATGGAAGTTGTGTTATTGTTTTGACTGGGTGCCCCCTGGTGCCACTATCAGGGGGCTCCCAGTCAATTTCTTTTCTTTCTAATTTATTTGACTATTCTTACAGCCAAAAGAGTTTATAATTAAATTTCATCATCTTTTCACACATGCAAAAACTCAGAAATTACTTGAACCTGCTGCGGTTTCATAACTGAGCCCTTCTCTCCATTATCTCCTGCTCCCATAAAGCCACATATAAACACAGTCACAGCAGAGTGATTTGGCTTAATTTGACTTTTTTATATTTTCATCTTTTAATAAACAGCTTCAGGAATGTTGAGCTGAAGCCAAGAGGAGTTTGGTGCTGTGTGCTGTCTGGCAGTCGAGCCCTCCTTGGCACAAGGAGCGCTTGTTTTGTTGAGCTTCCTGCCTCGTTCTGAAGAAATGGATCAGTATGAAAACACTCCATCCACCTGCTGGAGGAGATAATGAGATAGGAGATGTGGACTCACCTGCCCATTTAAATGTTAATTTAACTTTTATTTATTTGTTTTCTCATGCTCCCTGTTTGGACTGCTTACCACGGGCATTTTTTTTTAAAGTTTTTGGATTTAAAACTGACCTGAAACTACCTCCTTATCCATAGAAAAGACATGAAGACAGAAATTTCAGAGTTGGAATAATTGACAGACTTCTGAAAATATTTCACTAGGGAACAAAATCCGATGCTTGTATTCCCACATTTCCCACATCCCACATTTTTGAAAACTTCCAAAATATCTCCAGGAGGTTACAACACGATCTACCAACAATCAAGAACCAAAGAATCAACAATCAAAGTCAGATTTCATAGTGGTCCTCAATTCGGGGCTTTTAGGACGCCTGGCACAAGCACCACATCTCATGTGTTGAGAATCTAGAGAAAAGAAGGCTTGCTTTATTATTTTTTAGTTCCACAGGCTTTTCTAGGCCAAAATAAACTTGGAAATGAAAAATGGAGAGTCATGTTGATCTTGTTTGAGCAAAAATGTACATCTACACACAAGATAAACATAATTTGATTACATTTTTGCTATGTGCTTTTCAAAATAAAGCCTGGTTTGGCATTTCTGTGGAGAAATCTGCCTAGTTAAACACAATCCACTTGTGACAGCAATGGGCCTGTGAGTTTGCATGCCTGTGAGTCAAGCATCTGCACCACCAGACAACTTGTGATCCTGTTATGGTACGGCTAGTTTAGTTTATTTTGGATTTTTTCTGGTGTTTAGACCTCTTGTTCCCCTTGTCTCTCGTATTTCCTGTTTTATTTTGAAATCCCTGTGTTCCTCGTGGTGTTTTCCCTGCCTTCCCTTCACTCCCTGAGTAAGTCCTGTGTCTCCAGTGTTCTCCATTGTGTTTGTAGTTTGTGTTCCTCTGTTTTGAAGATAGTTTCTGTTGTTTGTTGATCTTTGTAGTGATTTTCATTTGTACTTGAGTTTAGTTTCTAGTGCTGGTCTTTCTTTGTTTCACCAGTTTTATTTTGATACTTTGTTAGAGATTTTGTTTTGTACTTTGAAATACTTTTTGTCAAGGATAGTTTTTACTTTTTTGATCCCTTTTTTTTTTAGTTTAAATAAAACCTTTTTGTGTTAATCTGCATTATGGTCCTTATTCTTGTTTCTTGTTAGTTTATTTTTTTATTCATACCTGGACAGATCCTGCTCCTTGGTTCTCTATCCCTCTTTCTACCTGTGAATCCATCTGCAGAAGTTCTTCCTCTGTGTGCTCAAGTTCATAAAGAAACCCTCTCAGACCCACAACTAACAGCGCTTCGTTGTCACCCAAGTCGAATTTCTCATTTCTAGTTCAGTTGTAGTGAAGCTAGTGTTTGTTGTTTCCTCTGACTGCCTGATAGGAATGGGAATTGTTATGATTTTATTGATACCAGTTCCATTAATGATTCTGCTTATCGATCCAATTCTTTCATGGAATCTCTTACCAGTTCCTTCTGATTTTCTTTGTAGAATAAGTTGACCTACATAGTTTTCAGTA